>KV751341.1:4919920-4966456 GCA_001698575.1 Mola mola | reverse complement strand
CTACATGACTGATAACAGATGACCGACAAAACCTTTTTGACATTTCAGTTCATTAGAACAGGCTGTAACTATTGCTCTATTCAGACTAATATTAAGCTGCATAGCGAAAGCTGACGACAGTTCGCAAAAGTAATGAATTTTCACATTAAATTTTATGTTATCAGAAAAAAGTTGGTGGGGATAATTGACTAAACTGAGATTGATTTAAAAGAAAAAAGTAATTGTCCAGGTTTGGGGCTCATATTCTGTGTCCGTGAACCCTGACAGAGCTAATAATAAAAGCCCACTCTCAGTATGTGTAGGACAACATCCTATTGCTGAGATATGAGCTAAAAATCATATGGCATCACATCACACAATTTCCCAGACTCTTGACATGCCGAAGATAACGTGAATATTGCAAATTGAAGAGGTTTTGTGCTCAGCAATATCCTTTCAGCAAGCAAAAATAAGGCCATTTCTGCAAAAATAGTCAGAGACGCATTTTAATGTCAGGTGTGGATGACATCATAGTAAATAATATCTAAACAGACTCTGATGTATGTGAATGTCCCATGCATTGATTTTGATTTTGTGATAATATTCAGATGGTCACAGTGTCAAATTGTATTTAATATGTCACCAAATGTCATCAGTCACCACCTCAATGCATGTCATTCCTCACAGATACCCCAGGTAGTTTCTTTTAAACTTGATTCAAACACAGTCTAAGATTAGTCTGGAGTGTCATAGTATCATCAGACATTATTCTCTCACATGATTGTTCCCCCGAGTTCATGCTGAGCTTTGCCAGACTTAATTATAAAACTATGAGCTTCCATGGAGGAAAAGCCTGACACCACCTCAGTTTAAAATTCATTTATCGTGATGGTAAAAAAAGAACAAAGCAAAATCAAAGAAGGGAGGACACAGGGACGATGAGAAGGAGAAAGGAAAAGGGGGAAAGAATGAAAAGTAATTGGTCCTCCACAGATGGATTGTCATCTGAGGTGAGACTAAACAGAACAGAGGTAAACAATGGATATTTGGTAAAAGGCAGAAGCAGTCAGTCAGGCAGTTATTTCAAAAAAAGGAGGAAAAAAAATGGCAAAAAAAAAAAAAAAAAACAGCCTCAAATCTTTCTAAGGAGAAGCTGCCAAACTCCATTTGTCTGAGCATGCAGCACACTCTGTCACCTGCCATAACTACCTATCAACCCCCTGGATTTTTCAGCCCACACAATCTTCTGAAGTTCTATGGTGAGCGTTGTGCTTAGGTTCATAGACTGTATGCATGTGTGTGTGTGTGTGTGTGTGCTTCCAGACTGGTATTAGAGCTTCTTTTAAGTGTATAAGAGAGACGCAGTTACTGATACCAGATTTCGTTCTTGAGTGAATTTTGCAGTGAGTGTTGACCTGCTAAGATGACTGTGCCAATGCAATGCTTATGTCTGAGCCTTTCTAGACCTTCATTTCCTCTTGCTAAAAGGAGGGAAAGTCAGGATGAAATAAATTAAAGCAAAGCACAAACATGGGAGAACATTTTCCGTAATTACTATTAGACTAAATCAGGAAATGGAATTTTGTCATTTTAGGGCTGAGGCCATTCAGCCTACAGTATATGGCACCAAGGCCTAAACCTAAGGCCACATGTCAGGGTATCAAAGCCATACATGAAAAAAAACAAAAAACAAAAAAAAAAACACGGTTTTGAGATCAATTGAATAAGTCAGTTTCTAAAAGATTGTGTGTTTTTTCAGTAAATAGACTATAACTTCCAGATGTATAAAAACAAAATTTTAATAGTATGGCTAATTTATTTGTAATTCATATTTAGGAATTGGTTTAGGATCACACTGCATCAGTACAGTCGGGTACATAAAATGTGCTATTATGATGTGTACGATTTTAAATATAGGCTAGAAGCCTATTCCCTGAGTTAAATTTCTCCCTCTTCCATATTCAAAATGGGAAAATGTCGCAATTTGGCAGATAAACACTGGAAGTAAGTTTTGGGCCCAAATGCAATCCACGCAGCAGAATGATATAGTTCAGAAATATTTATTTGAGATACAGCAAAACTCACAGTCAAAAGGCAGGCAGGGATTAAAACCAGGAGGTTAGTCCAAATCAGCAAACAAATCCATGAGGGCACAGGCAAAAATCGGAAAATCCAAAAGTAGTCCAAATTGCAATAACCAAACGTAAGGAAAACACATGGAAAGGACAGAATTGTAAGCACAGACACATACAACGATCTGAGGTCAACTGGAGCACATAGACTTAAATACACAACAGGGTGGAGCTAAGAGGACACACCGGGGTGAGGCAGGTAACAGGGCACAAGTAAAAGGCATGAGGTAATCACAAGGGTGAAAAGTAAAAAAAAAAACAAGACAAGACACAAGGAAGAACAGAACCTTCAGAATAAAATAGAAAAAAAATATGTTGTTGAAAAGAATATGTTAAAAATCTGTTCAGTGTCTAGGCAGCATGTAGCATAGCCACACGTAAACAGTGTTTCACTTTAGGTCCTTGCTGCTTCGGAACAGATCAATCCATGGGCTCCTCCAAGGCTGTCAAACAGTTTATGGCCGTGCCTGTTTCCTATTCCAAAGCAATAGTTGTCTCTTTAATATAATATTCATGAGAGAGACTATGCCTGAGCCGTCATTCAGCCGCTGCATTGAGAGCTGTGATGACTAATTAAACCATGTTACCCAAAGGCTCTGCTTTGCCTTTCTGTCAGGATCTAATTCATCCTGTACTTGAATTAAATTCATTGCTGTTTATATTGGCTGATTGATCAATCCAACGGACTGCCTCATGACTTGTGTGTTTTATGATTCCTGTTTGTTTAACGCTACATTATGTATTTTTTGGATAACCTATTTTAATGCGTGTGTATCTAAGATACTGAGCTCATGACTTGGTGTTTGATACTTCTACCTAAATGACAAGCAACTCTTTCATTGTATCTATGTTTTCTTTTTTTTGTTTGTTTGTTGTTTTTCATTATTGTATTGTTTTTATTGAAGATTTGTTTTGATGTGCTAAGCATAACCTAATTTTATTTCTCTCCTGGATTCTTAATGAAGCTGACGGCTTTATCTGGCGTGGTTCCTCTCTGCGTTTAGTGCTCTACACCCCTCATTTTGAACCTTAACAATAATGTGGGTGTGTGAGTGAGAACATGGGGGTGCATTCTTGGGACACCTCTCATCCTCCATTAGCCTACCTCACCACTGCTCAGCTTCTACATCCTGTCAACCCTGAAAGGTGCTCATAGGTTCATTTAATAATATTTTTAAGATAACTGTGTATATAAAGTTTTTTTTTGTTGTTTTTTTTTTTCACAGAGCCACGTCTCCTGCTATGTTGTGCATGGAACCTGAATGCAATGAGTAATTGATATTTGCCTGAAGTAAAAATGAATTCCTTGGAAGCAACTTCAATGGTGGCATTGTCCATTTTGAATTGTGGTTAATTTTTGTCGTACATGCAATTTAACTCTCCCCACCACACCACCACAGTAAACAAAAAATGCTAATACATACCATTCTTATACATCTGCTAGTTGCTAATGTTTCTACACATCAGACTACTCATCTGAGTGTGGGTCTGACTGAGGCTCAAACATGTAATGTTAAGAGTTGGTAGTCAGGCGCAAGGACTGTGGTTTATGTTTCTATAATTTTCCCAAACAGGACAACCATATGGGTTTTAAAAATAACTCAACTCGTTTCGTTACGTTTTCTTCCGCTTATCCGGGTCCGGGTCCTGGGGGCAATAGCCTGAGCAGGGAGATCCAGACACTCCTCTCCCCAGCCACTTCCACCAACTCCTCCGGGGTGACACCAAGACGTTCCTAAGCCAGCCAAGAGATATAATCTCTCCAGCGTGTCCTTGATCTGCCCCGGGGTCTCCTCCTGGATGGGCATGCCCGAAACACCTCCCCAGGGAGACGACCAGGAGGCATCCTGACCAGACACCGGCGGAACGAGACTATTCCGCTGACAATGGTCTGTTAACAGAGGCGGAGCAATACAACACAGTCTACACTCTGCAGATGAGAGGACTTTAATGGGGATTAAACAGTGCCAGATGAGTTTAATAATCTTGAATTTACTATTTTTACATTAACCTTAGGTGCAGTAACGTAATAACAGTAACTATGTAAGTTTTGCTTTTAAAAAGCCTGGAAAAGCTATATTTGTGGCTTTGATGATAAGCTAAACTCCTCCCCTCGGATATGGCGGACAAATTTAATCAGTTAGACCTTTGTTAAAATGTGTAAAATGTTAAATGTATGACTCCCTGGTGTAGTGTTTAAATTTGAATATTCATTTTTTTATTTCATGTGCCACTGAAGTATTTCACTCAACTTCCCCCACCCTTCAACAGAACATGAGTTAGCTAGTTAGCTGGCTAAGTCCACTAACAGTCCAAGGATAACGTTGGCATTACGTTAATCTGGATGTGGATTCACATTCAAATGCTGAGTCAATGCCCCACCCATGCTTTGCTCACTCTTTGTATTTTATATATAGTATAAAATACAATATAGTAAGTTTTATAGTAAATTGGTCAAGAAGTCAATGTAGTCCATGGGCTAGGCTGGACCAACCAACCTAGACTCCAAGTCACAGGATAATATGGCCAAATGTGAGTAGAAGGTGTCAGCCAGGACCACAGCAGCAGGTCCCACTGCAACCTAGAAAACCTACAGGATGATAAAGCACAAATACTCCAGGCAAGAAGTAAATTTTGTGTAATGTTTTGTTAAGATATGGACATTTAGATGAGCAGAGATGGAGTCAGAGGGGGCAGAGAGAGTGCTCAGTGCATCATGGAGTGTTCCCCCAGAAACCTAAGCCTGTAATAGTATATCTAAAGGCTAGATAGGCCAGCCCTAACTATACTAGAGTATGGCCTAGTCTTACAAGCACAGAGTGTGTCTGCCTCCCGTAACAAGACTGAAAGATGGATCCAGAGGAGAGGAGTTTGAAAGCTGAAGGCGCTGCCTCCCATTCTACTTTTGTAGATTCTTGGGATCACCAATAACCCTGCATCCTGAGAGCGTAAGGTTCTGGATGGGTGATAGGGTACTATGAGTTCTTTAAGATAAAATGATGCCTGAACATGAATAGCTTTGTAAGTGAGGACAAGGATTTTAAATTCTATTCTGGATTTAATACACAGCCCATGTAGAGAAGCTTGAATTGGGGAAATATAGTCTCTGATGCTGGTTCTTGTCAGTACATGCGCTGCAGCATTCTGGATTAGTTGAAGAGTCTTTAAGATCTTACTAGAGCAGCCTGATAATAGAGAATTACATGAATTCAGCCTTGAAGTAACAAATGTGTGAACTAGTTTTTCTGCATATTGAGGATTGAGGATGTGCTGGATTTTAGCAATGTTACGGGGGTGAAAGAAGGCCGTCCTTGAAATCTATTTTACATGTGAGTTATGGTCAAAGATAACACCCAGATTTCTGACAGTGGCGCTAGAGGCCAAAGCAATGCCATCCATATTAACTATGTTGTTGGATAATGAGTCTCTAATGTGTTTAAGACCCAGCACAATTGATTCAGTTTTGTCTTTTTTGTTTAACAATAGAAAGTTACGAGACATCCAGTTTTTAATGTACTAAGACTTGTCTGGAGTTTAGCTAACTGATGGGTTTTATCTAGCTTCATTGATAAGTATAATTGTGTGTCATCTACATAGCAATGAAAATGTATGGATTTCTTTCTAGTAATATTACCTAAAGGAAGCATATGTTGAGTGAATAGGGTTGGTCTAAGCAGAGAACATTGTGGGACTCCGTGACTAACAGTGTCATATCTGGATGATTCATCATTAACATGAACAAATTTATATCTATCAGATAAGTAGGACTTAAACCAACTTAAAGCAGATCCTTTAATGCCAATTTGGTGTTCCATCCTCTGTAGTAGGATGTGATGAGCAATAGTGTCAAAAGCCGCACTAAGATGTAATAAGACTTGTACAGAGATAAATCTCTCATCAGATGCAGTGAGGAGGTCATCTGTAACTTTTACCAGTACTGTTTCTGTGCTGTGATGCTTTCTAAAACCTGACTGGAAGTCCTCAAATAGACTATTATCCTGAAGAAAGCCACAAAGTTGTTTAGCTACTTCTTGCTCTACAATCTAAGAAAGAAAGATAAGGTCGGATATTAGTCTATAGTTGGCTAAAACTTCTGGATCCAGGGTAGGTTTTTTTTAGGAGCGGGGCACATAACCTGTTACAAGAGATAGATTGATTATATTATAGCGGAGTGCTAACTAAGGGTAAGACTTTTTTGAGCAGCCTAGTAGGTATGGGGTCTAGTATACAAGTTTAGATGAAGATGAACATGAACATGAAGATGTTAGTTCATGAAGGTCAATTGGATGGAAGCTTTCCTTACACGTATCAGGACTAGTAACAGCCTCTATAGTTCCTGTTGTTGAACTAGAATATGTGAGGTGTAGGATATTTCCTTTGATGAGTATAATTTTACTATTAAAGAAGTTTATAAAATCATTACTGGCGAGGGCTCTAGGAACGTATAGTTCAATAGAATGATTGCTCTAAGTCAGCCTGGGGACAGCAGTAAACTGTAGCCAAATTCCTCCAGAGACAGTACAAGGAATTTTTCACTTGTTAAACTAGTAGTGATGTCCACTCCCTCCACAGTCAAATCACTGCCCCTCTGATATGTTTTGCACAGACAGACGGAGCTTGCAAATTAGTAAAAAAATGAATGTCATTTGTAAGTAAAAGTATAGTTTTTATAGTTTTAGCTCTTATTTTTCCCTCACTCATGCCCTTTTCTCTGCTATTTTGTTATCCATCTGCTTCAGCTAATTGCCTAATTCTGCAGAATTGTCACCAAAGACCTGCTGGAATCCTTTCTGGATGGACTCAATGCCTTCGTGCCCAGTCCTCTATAACCATACAAAGCAGCTGCTGCATCGGGCAGGAGGTTGGCCCTGAGCAGCATTCAGGAATGTCTTCAAAAGGAGGTATGTACCGTATAGAAAAACATTTCCTAATTTGCTCCCAATTTCCTCCCAATTTGTACTAAGATTACGATTCTACCTTGTGTATTGCATTCACCTACTATTACCTGTTTCGTAAGACACAAACCAAAACCAAAGAACAGCTGCCCTACTTGGTCTTCTGAGCTACCTTTCAGACGATTCCTCCAACGTAATCAGGATTTGTGACAGAAGACACTGTATTTACACATTTCATACTACACTCTTTAGATTTAGTTTTAAATGTGAGGAAGGCAACATTTGTCATGTCCATAGGAGGTATTACCATACCCAAAGCAATAATATTTTTTAACAGAAAAAAAAATCATCAGAATTCTGACCCTGTAGCAACCAATAATGTAATAATTTTCCTCAAACTGTAACAACGCCTGAAAATATGTATGTAATATGTAATAAATCCAAAATAAAATAAAATCCAAAATGTAGAAATTATTTAATAAAAATGTGATTAGTTTTCACGGATAATGTAATACCTGTATATCACATACAGACACTGGGGGATTCAATTTGCAGAGACACGGGGAAAATTCCTTTGTCAAAACCATTTAATTGACCAGGTAATCAGATCAATTCAGCAAAGGTACAAATTTGAAAGGCAAATACTCAGAAATTGGAAAAAAAATTACAAGGATCATACACAGAAGAACTCACAAAGGATTTCTTGTTGGAATGCTCAAAGTAACTGAAAAGACGATCTGGCACATGAGGAAAAGAACACACGGCTTAAATACACAAGGAAAGGGGTAGACAGTTAGACGCAGTTGAGACACATTGAGGAGGGAACGCAATCACGCAGGAGGGAAGAAAACTTGACAGGATATGGGATTAAGACGCAACAACTTCAAAATAAAACCAGAAACACAGACTGACCCTAATAAACAGACACATATAACTACCGGACCCTGACACTGTAGCAACCAGTATTTTAATAATTTCCCAAGCACTCTACAGTCTTATGCACATGGGCAGAAACTCATGGATATGCAACTTAACTTAATTAACTTGAAGTTAAGTTAACTTAAGTAATTATAAAACCTTGGCTTGTTCCTGGGAAGGACGGCAATTCCAGGCGCAGTGGGGACCAATGCAAATAAATAATTTTATTCTGAGAGATATAATTTATGATGTGCTCATAGGGTTACAGATTCAATCTCCACCATGTCCCCACTGTCATGTCTCATGTTCAGGGCTGTCATCAGTCTTCATCAGGCACCCCGCTCCAGTGATGCCACCCGTATCTCCAGAGTCACAATTTATCCCGTAAATAATTGATTGTGGCAGGTCGCATGCAAAAAGAGGGGCAGATAAATATGATTAATCACTTTGTTCGATTATTTACAACTGATTATGCATTTTAAGCGCCAATCTCACAGCAGATGATTGCTGGAAAAAGCTACCATATATTCATTAGATTTTCATCTGGGATCATCTGTCCTACACTTGGAAAAAAATCTCACAGCACGGTCCATGCAAAAAAGGTTTTTTGCTATCAAGGTAGAAAAATAAAAATTTTTTTCCTCCTCACTTTAGAAAATTGAGTCAGAAAAAAGTAACATTAATGCTCTTTTGTTTTTTTTTTTTTTTTTTTAAAAATGAACAATTTAAATTTTCTCTTTTTTGACAATTACAATCTTTGAATCTTTTGAATAATGTTCCATGCGATTAAAAGTCTAAGAGCTTATTGTAGAAAGCTTGTTGCCCTGTCTGACTTTCCTTGATATTCAAAGTAATACAATGCCATTCCCGATGAAAATTGCAAATCGGATCACATAAGCAGGTTCCCCAAAAAGCAATTAAGATTCAGTGAAACATGTAATTTAATCAGAAAAAAAATTATATTATTAAGGTTAATAGTGGAGTATTCAGACCTTTTTTGCCTTCACTTATTATTCAAATGAAGACACCATGGAAATGGAGTGCACACACCTGTCTACAGTGACAGACAGTGCCAACAGATCTAGAGAATTGGAAAAAAAGTGAAGCCAAGCATGCATCATGCCTCTTAGGTCACCGTGCCTCCAATAACATGATGGTAAAGAAAGGAAGCGGTCTCGCAGAGGCATGGCATTAAATTCTACAAGGATTTATTATTTCAGTGCTTTTACTTCAAAATCTCAACTTTTATATAATGTGTTACTTGACAGATGTTTGTAGTCATGACCACTCAAAGTGCTTTTACACTACAGGTTTTGCATTGACCCATTCACACATTAGAGGCAGTGACTACCCTGTAGGGTGCCACCTGCTCATCAGGGGAGTTAATCATTCACACACTCATATACTGATGGCGCAGGAGCAATTTGGGTTTCAGTGTCTTGCTCAAGGACACTTCGACATGTTAACTGCAAGGTCTGGGATTTAACCAGGATCCTTCCAATCACTGGACACCCGCTCTACCATCTGAGCCACAGCCGCAGCATGTGACACGCCTCTACTTTTTGGGGACTGGTTATAGGGTTGCAGAAGAGGAGATTGTGAATTAGTAAGAGTGCTGTAAGAGTTCATATATCTTCTGCTAGCCAATGCTGTACTAGCTTAAGAGCTACTACCTTGAAATGTTTAATACCAAATTATTTGACCATTGTTTCACCCAGATCCTATATGTTTACAAAAGGGAGTGGGTGGCGTGTAGGCAAGTCGCGCCCTCTCTCACACTTGAATCAGATCCCAGAATGATAATAGTTACTCACTTGGTGTTTTGGAGGGCCAAAACTCAAATTAATGAATGAATTAGCAAATAAGTTACTCAAATATATTGTAAAGTAACAAACAGAAAACAATACATAAATAAATCAATTGAATAAATTCAATTAAATAAGAAAACATACATAAATGTACATGTAAAATTAAATGGGAAAGTAAATATTAAAGGAATTAATACAAGGGGCTTTTCGAAATCAAAAATAAATAAAAGAATCAATAAGTGATAAAATCATAAAAATACAGATGCATGAATAAATACAGAAATAAAGGCATGAATAAAATGAAATGGGGATATGAATAATAGAGGAATACAAAAGTAAAAAAATTACAAAGCAACATTTTAAACAAATGTCAATTCATGTGACATTCTATGAATAATTCCTACATTTATTGTTAGCATTACGATGTAGTACATCTGATGTGTGGCCTTTTTAAATAATGAATGCAACATGTTGCTGCCAGTAACTCTTTTTTCAAAACATCCTGCAGGTGGACGAGGAGAAACATTCTAATGATCAAAAAGTAGAAAAAAATAGCAAGATAGAAGCTGAATAGCAGAATAGCAGCAACAAGCTTCTTCAGACACTGAAAATATATCAACAGAAAATAATCTGTGTTTAATAATTTATATAATAACTTAATCTGGGATTAATATTTTGGGAGCAAATTAAATTTTCTTTACATAACCTTTTGTCATCTTAATGTCACTGACTTCTTGAATCTTTTAAAGGAAACTCCCAGAGATATTTTGTACAGGCAGGCACGAAAATCAGGCCCTTGCTGGATTCACTCAGCCAGGTAAAGATACAGGGACATTTGTATAAGGCTATCATCCTAGGCTGCGTTTAGAAGAGATGGCACTATTTGAGTAATTAAAATATTTTTATTGGCCTAGCTCACTATACTCCCATCTCCTATTATGAAAACACATCAAACTTCAAGATACAGAAATAGGACATAAAAATAACAGTAAATGTGAGGTGTTCTCTGATAATCTGATGGTTAGTCCTTCTCAAGAGACATTTCTTTCAGAACAAGATTCCATTATTATGCCCCTCTCCAAATAAATACATTAAATTGGATAACATTTCCCATGACATGGCTAACTTTGCTATTACATGCTGCTCTCTGGAATAAATTTGACAAATTTCCTCTGCCCCAGCAACATGTGGAAGGCAGAAGACATCTCATCATACGTTCCTTGGAGAGCCTGGAAAGGAACTGATCAAAGACTGCCAGGTAAAATTTGACCATTTGGGATCAGCTGATGAGTATTCTTACCATAATAAAATCGTGTCTTCTCCAACCAAATAAGTCACTCATGCCACTAGTGTTACTTAAAAAAAAACCCTGAAGGTTATTCAAGAAATGTTATTTTTACACAGTTTTTGACGATTCAGAAAATATATAAAACAGTTTTTTACAAAATTATTTCTAACAACCTTTTGATTTTTCAAACAATCTTGTCAGTGAAGAAATAGTTATCTCAGTGACCCTATTGTACTCAAATGAGTTAAATGTGAGAAGTAACTCATTAACTTTATTCTTAAAACTAAGTGAATTAAAATCAGTAGTTATTTACAATGTATAAGCTGTATAAATTGGCTTCTTCAATGTAATGAATCACCTCCCACATATTCAGAAACTTCAAAGAAAAAAACGTGTAGTATACTGACTTTTGAGCATTGTATCACATGTTTTTGACAGGATGTAAATGAATAAGACTCTGCTCATCACATCCTCAAGATGTTTGTCATGAGTAGAGAAGCAGCACAGGAAGGACACACTCATGCCCACCTGTCAGTTATCATCGAAAGAAAAGAGGTTCTACATGACTGCAAAACTGTGGCAAAGGCTTGCCTTCTGCTCATGGGCTTAATCTATGCCATGAACTTGAGCTACCCACCAAAACTAAAATACACATTGGAAGTATTTCAGAAGCTCTTTCTTGAGCAGTATGTACTGAAAATGTGATGACAATCTTAATAGATTAGCTGTTAATTGTTGATTTCTGTTTTGAAGGAGTTTAAAAGTCATTTTTAATCATCATTTTCAAGAAAGTGATGTTGTTTATGTATGTGATTGCGCTGATATTTCTTGCAAGGCAGTTGCACTTTTTTTGTTAATATTCTGAATTTTTTTTTTTTTTTTTAGCAGCAATGATTAATAATGTATTGGTATTGCTGGACAGAATGTACTTTTGCCTGCAGTTACTACCTTTTGAAGCATTTCTTGCCAGGCTGTTTTCTTGTACGTTACTCTTCTGAATCTTCTGTCATCCATTTTCTTTCTAAATGTTCACATTTTAGTCAATTTTCTGAGCAACGTTTTTGGAAGCACTGATAAGCAAATTATTTGTCCAGGAATGCTTATGCTTTTGACTGCAGTGAGCGTCTCAGCAATTACTGCTGAAAACACAATAAAGGCTCTGTTGTTTGAAAGCAGGTTATTATTTCATGCTTGGTAGGACCTCTGTCTTAAGATCATTTCATTTAATTAAAAGTAGGCCTTTAAAAATGTAACACATTTCCGTAGAATAGTGCTGTAGGTGGTATGTGAATATTAATTTAAAAAGAAGCTAAATAAATAATCCTGAAATTGGTTATTTTTAACCATCTACTTATAACCAGGGGGGTTATAAGTAGATGCAAAAGTAGTCTGAGTGAAATTTACCATAAAAGAGTGAGTACATTTTGTGTTTACGAAAAAAATGTGCGAGTAATGCTTGAAAACACTTGAAAACACAATTAAACTTTACTTGACAATTTCCTGAGTAAAACTTACAAAGAATTTCTGTGTGGAAATTGTTACCTAGCTTTCTAAAATTTAAAATAAATGGCACTCCCATTTTTTTTCTTTTTCAGTGTAATTGCTACAATAGACTACTGAGTATGGTTAATTTAATGAGTGTCAGTTCTTGAGGGGGAATTTACATCCTGTCTGCCTGTTTAGAAAGCTCATCTTATTCCTTTAACGAGAAACAAGGAGGCTGGATTAAAAACGGATTTACAATTACTAAGTGGTCTGGGGTAATATCATCATTGTATACATTTAGAACACCCACACAGAAAGGCTCTCCATTAATTCTCATGTGTATATTGATACATTCAGTACTGTAACAATCTCTGTACTAACAATCTCTGTTAGTCATTCTGCTTTATACATTTGTGCAGTTTCCTGTAATCCTTAAAATGTCAGGAGGGCATTGGGAGTCCATGGCATCGATGGACAGATACAGCATGAGCAAGGAAACCCATGGACTATAAATTAAAAGCATCTTGAGAGGATAAAGAAATGGCTGAGTGCCTGTCGTCTTTTGTGAGCGCTCCAGACTGCTGATCTAGTGAGTCTGCGAAGTCTGTCTCTAAGTCAAGTCCTATTCCTCAGAGTCTGTTACAAGGAGTCAATACTTAGACCCATCACAATGATAGATGGAGGTATAAGAACGCGCTGACATTCTTGACTGGGAATCGCACTCGTAAAAACACTTGAGTCAGCTCAATTGATTGTGCATTTTTTGGGGGGGCTTAATACTTGAGAGAACTTGAGGATAATGGCTGCTTCATCATGAGTTTGACCCACCATGCAGGCAGCTAAATGTATGATAAGAACAAGTTAAGGTTAAAAGGATTTTACTAGGTTGACCTTGTCTCCTGCTGTTGTATACAGCTTCCAGTTCTAGACAGAGTTATAGATTTAGTAGAGATGAAAAACCAAAGAGTGGAGAGACAACTTGAAGGTTACAGCCTTCCAGTATGAAATATTGCAGCCTGCAAAGCGATGATAAAGGAAGAATGACCAATTCAAAAGATTATAGTGAGCGAGATGGCAGTAATGAATCATTCTTGTTTGACAACTTTTTATTGATCCGTCAGTCAGGGTTTCGTTATAAAGCACTGTAGCAACAAGGGTCTCCTAGAAATTCAAAGAAATTTAAACACAATCTATCAGAGATTCTTTTGCTATGCAAGCCATCTTTGGCAGGGGAAAATCATTAAGACTTAACGATGAGTTTCAAAAAAGAAATGCACCATAGCAAAAATTACTACCTTCAAATCAAACCTTATACATAGCCAACCTTTGACACATCAGCTAGGATATTTTAATATGGACTTTGCTTCCCATATGATGATTTGGTACTGCTTAGTGTAAACATTTTCCTTCAAAGTTATTCTATATTTCTGAATAAGTATATGAAAGGTGTTGTGTTCAGTTTTCCTGAGCAGCATTCTTTTTGCATTATTCAGTGCTTTAGGTCTCCAGTGCGCAACAAACTTGAACTGTAACCTACACCTCCTGCCCAGAAGCAAACAGCAGACAGATAAATGTAGCTATTAGCCAGTGGACATCGTACAACATGTAGCAGCTTGAACCAGATATTTTCTGCTGGAAGAAAACAAACAGAGCTAAAAGGAGAGTGAACATGGGACTGAACGCAGATGTTTCAAACTCTAACTCTCTTATACGTTAAACAACCAGGCCGACAATTCCAATAATACAAGATTGTGAAGGGATATCATTGTTGTTTCTACAGCTTGCTCAAATTGAACAATTGAAGGTGTATAGAACAAAAAAGGAACGGACGCGATCTTATGAATAGCATGTCATTTTCCAGCACCATTTCATGCCATCCATAATGAGCTTTTAGATATGCAGCAACAGACTATGTCAGATGAATTTTGTTGATACCTTTGTTGTCTTAGTTGCTCACAGTTTGATTGTGTTTATCCATAAAACATTGGATTATGGGGTAAAACATCATAGTTGGGGTAAAAATATCTGTTTACTTAATACTTATACTTACACTTATGTACTGTACATCGTGTAACCTACTTAGCTTGTCCTGCTTATGTGATTTAAGTTCACAAATGTACACAATTCTGTTTTTGAACAAATTAAAAAAACCTAGTCTCCTAAATCAAAGTTCAAATCTTGTTTGACTCATTTGCCACCAAACCTCCTGCCATTTCTGCTTCATCATCTTACATTGTTTTCTCACAGTGACATTCACACCTAAAATTGAATGACAAAAGCTTAAAGTGGACACCTCGAAAGTAAAATAACTTGTGAAATGATCTCAGAAGTGCTGTTATTCACACACCACTTGGTGAGAACATGAATGTAAATTGTTTATGCATTAAGAGCATGTTAACTGTAAACTAGTTATTCGACATATTTGTAGAGTTTGTTTACGTGGTGCTAAATTGTCAAAGGTTCTCCGAGCACTTTGTTTATATACCTCAGATTCCTTTTCCCAATAGGCTAGAAGTCTTCATACAGGCTCTGTATCTCAGAATAATTAACATACAGCATAACATGTCAGTGTAGTGACTCTACTTGTGATCATAATAATACTGGCTACTTATGATGAAGGAGAAAAAATGTCTTTCGGTTGCACGGGACCATTTATAGCCTCAATTAGAAACTAGAGTGCATTTGCTGAATGAAAGCAGGCATTTGTTCAAAAGCATAAGAAGTTAGATCAAAGGCAAGTAAGAAAGCAGCGCAACATGATAAACACAACTAGTCAACCTCATGGTCTTCAAGATATCTTTGAAAATGCCATTAAACACAGGGAATAAGCCAACATGTCAATCAAAGCCTTTGAAAACCAGAAAAGAAAAGAATAATAATCCTTGCTGTGGTGAAATTGCACTTAATTCACTGAAGACAGAACAGAGCCTGCTTATTTATAAATGTACTTTGGTTTTACTGGATAACCCCTGTACTTTTTTTTAGCAAAAGTATTGCAGTTTCACTGTTGTTTTCTTTGTAATGGGGCTCTTTTCATTTCTGTACCGGGCATCAAGCATACTTTTTTATTGGCTTGTTTGCTCCTTACTCCTATCATCCACCTTATCCCAGTCAAGGATTAAAATGAGTTGATATTAAGATATTAAGAATTACACTCAGCATTGGGGAAAAGAACTTCATTCAAGTCTGTGCACTTCACATCACATACACACACATATATATATAAAAAAAGCCAGATATCGTGGTGGTCAACAAGCAGGATAAGAAGGAGGTAGTGGTAGATGTCCCAATCCCAAGTGATAGTAAATTTAGGAAGAAGGAACACAAGAAGCTCAAGGAATACCAGGGGTTGAAAGAAGAGCTGGAAAGGATGTGGGGAGTAAAGGCATCAGTGGTACTAGTGGTGTTAGGAGCACTCGGGGCTGTAAAACCCAAGCTTGGAGAGTGGCTCCAACAAATTCCAGGAATAACACCCGAGATCTCTGTCCAGAAGAGCGCAATCCTAGGAACAGCCAAGATACTGCGCAGGACCCTCAGACTCCCAGGCCTCTGGTAGAGGACCTGAACTTGGAAACAAAGATCGCCAACAGAGGGCGAGGGGGAATTTTTTTTTATTATTAATAAATTCAATTCATTTTTAATTAATTTCATCATTTCTAACCATGGATATAAAAATATTACTAACATTATGCACCAAAAAAATGGAGTTTCTGGTAGAAAAGGTGCTGCATACTGTATAAAGAGTGCTAGAATATAAACTGAAGTAAAAAGCACTGTTACTTTGTAATTGTTTCTTAGGTCGAAACACTAAGAAACTTGACAAATGAATGCTGGAGCTGTACTGTGATGCTCGAAGATCTGGCAGTGAAGACACAGGAAAACAAAGACTATTTGACAAGGGTTGAGACAACCAGACACAGGAGCAGCACATAAGGGCAGGAAAAGTAATCACACATGGCAAAATATTTAACAGAAAGTGTTCTGAGGAAAAGAAGATGACTAACTCAAGTACAGAGCTAAGTAATACAAAATAAACAAAGGAAAACACAAGGAATCCAAAATGAAAAATGAAAATAAAATAAAATGTGGCCAAAAAGCGTGGGGGTTTGGGGTTCATTGTTAAATGAAGGAATTCAGTCTTTTACCAGCAACATCAAAGCACCTGGCCCTTACGTCCAAACTAGTAATAAACTCCATCCATTTTCACCTATCTCAGCATCTTGGGGCAACGGTGGGGTACACCTTGGACAAGTCGCCAGTTCATCGCAGGGCTGACATATAGAGACAAACAACAATCCACACCTATGGGTAATTTAGAATGACCAATTAACCTAACCCCCAGTTTGCATGTTTTTGGACTGTTGGAGGAAGCCGGAGAACCCGGAGAAAACCTGCGCAGACACAGGGAGAACATGCAAACTCCACATAGAAACGCCCTGACCCGGAACTGAACCCAGGACCTTCTTGCTGTGAGGCGACAGTGCTAACCACTACACCACTGTGCCGCCGTAATAAACTGTATTTGTTTGTATAGAATTCCAAGCTGTTCATTCCTCTGATTTTCACCTATTAATATGCAACAGCCTTCCTCTGCTTAGCCTCACTAAAGTAAATATAACTATGGTAATAAACATGACCATCTCTGAATAAAATCATCGGTAGACACCACAGTATGTGCAAAAACATTAACATTATACACATTAAATCTCAGCCATAATGCTATAAAGAGCAATGCAAAATTTTACATAATGTCTAGCATGCACACATTACTGGTTGTCTAAACAACAGTGCATATAATAACCAGTCCACTGTCCTAGTATAGCGACTCCTTTTATCACCTCTGTCCCTTCATGTTTCATAAAGTTTTCAAAATCTTGAGGTGAAAGAGGCTATGCTGTCACAGCTGATGAAGAAATAATAAAAGTAGAATGTTGTCAAACAACTCACTGAAGGTGGAATTTTTTAATCAGTACGGCAAACTTGGAAATCACATCTCGGATTCCATTGCGAGCCCTTTAGCTTTTTGATTATAAAAAAGCACAAGTGCACAAAAAAGAAGTAACACTAATTTGTTGCCTATATCTGACAAATTCCTGTAATTGCAGCACATTATTTCCTCATTGATGTGAGTGCAGACAAATAGCGATTGCATATATCAGTGGCAACACTACTCTCTTAGTTTACGACATTGATAGATGTGAAAAAGTTTGAGTAGCATCCTACCAAATGTTTCAATCAAACATGAATATTTCACACACTGCTTCGAGGTCCTAGAGGGTTTTCGTTCGCTTCAACGTTCTGACTGGGAGTTTTGAAATTCCTCTTAACCTGATTGGGTTAATAGATGCAGACCCAGGCAGATTGTATGATACAAAGAAATCAAAAAAGGAGAACGTTATTTTTTAGAATTGCTCCTTTACCCACGGGAGAGCACCGCTAACACAAGCATCAATACGATAGCATCATTGCATGTCCTCAAAACCACTGTAAAATATGGGTTCTGTGACACCCACACATTGTGCAGTGGAGGCACAGACTGCCAGGAAATTTCACTAGGTAATTATCTACTATCTTTCTTTGCCTTTGGGTGTAAGGTGTGGTGTTTGAGCGGAGGTGAAGTCTCCCGTCCATGCAAGAGTGAAAATTACACAGCCTCCTCCCTGGGGTCGGAGAGCTACCAAACCTCATCAAGCAGCAGGTGAGTGCTTCTTTGTAACTTTCCCCACAACATTGGCCCATCCATTATAAATAGAATAGTATGGAGATGCAAGTCACATCACATTTGGTGTGTTGTGCTTTAGATCACCTCCACTGAGATGCCGTGCACTGAAGGCAGCCATGAGATAGCACAGCCTTCCTAATGGACAGGAACCAGGCCTGCTTATTTCCAGTTCCTGCCGATTATGCAGAAACTATTCTTTTGGCCCACCACTTGTACCCACCAATGTGTGAGCAAACACATGCTGAACGACATTCACGGCTTTTGTGCTGGCTGAGTGTGTTCCCTATCTCAACAACCGTGTGGTTTCATTTTGGCAAGATATATTTTACAGTATCATTAGTTTTATATAAAATGCCATCATTGGACTTTTATTAAAAACCGGGGAGCGTCAAATGAGTTGACTCAACAACTTCAGCGATTAGATAAGTCTCTGTGGAGTATTTATTAACTAAAAAATATCACAATGTTTGGTCCCATACAATCTTGTGTGATTAAGATGCGGATTATCTCTAATTATTACATCACAACATGGTGACAAAGCAGTGTGCAAGCTCTCTGAATCTGATGCAGAGAACCTAACAACCGGCTCCACTTTATGGGGACGTATCTTCAGAACCCAAAGTATATACACTTTGCTGTATTTCATTCAGCGAGGGTCAGATCTGACAGCAGGTACCTTTGTTGATAACCCGGTTTGCTGCAAATCTCCAGCTTTGTTTCTTGGCAGATCAGTTTGCAAAAACAACAAAAACAACAAACTCTTGGTTAAAGAAAGCATAATAGATGCTGATATCAAGTAATAGATAGTACTAAGAGGACTGTCATGGAAATAGACCTCTTTTATATTTCTTATATAAGCCTTACAGTTATGTCATGTCATAACATGATTTCAGTAATATTCATGGATATTCACTATGTACTTAAATATGTATTACTTAATTACATAGGTATTTATTACATAATGTGCCCTTTCAAAGTATGTCAACACAGCAAATAGATGTATCAGGATGTCTGCATGTCAAAGACATACTTTTTAAAATGTGTTCATTTATTTATTGCCCAGAAGAAGGCTGTGGCGTGATCATGAGCCTTGAACTGTCCTTTTGGAGACTTTGAAAATCGATCCATAATTATGTTACTTTTGTGATTGTTTTTCCATGTATTCATGTCCACTGGGAATCCAGTCTGTTATCCAGCCAGGGACTGTGTTCCTGACATCTTGACCAATAAGGAGCTGTTTTCTAGACTGTGCTCTTCAATATCACCTACTAAGGGGTTTATACTGAACTGCAATAACTTCTGTGTTATTAACACAATCGAAGCATTACAATGCCTACCATGCTGTTTTTTACTGCAATAAGTAATGTAATCAGTAAATTTACTTTAAATGGGTAGTGATACCGGAAAATAACTTACATTTTAAGGAAAAAAACTATTAGCATGTAAATTATTTTAAAAGTAACTTGTTGAACACAGCTGTAAAAGACCCTGACCAAAGTTAGAATTGATTTGACATAATGAGTCGACGTGTCCACTTAATGAATTTCAGTCCAATATTGACTCCCCTCTGCAATCTGCCTTTGATCTCCACCAACTCCTGAGGGAAATATCAGCCTCTTCAGCTGCTGTGTGCTCCACTGTGTTCACCAGCTAACGCATAGTTGTCTGGCTGTTGTTTCTTGCTGTTTTCAGGAAGAAAACAGTGAGTTTTCATAGTTAAATGAGAGTGAACCAGAGCATTGAATGTGTGCTGTCCAAACCAAATGATGAGTTAAAAAGTCAGCACCTCTCACAGACACAAAATGATTTGATCCAATATATTATTAATGAACTGCAAAATCACACCATACAGCTGATCTGTATCCGTTCATTTATTCAAAGTCTTCAATGTTGTGTGCACAGATTGTGGGAGTCACAAACAGGTGCCACCTGGAAACGTGTTTGAAATACAAGCTTTAAACTCCATGAAAAAGTAATAAATATTAAATAATAAGCCTTGTTTCCTCTTATCAATGAAACAAGTAAATTTTTTTGCCTTAAGTTTATCCAATTATACAAACATATACGTATATAGGAGGTATGTGTACGTGCCACATTTTAGTTGCTGTTTCATCTCTGTGCTTGTATTAAGGTTGCTATAGTATATTAAATATGATCATAAAATTCACCTCCTAAAGACACTACAAAGACAACAAAGTAAAAACTGCAGCGAATTGATTAAAGTTTGTTTGCCCAAAAGTTGACATCTCCCTTCAGCTTTCATCAGGTAAATATTGCAAGGTGAGAACAGGAGAGAATAGAGGACTCAACATTATCTCAAGAGGCTCCCAGCAAAACATGGATTAGGTGGAGATTATTAAATGTCAGCTCTTAAGACGAATACTTTTTACAGCCTCAAAATAAATCAATACTACTTACTTTTGATAAAAGAGACAGAGTAGATGTGCAAGTATAGCAGCCCGACAGCGCCTTCTCTCTCTCTCTCTCTCCTCAAGGTCTTCCTTAATCGAATCGGAAAGCCCCACAGGAATGTTTTTGAAATGCATTAGGTTGTGTTCATGATATTTGCATATTAATGTGTTTGTTTCTTTAACACTGCATCGTCCGAAATCTTCCACTGCTCAGTGTCACTCTTTTTTTTTTTTTTTAATTTTAGAAACGGGTTTAAAAATCATATTTGCAATTCTATTACCACGTTTCCAGTTTGCAACCAAATAATTCAGGAATTGTCATTACTGAGACCACCAACTTTTTTATATTAATTGGCAACTCTCGCTCTGTCAGTCTTTCTTGCCTGTCTGTAGGTATCAGTGTTATTTTCAGGTGTGTGTGCTGCATCTGTCTCCCTCCCTCCCTCCATAAGTATTTCTGTGCTTTCCTCGCTCTGTCTTAGCGCTAACAACAATTATTTCTCTGAACATTCCGCTTCATCCTGAAAAAAATCTATTTTCTCAAAGGCACCCAGATTGACATCTGCAAATATTGATGGTAAACAAACCAATCACTGTGGCTTTGTAGATAGCTATATGGAGCCTCTTTGCAGACCTCATCTCCCTGCTTTAGAATGAGTGACGCACTGCACTGCACCTGATCCCACATTACCCCTGCAATGATGCAGACATTGGCAGTATGAAATTTAAAATGCCTTTGCCGAGGATTGTGCGCCATTACTGCACCTTTCCTTATTTTCTGTGCATGTTTTTGCACATTTGCAGTGCACCCTCAGTGCCAGCATCCAAATCATGATTACAATGTAATATCACGCATACAGTAGTACCCCTGCTGTTGTTTCACTTTCTTCTCCTCTGCCCTTCTATGAATATCAAATGCTCTCACACTGCGCTCCAAAAGCTGCACAGCTGTTTCCCAGGTGCATGTACAGCATGTTTGTGTGTTTTGAAGGGTGGGAGCAGGGGGGTAGTTGAATTGTACTTCCCTCCTCTGGCTTTGACAGGAAAAGCCAACATCAGGACCTCTGTTTTAAAAATACCCCTGTTGTTGGCCCTGTCCAAGCAAGACAACTTTACATTCCATTCATCTGTCCTCTGTAGGGTGAGAACAAAATATTTCTTATTCATGTCACATAAACTGCAGAAATCACAAAGGCGATCTCACATGCAGCGTGAGGCCATGTGCCAGAGTCTTGTCAAGGCTGCGGCTTCGAATGGATGAGGCTGAAGCTGCGCCAGCAGCTTAGAAAAGAGGACATCTGTCAAGCGTTTGTTCAGAAGAGGCATTCTTCTGCTGAAATAAAACTAGTTTGGTACATGAAATTAGTGCTGCTATTCAGCTGTCCAGCATGTGATGTGCATGCCATTGGTTTTCCAGTTCTCCACTAGAAATAGAGTTTCTGTCTTTTCATTCAAGTTTCTTTTATTCCTTCAAAGAACATATTTTTCATATGACAGATGTTGTCTTTTCAACCAACAAACACAGTTAAGTAAAAGCACTACTTCAAAGAGACTGCCTCAAGCAAATATATAAACAGATATCCATTCAACTCAGGACTGAAGTTCTCTTTTATCTAGGAATCAGGATTGACAAAGAGTACACATTGAGTTGGCGCGAGCCAAATTGAGTTAGCCAACTCAATGCTGTTTGAGGGCTACATAATCTCAATTTGTGGGAATTGGAGGCATGTTTAACTTTGTGAAAGTGGTGACAGGCAGAACGGAAAGATTTAGAAATCGATCTCAGTATAACATGGCTCAAATCATCCTTCTACAGTTATCGCTTAATCTTCATGTTAAAAACAGGAGAAAAAACTTAAAATTTGGGTTCTTGTGTTGTATAAACAAAGTACACTCAAAAAACACACAAAAAAACACCTGTTTGTCAAATTCACAGCTACATTCTACAAAAGTATCTATTTTTTCAGAACCATATCCACTTATAGCAGCCTTAGCATCACAGTAGTGCAGTGATTATAACCATCGCCTCACAGCAAGAAAGATTCCCAAGTCAGCGCCATTCTATGCAGAGTTTGCATGTTCTCCCTGTGTCTGTGTGGGTTCTCTCCAGGTACTCCGGCTTCCTCCCACAGTGCCCCCCCCCCCGCGACCCCTAAGCGGTAGAAAATGCATGAGACAGGACGTGTCACCTTAATTAACTTTTCAGCCAAAATAAATGTTATTCCCACTGTAATCAACTGTGTTTTTGCTGCTTTTGTAACACTTTGAATTGCAACTCTGCAAAAATATTTACCTCAGTCCTGCCAGCAGCAAAGTTTCCTGCCACATTGTAACTGGCCAAACAACTTGCATTGTGACGGAACAACACTCAAAAAAAACTCCAAACTCACACAGCTTCAAGTCTCAAGATGACATAAAGAAATTCACTTCTTAGATGAAATTACACAACATAAACATACTCATATTTTAGCATATTTTAACATCTTTTTTTTGTTTGGTCCATTATTCTACTGCTTTTCACTCCTACACTCATCCAGTCTCCAGAGTAAATGTTGCAATCATACATATCTGCAAACCACAGGTGTTGAAACTTTATTCAACTTTATGTTGTAACAGCACTGTGTTAAAAGTCACAACATCACTTGAAACACTTTAAATATCAAGTTTTACCTTAAAATATCTGTATGGTATGGCCTCTGCATGGCTTTTTTTGCACATAGATGGCTACAAAATCTGGTTTGCATAGATGCACAATGGTAATATTACTGTATAAGCCACAGCAGCAAGAAAATTAAAAAAATATATATGGTTTGTCATATTGTGTGACTATGCTATGTTAACCTTGAAGGATTACATCATATTAGAGAGGTGTGAGTCAAATTCATTTGGCTGTGCCAGAATTTTAAATCCAAAGAATCTAATGAGGAACATTATGAGGAAAAACATTCACACAGAAAGCATAAAAACATTTTGGTTACAACTCATCGCTGCTGCTGCATCAAGTTTCTATTGTGCTTGAGGACTCAAGATAATAACTGTGTCACCCTGTAATCCGATTAAGTATAAAACTAATACAGCTGCCTAAATTGCACACAGGTATTGTTATTCCTCTGTCAGGGCAGACATTAGCTTTCTTCTTTAGATATGGGAAAAACAAATCAATTCATTTGCATTCTCCACATTACTATGTTTTTTCAGCTGCATTATCTCTCATGGGAACATGTAAAATGATGCCTGTAAATTAATTTGTGACACTCAGAACTGATTTTCTAATCCCGCATGATATTTGATAAATAGCCTTTAGGACAATAAATACAGTTATTATCACCTCAAGGGATAATTAGTGCTCCTTGCAAAGACAGAGCACCCTTGATCCTCTGCTGCATCCCAACCATCCCAAAAGTAGCACAACTAATACAAGTTAAGTTATTCAGTGACCCTTAAACAAAAGGAACATTATGTCATTTCAGCCTGTGGTGACGCCAGTTCACTGGTCACAGCTTGAAAAGTAGGAGCATTAAAGTAGACAATTTAGCCAATTATGATGTGTGGTTGTGGTTTTGGGCGGCACAGTGGTGTAGTTGTTAGTTGCCCCCCCCCTTACAGGATAAGCGGTAGAAAATGGATTGATGGATGGATGGATGAAGTGTGGGTGTGATCTGAGGGCACGTATTGGCAAATATGTTTTTGATGCTGTTGTTAGTCCAGGTCTCCCTTTAACGGCCCTGTAATATCGTTCCTTTTTTATTTATGTATTTATTTATTTTCTAGCTAAATTGTTGGTACTGGAGGAAGCTAAACCGTCATTAATGGTCTTGGTAATTTTCTTCTTCAGTATGGTTGTGAAGTGTTAGATACCACTGTAGGGCTTTAGCTTCTTTATGTGAGACACCTAGTTAAAAAAAAAAACATACATATAAATATGATAATATCATAACATTTGCAAATGCATCACCCGGTTCGAGGGTCTAAGGGCAGAGGATGTCACATCTGTACAGTTTGTCAAAGCCCAGTGAGATAATGTGTAAATTGTGATTTCGGGCTATACAAATAAATTTGATCATGCTGACCAACTAAAAATGGGGGCACTACAGCAGAAATTATTATGTATGTAACTTCCAGTATGGAAGCAGAGGTAGCAGTTTCTTTGTTAGTCCCAGTGTATTTAGTTTAGCAACATATTCAACAGACATTTAATTGAATTAACAGCCATTTTCTGAAACGTTTTTGTCAGTAGCCTAACACCATATATTTTTCTTGGGCCCTCCCCATCATAAAAGTATATAGTGCTGTTGGAGGTACACATGAAAGGCTAACATAACTGTCACATATAATCCCAACTTTCATCAACTCTGATGCTCATCCACTATAGCTTCAGCCTACACAACTAAAACAACACAAGTTAATAAATACATAAAAGTTATCAAGAAAAGCACAGCAACGCTTTACAGGTCATACAGTATAAATGGATTATGACACAGCACCTGATCACACAATGACCTGCATTTATAGAATTCATCAATGAATAGCACAACCCAAATGTTAACACAGGCAGATTTTACAGTAAGTGAGCATTTCCTAACATTTCAGAGGTAATAATTCAACTACTGTAGATTTAAATCTCTGATCCCAATGCATAATAAAGAAGAAAAAGCTGTACTCACTGATTAAAAGTTCATTATTTGGGTTTTGTGCTCATTGATAACACATTTGGTTCCTGCGCCGAGGCTCTGAATGCAGTCATTTGGTCTGGAGGACACAGGGATAAACCTTTGCTTTAGTGCTTCACAAGGGACTCCTGTCCTGATGAAGTGTATGGTCCCACGCACTGGTCAGTGTGCCAGGTTGAGTAGCTTAAAACAAGTTGTTGGATTCATGCTTATAACCATAAGCATAACACATAATACCAGAAGATATATAACCATCTCTATCAGGACATGAAAATTACCTTAATGTATGAGTGGCCTGCATGTATCAGGTACAGACTATGGAAGATTCAAAATGCAGAAACACAAAGGGTAGTTCTTAATCAAAGCTGTTTACTTGGAAAATGGGTCGACACCGGGAGATCAGATTAGCAAGCAGAGGTACAATTTGAGGAGAACGGCAAACTCAGAAATCAAGGAACAAACAGGATCACTCACGAGGGACTTACGGGGGAAATAAGGCTGGACTGCTCTCTGGGAAATGAAAACACAATTTGGCACAGGAGGAAAGGAACACGTGTTTTAAATACACATATTAGGGAGAAGAAGAAATCACACACACATGAGGGAAGAAAACTTGTCAGTACATGGGGATTAAGACACACAAAAAAATTAAAAATAAAACAGGTAACACAGAATGACCCTCACAGACAGACACATAACACTACCGAACCCTGACAGTACCCCCCACCAAGGCCGATACCTTGCGGCCCAGAACTCGGAGAATGAGTTGGGGGTCCATGACGTCCTTTGAAGATACCCAGGAATGCTTTTTGGGACCACTGCCCTCCCAGTCCACCCAGTACTGATTGCCTTGTCACTGTCGCCTGACAGCCAACAGGCTGGTTCACCATCAATGATGTGGAGAGGAGAAGGTGGTTTAGAAGCTGGAATAAGGTAGCCCTCCTTAACTGGCTTCACCTTGCTCACATTGAATGAGGGGTGGACTCGGGAGGACCTAGGTACTTTGAGCCTCACAACAGAAGGTTTACTAACTTTCGACACAGGAAAAGGACCAATAAATCTCGGGGTTAACTTACGTGAATCGGTTTCGAACTGGCAAATCTCTGGTTGAGAGCCAAACCTTCTGACCAGGGCGGAAGACAGGTGCAGCTTGTCTCCTCTTATCTGCCGCATTTTTGTAGGCTGCCGACGACTTGATGAGAGTCGACCTGGCCCTGGACCACATTCGGCGACAGTGACAGACTATAGCAGCTGCTGATGGGACGTTTACCTCTGGCTCTGTCTCCAGGAAGAGGGGAGGTTGGTACCAGAACACGCACTGGAACGAAGACGGGACAGTCGACTAGGATGGCAGGGTGTTGTAAGCGTATTCCACCCACAACAGTAGCTTGGACCAGATTGCGGGATCTCGGGAAGCGAGGCAGCGAAGTACAGTCTCTAGTTCTTGGTTTAATCTTTCAGTTTGTACATTTGTCTGTGGATGATATCCAGAACTCAAACTGATTAATTAACTTACCAAAAGCTCTCATGAACTGTGCAACGAACTGCAGCGGCCGATTGGAGTTTTTAGGAAAACCATGGACCCGAAAAACATGATTTAACATTATCTATAAAATTTGTATTTGTCTAGCCCAAAATCAAAATTTACACATTATCTCACTGAGTTTTGACAAACTGTACAGATGTGACACCCTCTGCCCTTAGACCCTCGAACCGGATGAGGAAAAACCCTAAACAGAGAAAATAAGAAACCTCAGGAAGTACCACAGAGGAGGGATCCTTCTTCCTAGGACAGACGGACGTGCAATAGATGTCACTTGTACAGAACATAACACATGATAATAACAGTTTACTAAGAATCTTTGAGTTCATATGAATCTATTCATCCAGATATAATGTGGGTATAGTATGTTGGTCCAGAAGTCATTGTAATTCATGGGCTAGGCCGGGCAATCCAGCCTAGGATCCAATCACAGGATCTCCTGTCCTAATTTGAGCAGTAGGCGTCAGGCAGGACCACAGCAGCAGCTCCCACTGTGACCTAGAAAGACCTGCAGGATGATAAAGCACAAAGACTCCTGGCAAGAAGTAAAGCTAGTGTAAGGATATAGACATTTAGAGGAGCTGAAATGGAGTCAGAGTCAGAGGGGGGAGGAGAAAAGAGAGCTTAGTGCATCATGGAGTGTTCCCCCCCAGCAACCTAAAACTATAGCAGCATAACTAAGGGCTAGATAGGCCAGTCCTAACTATAAGCTTTATCAAGAAGGAAGGTTTTAAGCCCTCTCTCAAAATAAGAGATTGTGTCTGCCTCCCGTACCAAGACTGGAAGATGGTTCCACAGGAGAGGAGCTTGATAGCTGAAAGCTCTTCCTCCCATTCTACTTTTGGAAATTCTGGAGATCACCAGTAACCCTGCATCCTGGGAGCATTAGGTTCTGGATGGGTGAGAGGGTACTATGAGCTCTTTAAGATAAGATGGTGCCTGACCATGAATAGCTTTGTAGGTGAGGACAGGGATTTTAAATTCTATTGTGGATTTAACTGGGAGCCAGTCCAGAGAAGCCTGTACGGCAGATACTAATGCTTTGGCTAGAAAACTTTCTGCTTTGAAAGTTTTCTAGAAAGATATATACAGGGATGAAATTTATTTTCTTTATCAGAGCGTTGTGACAGGACAGCTCCTATTCTAGTGTCTGAAGCATCCACCTCCACAATGAATTGGTTAGTTCGCTCGGGGAGACATAGTACTGGAGCAGTAACAAAACTCTTCTAAAGTCATTGGAAGGCCACATCAGCTTGAGGAGACCAAGAGAAGTGTGTCTTGGAGGAAGTGAGTGCATGGAGAGGAGCAGCGACAGAACTGGAATTTCTAATAAATCTCGGGTAGAAATTGGCAAAGCCCAAAAAACACTGTCCATCCTTTCGTGAGGATGGAGTTGGTCAGTCGAATACGACATAGACCTTCTCCATCTTAATTCGACCTTCTGAAATAACATACGCCAGGAAAGAAATTGAGTCTTTCTGGAACTCTCCTGTTACATATAGTTTATGCGACAATAATCTCCAGAGAACCTCCCATAGAGTTGCCACATGAGAATTTACCTCAGAGAAATTAAGGGAAGAGGATAATGGTTTTTAATAATTATGTAATTTAACTTGGTGTAATCGATGCAGGGGTAGAGTGTCTTATCCTTCTTCTCTACAAAAAAAAAAAAATACAGCTCCTGCTGGAGAAGAGGATGGTCAGATTATACCTTACTTCACGGATGTGGTGATGTATTCCTCCATGACCTTCTGCTCCAATGCATGAAGTCTTCCTTTGGGAATAGGAGCTCCAGGAAGCAGGTCTATGGGGCAGTCATACGGTCTGTGGGGAGGAAGCGAAGAAGCTTGGGACTTACTGAACACCTGCTTTAAGTCCCAGTGGCAGCGAGGAATGCCTGAGAGGTCTGGATTGTCCGCTTTCTCAGAAACTCCCTCCTGAGGAGATTTTCTGTTTCAAAAAATAGTGTTTAGCACAGTTCTTTCCCCACCCTAAAACTCTTCACATTGACCAATATGGGGGTTATTCTTTAGCAGCCATGGAAAGCCTAGAACGACTAGGTGGTGGACAGACTCGTAAAGAAAAAGTTTATTTTCTCCTGATGACCGTCGTCAAAAATTAGCATTACTGGGGACATTTGATGAGTGACCTTACACACTAACCTTCCATCCAAGTCTGATGCACAAAGAGATTGAGGAAGATCTTTCTGAGACAACTGAAGTCTCTTGGCGATTTGGTAGCCCATCAAATTTGTGTCTGCTCGGCAATCTACTAATGCTTGTACGACTAGGGAATCAGAATACGATTGGAGCATTACTTTGGTTAATTGTCTCTTGGATATACCAAGATAAGATGGTAATTTGGTTTGACTCACCAGACTTCACTCTCCGCTACCGTTCCAGAGGAGTGAGACGGGTCTGGCCAATTTGCATCACTTCTGACGGTTCACTTTGTTGTTCTGTCTTGTCGGCTAGAGTCGGAGCCGGAGAAACGGCTCGCAGCTGGGGAACTGGGAGATGTCCTCGCCGCAGGAAAGCGGAAGCAACCGGAACTGATCTTTCTGAGACTGAAGTCTCTGAAGTTCAGTGTATCTATTTATCTTATCTATTTTGTAGGCCAAATGAATCAATGCCTCAAGATTTGCCAGTAGGTCTAGTGGAGTAAAATGGTCCTTTTTAACTTTTCTGACAAGCCGTTCAGAAAAGTGTCTATTAGCGAGGTTGATTCCAACCGCTGTCAGCCGCTAAGGTGCAGAATTCAACGGCGTAATCGATTACTGAGCACTTGCTTTGCCTCAAAGATAATAATGCTTTGGCTGCTTCTCTGCCCAGAGTTGTCGACTGGAATATTTGCGTAAATATTTTTTAAAATTCTGGCAAAGAATAACACACGGCTGATCTGCGGCTCCACTTCGTGTAGCCCAAGATCTGGCTCGCCAAGTCAGGCAAGAAATTATAAGTGCGATCTTAGCTCGATTTGAAGAAAAGGCGGAAGCATTAAACCAAAATGTAGCTCACACTGGGAAATAAAGGGACGGCAATCCCCATACTCTCCCGAAAAACGTTTGGGGCTAGAGAGGCGGAGAGAATGCAAACTGACAGGGGAAACAGGAAACTCAGCCACAGCTTCCAAACCCTTAGGAGCTACCGGTGAAGAAGACGGTTGATCTGATATCTGCAGACGATCAATAATGAAATTTAATTGAGCCGACAATGTTGCGCACGACGATTTATTGCGTTTTGCTGCTTCAAACACTTCCTGGAAAACAAGCTCCAGTTGTTCCTTTTGCCAGTGAAGGCGTGCTCCTTGAGCGTCCAAGGCTGAGCAAACTGGGTCAGACTCTGCATAATCCATTCTTGGCCAGATTGTACTATCAGGTACGGAAACTGATTCAAAGGATTCAAAATGCAGAAACACAAAGGGTAGTTCTTAATCAAAGCCAATTACTCGGACACCGGGAGATCAGAATACCAATCAGAGGTACAATTTAAGGAGAAATCAAGAAATCAGAACTCAAGGAATGAACAGGATCATACATGAGGAATTTACAAGGGAAATAACGCTGGACTGCTCTCTGGGAAACGAAAACACAATCTGGCACAGAAGGAAAGGAACACAGGGTTTAAATACACAAGGGGGGGGAGACAATCGGGCACAGCTGAAACACATTAAGGAGAGGAAGCAATTCCACACACGAGGGAAGAAAACTTAAAAGGACATGGGGATTAAAACACACACAAAATAAAACAGGCAACACAGAATGACCCTAACAGACAGACACATAACACTACCGGACCCTAACAGCATGGGCCCATGACACACTCTGGGCCCCAGTGCATTGCACCGGTTGCACTGACAGTATGCCTGTGGTCCTTGCAAAGTTTTGATACTTTGTTGTGCTTTATTGGGATTGTACAAACGGCCAGATTAAAGCAACCTAAATTTGTGGCTTAAACACAAAAAAAACAGCTAAATATGATGCCACCTCTTCAGGTTGTCTACCAGTGTTTCGAAAGCAAAAGGTAGAGGAAGAAAATAAAATTCCAAGAAAAAAGTTTGTGTACGATTACTATAGAAATTTGGCCATGTCATTGACAGAACACACTAGAAGTAATACCCACAATTCAGGCAAGGTATCACGGACGCTATGAATAAGGTGGATACAAAGAAAGAAAAGTCCCAAAACAGGTGCTTATTGAGTCCTAACTTCACCTACTGTTTTATGACCAAGTACTTGTTGTGCCTAAACTCAACCAAAAAATGGTTATCATGCTACATACAAATGTTAGGGTTAGGTTGTCTTTATATGAAGAAGTGTGCCCCAGTATCTGATAACTATGAAAGAATGGGTTCGTTTGACTATGTCATGAGCACATTGACAAAGAGGACTCTTGGTCCCCCTTGCTTTGTAGACTCACTTCATGCTGCAAATATACGTAAATTATCTTTGTGATGTAATGTGGCTCCATTTTGGGATTCTTGGTATGAAAAGGCTTGAGTACCTCTAAATTAAAGTATATGGACTCCTTTTACTACATTTTAAAATTCATTCAAAGATATCCTTTTTGCCCATTTCGACACACTGAGATTTGCTCTTTTCAACCCATCCTGCAAAATAATACTTAGCCATACTTTGCCATAACACCAAATTAGTATGTCTGATGTCTCCCCACCACGATTGTTTTACTCTGTTTATTGAAAAGTGGGAGGCAGAGAGGCAGTGGAGGGATATGTCTGAGTTGGAATGGACCTCACTGACAGTGTGGCATTCACTCTAAATGTAAATGAGAAGGTTTAAGAAGTGTGCTGGTCAAGTAACATACACTTAGAGTAGAACGTTCCCCTTTAGTTGCGATTCGAAGATGACAAATGCTGTTACCCAGCAGGAGGGATGCCATCACACTTCAATGTCATGCAGAAAGCATATGTAGTATGAAGGGGATGGAATGTGAGTGCAATCTGGGCGACAGAAATTGACATGCATGCAAGTGTGTGATCAGTGGCACACACTGAAGCACACATGAGGTATTCATCAGTACCTACACTCTTACAAAGTACTCTATCCACACACATGGACACAATTTACATAGTCATCAGTTGAAAACAACCAGACAGCTCTCTTCAAATCACAGCAGGTAGATAGAAGGGAACAGCTGCTTATTTTTATTTTGGTTAAAACCATCACACTCAACTACCAGCGATGTTTCTTTACCGCATCACATATCTACATATTACACCGCCCCTCTATGGGTTTTATAGTTTAGTTTTTAGTTTTTGATAGTTTATGTAGTTTAGCTTACAAGATGCTTTTTGTTCTTGAGATGTGGTAAATCGAGCTTACATAACATAGCAGTACACCTCCTGGTAAAAACAAGGAATATATGAATAAACTTCTATAAAGGCAATTTGGAGCTTCAAGCTGCTGATGGTGAGTCTCTGTGAATGGCACAAATAACATTAAAAATGTGTGCATTTCAGTCTACAATTAAACAAAATAACCTATGAATACTATATAATATAATCCATTATCAGAATAGGCAGTAAGTTAGTTCATTAGATAAGTTAGTTACTGTTAACATACATACTGCGTGAACTGTAGTATACCATGATCTTTTGAGAAACGTAACCAAACTGTTTCACAGTGTTAACCATGGGGCAACTAAGTTTTTTTAATGTATGTCTTATTGGCCAATTAGCTTTCTTTTTGGTATGCTGAATTTAATGTCTGTACTATTTCTTTCTGTATGACCCCATGGCCTACAACACCAACACATATAGCGGGGAACACATTGATTATGGTTGTATCATTGCTTGCAAAGATGTCACTACAGCTTGAATTTTCAAAGGTGAAAAACATATGTAGTTTTTGCGGACAGTTCCAGAGTTGGTGGATCAGAGCACTGTGAAGTTCCCTAGGGGCAGGACTGGTGATACGTTCAAAACCAGAGAATCTGTATATGCTTTCAAATTGGGGTTCTGTGATGCAAACAAATGATCAAAAAACAGCGCCAAGTGTTGGCATCCAAAGAACAGAGTGAAGCTTAAAGGCGGGGCTATGACCTTAACTGCAGGTGTTCTCCTGCTGAGAGGAGGGCGGGGCATGGAGTGGAGGTAATGGACAGGGGGAGGCAGATGCTTATATGCACTTTATGTGCAAGTGTGTGTTTGCAAAAAGAAGAATGGCCATCAGAACACAAAAAAAGCCCCTCCTTGCACAAAACCAGATAGTCGGGGGTGAGTGGCAGCTAAACGTCTTCCAGGTGCCATCAGAGCACAACCTGCAGAAATAAACTTTCACAACACACACTTAATTCAAGGGTCCATGGGCCTGCACACTCTCTTCTTCATATACACAGAAGCACACTCTGTGACATCCCCTAGGCACCTTTTTTCAGACTGTCAATCTTCAGGCCCCCTCCCTTCTTTAGGCTGTTGGCCTGCTCAAAAATGTTATCTTGCAGGAGGCATCTAGAGAGAGAATGCATAGCACTAAACATGAAGAAAATAAATGTAATATCATTAACAGCCTGTGGGTAATCTTTAAAGACTCCTTTGAGTATTCAAGTCAAACACAGGCTAGTTGTACTATGCTGTCAGATGAATAATCAGTGTTAAGGTTGTAATAAGGGATCATAGAGATGGAAGAAATTATGCTTAAATAAAACTTACAGCCAAGACTCTGTAAAGAATAACCATTAAGCTTTATGTAGCCATACCATTGTCACATAACTGCCTCTGGCCGTGTTTTATTATGGATGGGAACTTAATATTCTGTATTTTATCAATGCTTAAGTCAGTCTGCATGTGCAGTGCTTTTGTTGTGTTGGAAAACAAGAGTCAAGTCTCTTGGGTACTTTTGATGGGAAGGACGATTAGTCTAAATTTATGCAGCTCAGGTAGCTTCAGGTCAAGGACAGTGTGGGCCTGGATCCGACGGCCATGTTGTAAACAGAGCAGCCACTTGCCTGCCAATCACCCGCCCATCGCTTGAGGACCGGGCAAAGATCTGCAATGTCCACAGTCAGCAGGCAAACAAGGTGTGTATGTGTGTGTAGAGACAGCTTTGCATCCACATTTCGTTTGACCTCCGGGGTGAGACAATTTGGAATTCCCTCAAGCAGTATGAGTAGAGATGCCGTGGCAGACCCGACTGAACCGTCTTTCTCTATCACACCACCAGTTAGTCCTAATCAGAACTGACATATTGTCTGTCTGTGACTTCATTCAGTGGCCATGTTGGCTTCGAAGTCAGCCGTAATTGCCAGAAATTGCTTTCTGAGCTACTGGATGAAGGACAAAATAAAAGTTGCAGAACATGGAAGCGCAGCCAGGAATTGCCTTCCTGTGTGCAAAGTTTCTTGTCATGCTAAAAATACAAATGGAAAGCACACAAAGCCCACACAAAGGCAGCACCATTATATTGAGCTGTGTTTCCATGTTAAATTTAAATCAGATGGAGCACTCTTTCTCCCTCTAACCCCTGCTACCCATCTCTTTTGTCTCGTCCTGATAAGTAGACGGGATCGAACTGAAATGTCCAAATGAGGTTTGTCTTGCATTACTTTAAAGGGGGACAAGTGAAAATGACTAAAAAAATACAGTAAATAGAAAAGTGGCGTAGTGGTACATGCAATAAAGCCTTCAACTAAGCAAGGGCTTTTAATTTATTAGGTGAGCTCTGGGCTCAGTGTTTGATGACATTTGCATTTTTATTTTAGATTTAAATTCTCACAAACCTAATGATTTAATGTCTGCAAATATGGGCCATTTGTAAGACTCTGGCCTGATGACGTTTTCCAGACTCCCATGGGCATAGAAAAGTAGACTAATCAAACAGTTTAGTCCAAATGGTATTTTGCTGCCTTCTTTTTTATCGTTGCTATGCAGATGCCTGCTGCAGTGCAGAGAGCTGCAAAATCACGACAGACTAATTAACTTTTTCCTTGTGTTCCACAGGTACATGACAAACACCCTTCCTGCTACCTACCAAGAAAAAACTTCAAAAAGTTCATCAAAAAGTAGACACATCTGTTGGCAATATCTGTTTTGGGAGGATTAGTAGGGAAGTTTTAATGGAATTTGTTATATAAAACGAAATTAAATAAAATATTCTTTTCAGTGAAGATATTGCACGAAAATTTTAAAGTTTTGAGTGCCCCTCTTCAGAGCTAAAACAATATGCAGTCATTTCTGTGATTTACTTGGTCTAAAATCAAATTGAGATTATTACCATGGGGAGATATAAGGATGCAGTGTTCCATTCTCCTACGCTGCACTACAGCTTTTATCTCAATGTGATTGCTCAATTGCATGTTTATCATCCATGATATTGGCAAAGTCTTTCTTTCTCAGAATCACCTCATAAAACCCTCATTTACAAAAGTTTAGCTGAGATTAGTCCATTAGCCAAATTAACTAGCCAAGCAGTTGATTTCCAAACGCAGTGTCTTCAATCTGCAGCACAGCATGGGATCTTGCATGGGACAGAGCATAACAAGAAAAGCTTGGCATGCATGGGACACAGGGAAATGTCTGTGAGCTCTGCAGAGGTACCAGGGTACCCAACTTTTACATCCAACAGAATAATGCAAAGCAGCCAGACCAGTGACAAAACTGCCATGCTCATGGTTAATTACAGGATCAGAGATGAAGTAAGAGTTGATTCCTTCACAGAATGAAGCTGGGTGCCTCCACTCTGGTTTCTGACTGCATGGTTAAGGTGGGAAGAAAAAGGATTCTTGCAAAAGAGGGCTATCTTCAGAAGGCATGTCACTTTAGATGCCATCGTATTAGTTGAATAGGTCAGCCTTTCTGCACATCCGCCACATTGCAAACTCTTAACGCTCTCTGCCCTTTTCTTATGTTTTTCATTATCCCTCAATGACTGAGGAAGAGATTAAACTGCATTAATTCAGAAGCACAATTACCCAATTTTCTTTCTTCCAACTGTTTCTCACTCCATTCCCTTTTCCTACTCTGCGCTATGGGACAGGTCTGATGTCCAACTAAAGCTTGACCTCCTATTTGAATAAGTTAATGCAGTGGCCTGTTTGTGGGAAGAGAAATAGGGATGTGGGTAGGGAAGGGGTCTGTATCAGTTCCGTACAGTTGACTCCTGGGAGAATTTGAATCCTTTTCATCCGTCACTCTCAAGGTGTCATTCTCCTCCCCAGGTTGTTATCACCACACAGGCCCTGACAACTCCAAGCTGCTTCCGCGTCGAAAGAAAAAAAGAAAGAAAGAAATGTCACAAACCTCCGGAATGAATGTGTTTTGAAAGAGACAAAAATGACATATCATTGGTGCACAGACGTCAACTGATGCTACATTACAAATCGTTGTAATAAACAGAGGGAACAAAAGCACATTGTTCATTTTGCGTCATTCATGAGCATCCTGCAGATTAGTTTGTAAGGCCTTGTTAATACCCATTGTAATAGTTATAATAACATTTTGTTATGCAGAACAAGGCCAATGTAAACAAAGCCGTGAGCAGTTTGGGTTTTCCAATGGTGAGGCAATGTTTACCTGACACTTGCAGAGGAACAGCAGCAGCACAGAAATGAGCTGACATGTCAAGTTGTGTGCAGACCACAATGTGATCAAATCAGAGAAAGTAATCATTAACAGGGAGTGCTTTTATAAGATCAAACATGTATCAAGATCTTCTGTTCCTACTTTGGAACACTAGAAACAAAGAAACCTGTTTATCCTGCTATGGCACAAATTTTTAACCATGTCAACGCCAACAGTAAATCAAATTGAAGAAGGATCTAAATGATGTGCCTAAGACACTTGAAATAAAAAGCTGAGAGATGCAGCAAAGTTTGGCCCTTCGTTATCAAAACAATGGCTGCTTTAAGCGCCACTCTGCTAGCACAGGTGCTGCAAAGAAAATCTAAAAACATTATTAAATGGCTGCATTTTTAAAACAGCATTTTGGATCACCCATTTCTCAGAATTAAAGTTTTTATTAAACGGTTTTATTGACCTCATATGCAGCGAGGGCTGTGCAGATCAAAGTGCAGTATATTGCATCAATCACTCGTGGGAGCCCTGTGAATGAATTCTAGCACACTAGATATGCAACATATAGCTTTCATTATTGATAACCACAGTGCGCTACCTGCGCTGGAATAGATGTCAGCTTTTATAAGCAGACAGGGCAAGTGGCCAGAGAATGAATTATTAAACCTCTGATCATCGGAATAAACAAAGCATCACACCAGTGTCCTTCTGAGTCACCTGTGCTTTCTGATACTTTAGTGGTATGCATCCATACAGTCCTGTTCCATTTGTCATTAATTTAAAGACAGTGTTAAAGACTTGGGAAGATGTTGATCTATTTGGATCATGGAATGCAAAACTCTCCAGACACGGATAGCTTTATATAACTGTTAGAAGTGAGCCGTCACTGTCAGAGCGTGGAGATCCTAATGCATTTGGAGCGCCATGACTTTGAATACGCAAATACTTGCAGCATTTCATCTTCCTTTCAATATTTAAGGAAAAACTGTCAAATTAAAACACTGTGCATGGTTCAACCTGCAATATTCATACACAGTAAAACAAAAAAAATACAAAAAAAATGTCCTTTTTGGGTAAACACATATTCCTGTAATGTGCTTCACTTTCCCAAATTGTTGTTTGCAATTTGCTGTCTTCTCATTGTAAAAGGGTGTAAAATGAAGCTTGAGAGGTTTGCCAGAGTTGTGTTTCATTAAGATGACTCGCAGGATTAAGGTGAAACCTCACAGTTGTGAAAGATGTTTGGGCTACATGGCTGTAACAGTTTCAAATGTATTTTACTCTTTGTATGGCAGTATTGTTTGGTCAGTCTACTGCTTTGGCCTGAACTGAAACTGTGAAATTTTCTACAATAATTTCGGATCCTCTAAGGATGAAGACTGGTAATCTACTGATATTTGATCTAGTGCCATCATCATTTTTCCTAAACCCTAACCGAGTAGTTTTAATTCCTGAACTTCACCAAACTACTTGTCATGAAGACATTGTTTCCTGTTCATTTTAAAGTCATAAAATGAAGATGGCATTAATTGCAAAAAGCGTCAAGAGGCATACCCTTTGTCCATCCTTTGAGGTCAAATTGCCTTGAGAATGGTGTTGAAAAATCCTTGTCTCAACCAGTGAACATCCCAGCTTATCACATACCAACATCTTGTCATGCACCCTTTACATCTTATCCAGATGTGCAAAGTAATTAGCGGCTGCTGTGCCAAGCTTCCCCTTAAGCAAAAATGCTTGTACCCCAGTTGCCCATTTCTGATGAATACGAGCTATGCTACTTTAGTTCAGGCACAAAACGTTCTTTGGACTGGTTTAGAAAATGATGATTGACACAAAGAGGATAGAAACTCCAGTCTCCTAGATGAAGAGCCTGAGTGTGACTCTCCACTCAACCCCACATCCATCTTGTCTTGCTTAAAATTTTGTGTTATGCTATACAATCTGTTCAAGTAATCGGAATCTGACATGGACATATTGTACCTTGTAGTTCTGGATGTGCAACGAGTGGCCAGGACAAAGTATTCTTAATTGACGAGCTGGGAACACGGGCTGGGTGTCCAGACTGAATACATGTCAGGACACCAGACACCAAGCTGTGTGTACTGTGGCAGGTTTTATTTATGTCAGCCTTGAAAGAGCTGCATCATGGACAATAAATAGATAATTTAAGTAGTTGAAATGAGGAGTTTATGATACCTCTTCATTTCAAATCACGTAGGTTAACCCACCATCATTAATAACAAATAATACCAACCGACTTCCTGTTGGTTGTATTGTACGTCATTTTGAGTAACATCATAAGATATACTGCGAGTCCTCAGTGATCATTGGGTGGTTCCAAATAGAGTCATCTGATTCTATCACAATTTTGAAAGGCTTAAGGTAGAAGGCAGAATATTTTCTCAGTCTGACCTTAAATGTTATTAAGACATCAATGGCTGGATCAGCCAGCATCTGATTATGACATCAGCCTGACCTCCATGTGGTACATCTTCTGCCAATTTCAAATTATGCGCTGCTCAGAGGACAGAGCGCCTCTGTCCATGGAAAATCACTCCTCTGCCCTCCCTGACATTTTACATCTCTCTCCAGGAGAAGAAAAATAGAAACATACAGTGATGTGAGAAATCCCCTGACACCCAGAGATTGTAATAATCTCTTCTCTACATTCTTCGATTCCAAATATGTTCCTACAAAAGCAAATTTATGGTAATCCCCCGACGCATACCCATTGCTGTTGTCAAAGCCACACGAAGCCACAGCCAAACATGCTTTTTTTCTCCACTCTGTATTTCTAAGAACAGAGGCACAACAGCATTGTAGTCTGTAATAATTACTTCAAGCACTCTTCCATTCACATACTTCCACAGTGCTACTTAATGTAGTTTTCTGATGACTTTATCACTGCAGTGATTCCACAAAATTTGACACTCATATCTGAATTCCATATAGTCCAAATTGAACACATGCTAATCTGCTTTGATGTTCAAGAGATGTATATACACGTGTCCGTGAAGGTTCTCAGTCATCCAGGTCATCTTAATCTTGGAGTGTTTAGTAGGAAGCAACTGGACTTCTTATCTTGTTTGAAGACGTTTCGTCTCTCATCCGAAAGGCTTCTTCAGTTCTGAGGGTCAGTGCGGGAAACCCAGGCAATCACCCACAATGAGGACGTAGTTGAAAGCAGCTGGGAGGGTGATCCTGTGGCTAGGCATCATGTGAGTCGTTAAGGTCACATGGGCCCAGGTTTGAATCACTCGAGAGTGTTTGCTCCTCACCCCTGGTTTCATGTGACACCTTGGGATCACATGGCCCCAGGCGTGTATGAGGGTCTTGGGAGCCCTCCCCAGGTGGTTTAACCCTCAATAAACACTTTCCAATTTTGAAAAGGTTTTTTCTAAATGTGGGTATAAGAATTTGATTCCTTGTTTCAAACAAACTCAATTGGTTAACAACAGAACTCAACTTTTTCATATGTACCGTATATATTTAATTTTCACATGTATAATGCTACTATATTTACAATGACTAACAAACAATATAAAGTATAACAAAAATAAAATATTTTGATGGACTGCTAGTAGCTGGCTGCATGATCCAGCTAGTACATGCACAGTTTCTGTATGTTAGGTAAAGCAAAGCAAGGTCTGTAAGTACTTTAGAGACGTAAATCAGAGTGTAAAATAAGAATGTGTACAATGTGTCAACATATGCTTTTTAAAAAGGTCCAATGTATGATTTTTTTACTTTTGCTGGTCGCCAAGTGTGAGTATAGTATGACTAATATGTATGTACTGACTGTTGTACGGTTAAATTTAAGTTGCTGCTGCCAATCATAGCTTTCAAATTCAGCTGAGTTGTGTGTGGTTTGGCTGCCTCTCTTTAAAGTTAATATGTCACAGTCCAAGTCCCCCCTCACCACTGCCCTCTGCATGGACTAGCCTATAGGGGAAATGCCTGCCCACGAGTTTCTACGAGAGTCTTTAGGTAATGTCATATAGAGATACGGGATTGCAATGGTGTGTGTGTGTGTGTGTGAGTGTGAGAGACAGAGGCTTCAAGTGCTTTGCTAGAAAGGCATGTAAGTGTGTTTAAAGAGACCACTTTCCTGCAAACGACTCTTTATTCACGTCACGTTAAAGACCATCTGCTGCTTCTTTTTTTCTTCTTCTTCTTCCTTTCTATAGCTGGAAGCCTGTGAGTAACTGAATGCCATAATTAATAATAATTTGGGATCACTGCCATTTTTACAAGTTCACCAGCAAGCCATTATGTTCTGACATTGATTCTGTGTCAAGTTTTAATGCCTGAATACCCGACCTTGTCTGCATCATTATCATAGTAAGAGCTGTAAAGAAGAATAGCACTGGGACTTGTGATTTAGTTGATCTACACAGGGACAATTTTAGGGCTCAATCTCACTTACATATTTTATAACCACACATCATGACTCAAGATGTTCTTGTCATCTTATGGTGGGGACCTGTAAAACAACAATCAGGGACAATCGGGACGAGGAGTATTTCAGAACTATAATTACAAGTAATCGTAATGCAAAGTTATGATCTATTAGTGTTGTTTTAGGGGGACGGCATGACAGCTCAAGAAAAGTGAAGCCAAAGAGTATAGTACTGGTGCCTGGTTCCAGTGTAGGTCCTAACCTTCTTGGTCTTGGATTCACTTGGGCCAAACTAAAAAAAAAAAAATTAAAAATTCTCTAAAAATGTCATCTAAATAACAATTTCCCCAAGACAGTTTCTGGCATTTAAAGTAGTTCCTATTACACTGCTATATTATGATGTATGTTAAAGTGTTCTTTTTTTTCACTTGAATTGAAAGAATTGAATGATGGATCTCAGTAATGTGCTAGAGTGTTTTAGGTGTACAACATACACCCACCACATAAGGAAAAATTACTTCTTTTTTTCCCACAAGATATCTAGGAAATTCTGTCCAATGCCTATGTGGCTTAAAAAATGCAGGAAAAATACAAAAAGCACCAAAAAACAGGATGCCCGAAAACAGGTACTGCTTGAGACCAGTGTTAACCATTGGCAGTGCATTTCAGACAGGCAAATCACCCAGTGGCCCCTCGCCGATTTAAAGGTTTAAATTTGAAGTTTTAATGTGTGCACTCTATAGACGCTCATATCTGGAAGTCTGAATCAAACGTAAGAGATTTAATATGGTTTCTAACATATTATAAGAATAAATACTGTCACTGAGTGTCAAAATAGAAGTGGGGTACAAATATACAACAGGTAAGTTTTTTTTCGCTGTTGTGCAAGCAATTTGTATCAGCAGTTTCCTGATAGCCCGTCACCTACAGTATGTGGACAGCAAAGTTGTTGTTCTTCAGTCTATCCATAGACATTTGACTAATTTCCTTATTTCGTGTCATTTCTCCACTATTGCTCTCCAAAGATTACCCAAAAATAAATGAAAGGAATGTCTGAGACAGATGTCTACTCTTACTGAACAAACAATCCTCCTATTTTGTTCTTTTCTGAGCTGAAACAAAACTGAAATGACCTTCCTGTCAACTATCTTTATTTTTATGTTTTTGAAAGGTGACAATAAAGTAGCTGGGTTTTTTTGTTTTGGTGTCATCAAGGTTGGGCCACAGCAAACTGCTATGGAAACTGTGAGTGAGGCTGGCTGGTGTTTATTGTCCTAGAAGTGGATACGCCATGACTGATGTGCCAGCAACAAAAGCAGATGCGTGGTAGGCATTGTTGTACCAACATCTTTATCTGTCAGGTGTGGTATTAGCCAACATGCCCTTATTCAGCTTTTTCGTTTGGCAGAATCTTTGACTTGGATAGATGCACTCCCTCTGTCTCTCTGTTTCTCTCTCTCTCTTCCTGTTTGATTCCTTCGCAGTTCAGGTGAGACCAGCTGCTGTCTTGCACTGCGAAAGGCAGAGATGTAGCCGAGCGAGAGAGAGGTCACCAATTTGATTATCCCCTGGAGTCAATACAAAATGGAGAAGAGAGAAAGGTCCCCGCTGAGCTGGAAAATGAATGGCTTTGACCTCATCAAACCTGCGGAAGCATCTCCACTTGCTAATTAAGATTGAGTGGGAAAAAGTCATCAGAGTACAGGGCTGCCCATCTTAGCTGAAGTTAATCAAGCGCACTTCACTTCACTGCTCATTGTATTCATCAAATGACTACGACCAGGACAGGAAAGGAACGGAGTAATACATTTGTTTTATATTTGCAATAACAACATTTTTCTCAGCAACACCTCCCCACCCTTTAGTCTTTGGTATGAGAAGTTGTGTGCTTGTAGCGTGTGCACACGTTTCATCCACATGGTAAAGCAAATGATGTCCCAGTAACAGGCTCGTTATTCCCAAGTAAATTCTCTGGCATCCATCATAATCTGCCAGTGCACAGCAACCACAAGGCCATTATTGGATCCCATTAATACTATATATACAAGCAGAAGCAATAGAGTAAGGACTATGTATATATTTGTGTGTGTGTGTGTGTGTGTGTGTGTGTGTGTGTAATTGTTGAGGGTAAAAAAGTATTATCTAGTTCCATATCTGTTTAAATATTTCAGAGTTTGCATAGCCAACAATTTTGATTTATGACACGGAAGCACATGCAAAAGAGTACACAGAGTGGCGTCTGGCCACATTATGATATATGCTGCGCAATTAGTTCAACAAATTGGCTGTCATCAGCTGAGGGCCATGCAGCAGCCTCACAGAGGTCACTCCCCTTGGTTAGGAAGGTAAAAATCCCTGGCCAAAACCTCAGACAACACCATCACCCCACCTCTGACCCCTTTTAGAAGCTCTCAGCGGGTGTTTCGCTTTCACCTCTGCAGATGTGTAGTAATCACACTTCCAGCGCAGACAAGAGACTCTGCCCAGCCTTATCAGAGGGAGAAACATGGACGACCTGGATCACACAAGGCACCTAGTGATCCTCGACCAAGGTGTCCTCCCTATAAATTACTCCATACGCGTAATGGATATATAGGAGGTCGGATGTGATTATCGTACCCCTCCCCCCAACCATCACCACCACCACCATAGAAAAATAAGTAAAAATAACAGCTACGGTGTAAAAGCCACATTCATATGACAGCTGGCTCAGCGAGGTGCCCTAGGCAGCCACCCGTCCACTTCTTTCATTCGCTTTTCTGAAGGTCAGTCTTCAGCTGCCCTCCACATGGCTGCAGTCCTGTTTACCTCCCTCTGAAAGTCAATTACATCGCTGCAGTGCTGTGCCAAACGAAGGTGTTATATTTAACATACAGACACACGGAAGCATGCACTTACACAGATGCACCGTGCGCACACACGCAGATAAATATGTGCAGCAGCTACTTTTCTTGGCTGCGGCAGAAGACACGGGTAATGCCTTTTGACCTGTCTGTGGTGAAATATATCGATGTGTGCCCATGGAACAATTATTTACAGCTCAGCCACATCAGGAGGCAAGTCAGTGACTGCATGAAAAACGATGGTTTATTTACCGTGGGGTTTTATATTGGGTTGAATGTCAGATGATTATAAACTTGTCTTCATTAGATAAGATTAGATAAGAGACACTTCTTTTTATGCCTGCCTCTGTCTCATCTTCTTGCATCCGTCTTATAGCTTTCAGGTATTTTGTGATAGGTTTAACATGAATTTTGGTTCACTTTTTTGGACATCCTTTTAGTTTCAGTATCCAAACCAGATGACCACCATCTGTAATTTGCGGTCTTACTGTTGCTGTGGGGTCTGGAGCACAAAGACATTGCACAGGTATCTGTCAAAGTAAATGAACAGGCTTATGTAACACTAGATATAGGCTTGTGAAGCAGAATGATGAGCAAAAACAAGAGGAAAGTATTTTGTATCCAGGCAGAGTTTAATGACATCACTGTGGTTAAAAGAAAGAAAAAGAAAATGTGTTTTTTATTGGCAGCTATGCTAACTTTAGCACAAATTGAGGACGGTTAAGACACTGAAATTGACAAAGAGAGAAAGACAGATAGGTTGACTCTGTGTGTGTGTGTGTGTGTGTTTGTGTTAGAGAGTGTTGACCGTGGCGGTGTAAACAGGTCTTGCTCTACCTACTCAAAGAGAGGGAAAGTGCCCCGGGGTGGAGCAGAGACGACGGTCTCCATCTGGCACCTGGGCAGCCAATGAAAAGAATAGAGGAGTGCTGCTGCCAAGAAGAAGGGGAACGTCATGAAAAGCTCCAATTGGATTTGTCGTCCAGTTCACTGGCACCGGCTGCAAGGTGGCTAATGAGGCAGGTGGCTTAACAGGACAGAAAGGTATCATCAGCAGTATTGAGCATCAGCATCTTTACAAGAATGGTGCATGTTTTGCTTTTTCTGCTGGTGCTCTCTGATACTTCAGGGAGAAATAAAAACTAGCAAGGGATCTAGAAGAGGATATCTGGTAAACAATTAGTTCTCCTGCGTGGTCCTTAGCCTCGTTCGTTCCTTAAAAATGACTTCCCTGTAGCTACTTCTTCCCATGGGGAGGCGGAGTGTAGTGTCTGCATGCTCCTGAAGCATTATGGGAGAGGAAATGATGGTAAGCATAGTGAGCCATCTGCTTTGCCACTTGCCATGTATACCTGTGCCAATAGTACCTCCTTTCCTCTCTTTCTCAGGTGGGGCGGTGGAGTGACAACACACACACACACACTTGAAATTGCCATATAATGTAATTGTGAAGGGAATCTCTTATTTTTCTACATCTTCATCTCCCCTAATGGCCCTCATGTCTGCTGCATTTTAATCAGCATATTTACCAGCAATTTTAATCGATGGCGGCGGCAATACACAGTGACACTGGCCACAGCTTTTCATCAGTAAGGGACCTTACCGGCAGAAAGGAGAGGCACCATTTTTATTTTCTTTCCATTTAACCACAGATCTGTTTTCATTTTATCAGACAAGGAGTGCGGTAGAGATAGGCCCTGGTGTCCTTGACAGCGGTGAAACCAAATAGATGGATGTCCGGCCGGTCAAAGGAAAGTCATTTATTTCCGTTCACTCAGTCAAGTGGATTGAAGCTTAACCTTTGGATGTGGCTTTTACTTTACCCTTTTTTTCCCACACTCGCAGAGTCCATGCTGTTCTAGCAATTACTGCAAACAGAGAAGGTGATGGGTCTAAGATTTTGTTCAGATAAAGGAGTCAGAACCCTATCTCTCCTGTTGACACCATTAAGCCATCAGTGAGACCAAGGAGGCAGGGAAAGGGGGGCACCAAGGCCCTGTCAGTCAAACCTTAGCACCCAGCTCTTGTTTGAAACCATCTGCCACTGAACTCCCACTGGCCTCTTTGTATCTGATTCCAACCAGCAGTGGAGGGTCGATGGACTCAGCTGTCAGGAGTCATATTCACCATTTACTGTCTTATCAAATGCAAGCCAGGGACTTAAAAAGTGCACATATTCTTGCATCGGTTAGTAGGTGGAAAGCGCTTAAGGGTTGATGTCAAGCCAGGTGGCTCAGACTGCCAGAATAGAAAAGCTGTAATAGAGAGCTGTTTCAAGTAGCAATCGTCTGACTAAGAGAGCAAAAATCAACTGCCATCCAGCTGTCACGCTCTGAAAACACATGGATTGAGGAGCATCATGTAAAAGGGTGCGGTTAATTTTGAGGCCATTGCAGAGTAGCATGAAGGATGAAGCATGATGTTTTGTTTTTGTTATTTTTTTTCCTCTGTCACTGCAGGCTAGATAGTGTTGTGAAATTTAGTAGAGCCAGTTCAACTCCAAGCCAATGTTGGTGTCAGACAGCACACCTAAATCTCTTAATGGCGGGACATATCAAACAACAACAGACGCCTTGCTGATCCATTTATAGCTGTTAGAGACAATTATTATGTTGTGACTTCAGGGAGGTTGCGGCACACATGTCAACTTGTTGTTATACCCTAATATTTGATCTATTGCATAAATGTATGAGGAGTTGTCAGCAGCATTTTAATCGCACATTTTGTTCAAACGCTTGTGAGGGGATTATGTCAGAAATTGAATCACTGATTACTCTTGAATTCATCTAATTTCACCTCAGGTGAGATTTTAGCTCTGAAAAACTGAGTTAAAACAATCTCACACAACGTGCTCAGACAGCTGTCCCAAATCAAAGCAACCCCCCCCCCACACACACACACACACATACACACAC
>KV751341.1:4887235-4919655 GCA_001698575.1 Mola mola | reverse complement strand
TGACCCAAAACAAAACAACCCCCCCCCCACACACACACACACACATACACACACACACATACACACACTTTTCACAAGGAATCATGTCATAGAACAGTGCTTTTCTATTTTAAGTTGTATAGCATGCATGTTGTGTTATATTCATAGAACTGAAATAAAACACTCCTGCAAAACAGTATTAGAAGAAAAGTCCTTTTATATCAGCATGGATGGTCATGTACTGTCGGTAACAATTTCAACTTGTCTGATTAACATTTAAATTGAACATTTCTGTAAAATTTAGTCAGTATATAGAGAATAAGGCGGGGGAGGTTGTGTCATTTTCTTGTTGTTAATATTATTTAAGATTTATTTGTCTGCCAGTCATGGATTTCACAAGACACACATGGTCAACAGAAGATGAGTACTTATTAGGTTGATTTTTACATTTTTAAAATAAGCTCAAACTTTCTACATATTTTAAATGTTAAATTATAACTAAATAACCACACATTCAATGAAATTCTCTGACAACTTGTACTTTATTACTGCTAATTAGCAAATGTGTGCATGCTAAAATGTGCAACCAATGTAAAAATATGGGCAGGGTCCCATGTAACACATGCTACTGAGAAACTGCTTTTATCGCTGCAATAGAATCTTTATCATCATGTACATACACTTAATACACACACACAATATGAATCTGTTAGAATAAACAGCTGGTTGAAGTCAAAAAAGGGAGTTTGGTGTCTGATTTAACGACAGAGACCCACAGTTCAGAACTGATGCAAAATGTATTTCCTTATGAGTGGGTGTGGTTTTTAGACAATGACATCTGGCACTTTTTTCTGTAAATAATCAGCTTTTCTAATTAATTAAAACCAAACTTAGCAGAAAAATGCTAAATGTATATTACCTATACTGCAACCACCCACCAGAGGGCAATGAGATGGAGTCAGTCATCATGTACAGTATTTAAATACTAAAATATCTTATGATTTGATGGCATAGAACTTTATGTTTAAACAAAAATACATCAGTGAGCTATATCTTTGTTCTTTCATTGCCTAAATGAAGATATTGTGGTTTATGTATGTTGACCTATGCCGCTCTGCCTATAAACACTTCATAGAGCACTAGATATTAATCCAGCGCTGAAAATAGTCCATGAAAATGCTCATATTAACTCATATTGAGTACTTTAATAATACATAATGCCGTCCTGCTGTTATTATTTTTTTCATTCATGGAACTATGCATTTATGTCCCATTTATAAAGGAACAGAAACCTTCAGCCACAGACAGGTCAGAAAGAACTAAAAGACATTTTCTGTTTTATTATTTGCTCATGTTTGTTGGCAACAAGAGAAAGAAGAAATAATACCTGGCGACATGCTTTAAATTTAAACTTAAATAAACACATTGCCATGTCTTGACCCCCACGCAAACACACAACTCTGCAGGAAAGCAGAATATAAATGAAAGACTTTAGATGTGTGTTTTAAATTCAGGCACCTTTTCAAGATGAAAGGCAGACAGAGATGAGACCATCTAAATACAGATACTGGTAAAGGAGTTGCAGCAATATATGATAGGATGAGCCTGTCCATCTCATGTAATGAAGGAAGACTGAGACCGATTGCATGGGCCAACAGCATCTGAAGACAGCGTCATTGTTATGCACCGAGTGTTATGTTTCACACTGAGCAAGTTGAGACCCGCAGCGCGTGAGGTTAGACTGCAAGGAGCACAAGGTTAAACGTCTCTCCTCTTGCTCTTAATCGTCTACATGACATGGCTCATTCATACAAGCAGATCACATTCAAGGACAGCAGCAGGTCTTGTGAAACAATACACACAGACTTGGACAGCAATCATAGAAAAAACACCGGTGAGGATAAACAAAAAGAAAAAATCCTGATAAAAAAGCTGGCTATGGGAAAATAGCATTTATTTAACAACTATATCTTCATCACTGTCGAAAAAAAATATCAGTTGTAGGAAGCCTTGCTTTTTTCTATATTTATTAAATGACATGTAAAGTCATTTCAGTCATTGCGCAGTTGGCAAACATGGGAGACATTTGGTTTTCACAGCGTAAAATTTTGCTGTCTGGGTCCTATTGCTTTTAAAACTAAATACGTGCTGATCAACTAAACAACACTATATTAAAATGGTATAGATGAGAAAGAGCCAGCATAGAAAAAGAATGTGCATATCTATGGAAATCGCTCATATGGCTTCATATGCAGGAATGACAGTATGTATTATTGGATAATATGCAGTCTTTGAGGAGCTACATTAAGTCACTGTCTTTTTACAGAGAGGGTTTAACTAAATACACATGAAGAGGGTACTTTACATTTGACACTGAGTTTATTTATTCGTAATACATTACTTCTGATGCTTCCACAACAACTCGATTTATTTTTTTTTCCCAGGTACCTATTGCAAGGTGCACTTAAGCACGGCTGCACTTTCCTACAATGGGCAAGGGGAACATCTCCTGCCGTGACAAAATGTGCCATTTTTTCCTTGATTAGGAGTCCTTTACGGTAAAATGATTTCATTCATTGCGAGAGGTACAGAAATAATTGATGTGAAACTCACTAAGGATTTCTCTTCTAATTGGCCATATGGACTGGAAAGAAAAGTTTTATTGTTTTCTTTTGTCTTTCAAAGCAGATGTGCAGGGTCCCTGACTTTTGGCTTTAGAGACACTGTCATCTCTCCCTTGGTGATTGCAACCATAATTATAATAGCATTTATTGTGCTATTTTAGTCCATACTAAGGTTAAAAAGTTAAGTGCACTCACAGTTTTCTTCCTCTTGGCGTATGCCGTTGTCAGACCAGATGCCAGTGTGATGCATGATGTCAGATTGTACTACTCCAAACATTCTTGTAACTTCTCTGAAGGCTTTGTTTTATCTTATCAAATGTTAACGTCATTTATGCTCCTATGGGTCCCTTAATCAAAGAGAATGAAAGTAAAAGATGCAGCTTGGTGGCTTAGAGAAGTAGTGCGGGATCATGGGAGTTGTTGTCTTGTTGTAAAGTTTTATTCACATTACTTTTTTCATTCACCCGCTTCTCTCCTGTAGTGAATGACAACCAAAGGGAACACTCAAGCTTTGCATAAAATTATGGATTGTTTTTTGTTTTAACCATTGTCATAGACAAAAACGAACCACTTTATACTGTAGAACAAAGCCTTTGGAGTATTGATCAGAGAGCTAGCAGAGCTGTGGTATCTTTTGGAAAAACCTCATATGTACTCTGAGTTTGATATGATCATGTTGAGAGGGAAGGGGTTTATGACCTTAACTGCTGCCCACCACCAGAAGGTGATCAAGATGTTTTGGCTTCACTTGATTGGAGCTCTAAGGCTATGCTAGGATTATATACAGTTGATGAACACTTTAAACTGGATGCAAATTCATAGAAAAATTTGAGAGAAAGTATGTACAATTCCAAAAAATATAAAACACATTTAGACAAATCTGGTAGAAATGCTACATATTATACTTTTAAATATGATGTCCTTAATTAAAATTTCAATTTAGGTATGCAAATTTCTTACATTTCCCAGACTTGATAATCGAAAATGTTAACAATCAATAATCAGCATACAAAATGCATGTGTTTTTCACAATTTACCTTTTATTCTAATGACTCTCAAGTGCATTCATAACTTAATGTTAGTTCATTACCTCACAAAATTATATAGGCATTGTCCTTTTCACCGCAAAGCAAATCCTCTGCTAGCACATTCCTGCAGCGTATCCCAGCTAACGCCAACATGATAGCTACTTAAGAGGACAGTGATCCATTTCAACTAACACTGCAGCTGTCGGGTGGTGACTTTTCAGGTGTCACAACATTGATGTTTAGCGGGAGCTTCATTCTGAGACTCTGCCATAATGTTAATAGTGAGCATTGTCCTCTTTTACAGTATGTGTAATGTTCACCCTCAATGTTTCGTTGTCTCCCTGCCACACCATTTCCCACTGACTGTTTATCTAAACTGTATAGGTAAAGTCTGCTCCCTTTTGGTGTAAAAGTAAATACACAAAAGCTCTGTTGAAATGGTGAATGAATCATGATGTTGGTTGATTAATTATTAATTGCCTAAATTTTTCATTCTTAATCATAAATATGACTAACCCTATGTTATTAAATGGACCCTTAATTGCTGTTGTTGTTCATGAAATCTATTTGGCTCTTTGTGTGTGCCTAAGCAAAATAACTCAAACACTATATATGGGATTAATATTGTCAAGCTTTCGAGATGATTTATTTCGGGGACCAAAACCAACAGAATTATAGATGGAGACAAACACTGTCTCTAGTACGTTGGGTTGCAGCCCACTGGATGCCCTATTAATTATTACCTACCACAAAAAGGTATATTTTGCTGGTGTTTGTTGTGTAACTCAAAAGTTGGATTTGTATGACATGACAAGCCTGAGCTCAAAGAACAAGTGATTCAATTTTGGGAGAGATCCAGATCAGGATTTGAATCCAGGAAATTTTTAAGGATATTTCAGTATTTTTGCGTGAGGTGTGTCCTCTTTGAGTGTAAAATTGTTATATTAAAGACCAATTTTGAAACATTTAAATACACAAGGGACACTCTGAGAAGCTGAAGAGCGATTAAAAAAAAAATGGAAAAACACCAAAATTCCTTCCATATCAATCCTTAATTTACCATTGGTGTGTAATGTTTTCCAATTCACAAACTGCAAGGTCATGCCCATTGTTCCATTACTGTGGTTCAGTTTGCTGACCCATCTTTCATTCAAGTATTTGTTAAAACAAAATGCTGAAGGGAAAGCTCTGTTACACATTTATCATGTTAGGAGTCCTTGCACAGTTTAGTGAGTATACAGAAATCAGGTAAAGAGATTTATTACCTTGACACTACCGCTGCTGCTGCTGCTAGGCCAGATTACAGTCCAATCACAGTGCTGAAATTGTTACTTTCAAAAACCACTTTTATTATTAGTCCTTCTGTACTACCTTGCAATTAAGACAAGGTTTTGTAGGAGTCATGTGATACTTGAAATCAACTTTGAAATTGCAAAGAGCTTCTAATTTAAGCCCCCAATTCATGCTATCAAGGAAACATCTGTCATACTGCCTTTGATTATTTCTACTTTCCTTGGATCAGAGTACAAACAGTCCATTATAAAACATATTTTTCAATGTGAGTAATGTGAGGAATGCAAGATGCACGGTCAGATAGTTTCAAATTATGAGAGAAAAGGGAAAATAACTCACAGATATTGTGTTTTTATAATATAAAATTCAGTTAAATAACTGAAAGTGTGAATTTGGCTTGCATTACTGAAAATGGGAGTGTTCCAGGGCCTACTTGGTCCTTCTGTAATTGCACAGTGTACCCCATGAGCATGACCTGAATAGAGTTTAGTTCCGTTTCTTCGTGTTTGATGTAGGAATTTAGAGCCAAGCCAACATTTTTAAATGACTGTCACCTGCTGTGCTGCTGCATATCCCCAAGGGATCCTGTGATCATTGGCAGATTGCTGTAAATCAGGCAGTCACTCAACTGCCTCTCAATGACCGAACCCGACCTGCTCAGGGGTAAGTTTGCTTGATATTAATGTCTTTTTCTCTAGATCTCAATTAAACTACTCATTGTCCAAATATAAATGAACACATAAAGGTACTAAATATCATATGTTTGGCTAAACTGTCAAGCAATAACACAGAATTTCTTGTCTGCGCTAAAAGCTGAGAATCAAGGACAATTAGTTGGCAACTCAATTTTTAATAAAATTATGTAAATCAGATTGTGGGAGTGAAAACAAGCCCCTGAAAAGTGCAAACAAAAGGCTCCTTCATTACCAATTACAAGTGCAAATTGCCTCATCTTTGAAATTAATCCGCAAAAGCTGGCACCTTTTGCACCCTAAAGCCTACTTATAAATGAAGCATCCTCTGATCTTATCTGAGTTTCTAGGCTAGAAAAACTGCTCTCTCTTGCTTACCTGACTTGCCGGTGAAAACACTGTCTTCACAACGGTGGGAGTTATTCTGAATGGGGAAGAAAAATGATTGTGTAAAATCATCACAGCACCTTTTGTGCTGTATCTTTTAAGCCATGTGGGTGGTTGAGTGTTAGTGGATTAGACACAATCTCATTTTTCCTAGCCTCAAGTGCAAGTCACTATTAGGCAGGAAAAATAGGGAGATTTACATGCAATTTACATATGTGTATTTTTATGACAGACACAGGAGGTTTTATTTTTTTAGCGGTAGATGACTTCAGGCTTATTTTATCATTTGTGGTTAAGTCTTGGGATACATGCTAGTCTTAAATGACTTCTGAGGAACAAGGCACCAAATGTTTGGTATTAGATGTGTTCAACATATTCATAAATTTCAGCTAAATTTTTAATTGGTATTTCTATTTCAAAATTACCTGGCAGTATTGTAGTTTTCATTGTTTGTGGCGGAGTCTGCCATTACCGCGTAAAAAAAAAGTCATTTTTTTAACCTACAAATTACTGTCCTTTTTCTCTGAAATTAAAATGACAGGTTGAGGTCAAGTCAGTTTTATTTATAGCACCAATTTACAACCAAAGTTATCTCATGACACTCAAACACTTAGACCATATAGTACCAATTCATTGTGTACATGTCAATGATAACCCATCCATGCACTCCATGTGCTGTCTGAACTTGGACCAATTCTATTCATCCTGTATACACTTCCTTTAGTTAATATCGGAAAATAATAATCAGAAACCCCTCAATCTATTTTCACTGCTATACAGTTGACACCCAATTATATTTATTCTTGAAGCCCAATGAAACCAACAGATTAACTAAACTTCACGCTTGTATCACAGACATAAAAAACCTGGATGACCTGCAATTTTTTAAAGCTAAATTTAGCTAAAACTGAAGTTATTATGTTAGGTCTCTCTCTTTCTCAAGTTATTTCCATTCCAGTAATGCTTGTGACTAACTTCACACCTTCCACGGAGTAACTATGCCTTCTCCTCCCACAGGTTCCTGTTAAATGCGGACATGTTACATATGTCTGAACCCCTCCTGGCTGATGGCGAGGTAATCATGTGGCTCGGGATTGTGGATCAGGATCGTACGGCGCCATTTTTCGCAAAGGATAGGGGATTGAGTGGCTTGGATCCATGGACTATACATCTGGATCCACAGACTACTACTGTTACACATCAATCATCAATAGACTACACATAAATCTGGATTAAAATATATGTCACAAACTCATTTGACCTACGGATTCATATATTCTAACATCCATCAGCTTCTGGATCAATAGACCACACATACCTCTGGATTTATGGATTTCACATGATCTTGGGCCCATGGTCTTGGACTTCATATAATTTAACACGTGTTAGTCAATAATTTGTCATTTTCATGTTGTTGTGTTCTGTACATGTGACATCTATTGTATGTCTGTTCAATCTAGGAGGAAGGCTCCCTCCTCTCTTCCCTCCTTGTTCAGGGTTTTCTCAGTTTTTCCTCACTCGATTCGAGAGTCTAAGGGAGGGTGTCACATCTCTTCAGTATGTAAAAGCCCTCTGAGACATATTGTAATTTATGATTTTGGTCTATACAAATAAAATTTGATTGATTAATTGAAAACCAACAAATGTTCTTCAATATGCAATAACTTAAGACACTGGCATGTTATTTAGATGCTATTTGGGGAAACCAGCCTAGCATTAGGCCCATCAAAATGTAACCAACTCAACCAGGATCTTAAGGGTCTGACACAAAATAGGTAATAAAAATACTTCTAAGCAAAAAAAAAAGAAAAAAGAAATAGGTGTGTCAAGCATCCCAACAGCCATTGCTGATAGATAGACCTGACTTCCTTCTGCACGGAACGGCACTGTCATTTCGCACTTCAGGATGTGCTGAAGTACTAAACGTGGCAATAATTGTTAAACATAAAACTTTAAATGCAACATGATATTCAAAAAAACAGTTGAATGAATTTACTTTTCATAGTCAGAAACAACCTCTCAGGTCTAACTCAGCATAAATATTTCATAACCTTTTGATTTCTTGCTGTACTAGTATGTGTTATGTCCTGCATGTAATGATGAAGTTTGGCGTCTCAGACTCGTGTGGGCTCTGAGATTATCCCTGTGTTTGATTTATCCCGCAGGTTGTCTGTCTCCCCTAGACTTTTAGAATACATAACTTGACTCTGGATGCCTGATATGTGTAATTATGATATCACACATTACAAATGCACTGTAGATTACATATATCACAGGATGACTGCCTTGCAAATCTGCTACAGCTATTGCACATGTGTCCACATGACCACAGAGCCAGCCTTTTCATTTTTCTACATGCTCTTGGGCCAGAACCAGGCACAAGAGATGGAGAAAGAGGGGACTATCTGAGAATATCTGCTATTGAGCTATTTTTCAATGAGTGAGTGTTTCGTTTGTTGTTTATGCTCATCCAAACTCCAAAAACCTGCAGGTAAGTGATGCTGTGTGATTATAGCCAAATATGCTGCAGTGATACAGAAAAGGCAAAGAAGAAAGCTAAAAATTTAAGCAAACATGGATGATGAAGGAACCTCGTTGGATAATTTGTTAGACCTCAAGAATACAGGAAGTGCTACTTGTTGAAATTAAACTAATGAAATCAAATGAACGTATTTGAACCAGTTAAAGTCTCTGATGATAATCACGTTTTCAACCTTACTAACATTTCCATATGGTGTTTTTGTATGTACTGAGACATGCATCATGACTGAATGTCATGGCAGACGATTTCTGCTTTAATTTTGCAATCCGCTAATGACAGTATCCGACAGTGACAATGACAGTAACGTCTGACATCCTTTTCAACATAGAAAAACTCAAGATCGAATCTTAACAACCTGGGGGGTTTGGGGTTTAACATTGCAGGAAAAATAACGTACCATTCTGATGCATGAACTTGTAGACGACCTTGTACCAGTAGCTCTTCCTCTTCTTTTTGGTAATCTGTGTCTGGTTCAAACATGTACGAAGTTATTCCAGTCTTAAAACTTGCCACTGTGTAGTATAGTAGAAAAGTTTAAAAGTCGGAAGATGGCAGAGCAGGTGAACCCTGGGCGCTAGAGCAGTAAGCGGGGGGTGGGGCTAAACTCACACTCACACGTTAATACATCTCTACAACTTAGATGAGGCAAAGGTGGCACCCAAGCCATTTTAAGGCAGCAAATGGATTATCCATGAAAAAATGAATAAATATATATGTGTGCGTGTGTGTGTGTGTGTGTGTGTGTGTGTGTGAGTGTGAGTGAGTGAGTGTGTGTGTGTATGTATGTATGTATATGTAATTTTATAAAACAGAAATTTGCCTTAAGGGTTTACTCATTAGCCGGAGTAGGACTTTAAGTTTGCTATTAAGATCATATGGGAATGTTGTTAATTAATGTACATAGTTTTCCTACAAAACATACAGAAATAAAATGTTCATTGACAACAGTTTTGACTTGTTTCCAAGAATATTTTACTGCTAAAACAATGTTTTCTTAACCAAAGTAATTGTTTCGCCTAAATCTAACCCCCCGACTCGAGCTATGGTTATGGTGCCCCCACCCAACCACCCCCTTGTAACTCCAGCACTAAGTACTGTTTAATTCATAAAAAAAAGTCACTGAACATAATCCATGCTGCAATTACATTTCTCTCATTGATGTAGTTGCTGTTGCAAATTAGTCATATTCAAACTGAGTTTCTAAGAGACAGCGTTGCCACAGAGCACCATCAAGAACACTCCTTAAATGTACTACTTTCTTCCAATTTTCAGGGCCTGGGGAAACAGTGCAGAAATTAGCAAGAAAACAAAGCATTGGCTCTCATACTGTTGCACACAGTCTTTGATCAGGATGCAGTTTTCAGCAGGTCACAAACATTGGATATAGGGATAAAGAAAGTGTTTTTGCAGTATGTCTTCGGCCATTATTCACAGAAGCGACAAAGACAAACGTATTGTTTTACAATTACACAACGAGCAAAGACGTCCAGAGAGAGCAGGTCTAGTCTAGCAATGACTGTGGGTTTCCACTCCTGACTTTGCATTTGCATAATGGAATTATGGGCTCAGGCATGCTATGTCTTTAGTGGACCATTAGGCAGGCCTTTACTGGATTGTAATTAGTGGCTTCTGCCCTTCACCTTCATTAGCATGCAAATGAAAATTCTGAACACCAAGAAATATTTGGCACATTGGGAGAAAAATGCCAAAGTGATTAAGAGACAATCCATAGTGGAATTGTCCATCTCTATCTATCACAGTTTAGAACTCTTGAAATGAATCATTTCAAAGTGGCCCATTCCTGACAGGTTGATTTGAACTAGCAGCTGTTGAAATTCATTTTGATGACATGACTGGTTGCAGAGTTCACTTTGACCAAAGGGTCTTCACTGAGAGAAAAAAAAAAAACTCAACCTGATTTCCATGCAATTAACCCTTCAATCCTCCTATTTATCATTTTTTAAATATAGACTGATCTTTATGCTTCCACCTTACAGCACACTCCTAACACACTGTTGCAGTCACAAGCACACAATCCTACCAAGATATTTTTAACCCTACCTACAAAAGACTCATTTGAACTTCTAAACTATCTAGTCCAATTTGCAATGCTAATGTACACATTTGAATTAAATGCTGCTTAACATGAATACAATTGAACTTTCAAGACATGTCAAGATGACACCCTGCCAAAAGCAGCCATTGAAATACGCACATTAATCACAGGAGGTAGACACTGGGCTGACCACTAAAAACATCCTTCCAGCAGTGGCACATGCCAAAGAGGGGTGAAGCCTGCGGCTTGGTCTCCTTTTGTTAACCTCCCCTAATTAAGAGTCAAAAGTCTCTGGGGAAAAAAGAGTGAAGGCAATGCAAATTGTTGATTATATATTGCAGGAATTGATTTGAATATGTATAGTAGAATATGTATATCTATCTGCGAGGATAGATAAATCTAAGTGACACATCTACAGCTTAAATTGATTATATATTGCAGGAATTGATTTGAATATATATAGTAGAATATGTATATCTATCTGTGAGGATAGATAAATTTAAGTGACACATCTACAGCTTAAATTTTGAATTACTCACTGACCCTTTATTAACACTTTCTGAAGGGCAAGCAGCCATCACAGTGCTGTCACTCTGCAGACAAACATACACAATTATTCACACAACGAAACAAATTATCACAGCAGAATCCTGTTTACTTCTAACGCGGAGCACTCAATCTGAACTCAAAGCCTAAGGACAAACAGTAAACAAACATGAAAATACTCTTAAAAGAACAAATAATATGAATTTGACAGCTCCTGGTTTTAAAATGCTGAAGTTAAGCAGTCAATTGCTGGCAATTATTTGTTCATCATAAGAATAGCTGTTTGTTGAATAATGACTGTAATAAATGAATATGACTCAATGACTAATTAAACATGAGCTCTCAGCTAATAACAGTAAAAGAAAATAAGGATAAAGTGTAAATAAGAAACAATGTCTGTGAACGTTTACTAGGTAGCAAGTGAACCTTTTATAGCACAGCCCCATTTCTAAATTATGTTCAGATTGGATGATTCCCTGTGTGTCCAGCGATAACTATGTTCTTTTTGTAGCAAGATGAAAGGCGAAACTGTTAAGGTCAAGGTGATGAGCGTGACAGAGGTTAACTACCCCGTGCACACTATTATGATGGGCCTTAATGCATGGTACATTTATTATTTAATCACATACACACCTACCATGTTCTTGGCTATTAACTAGTATAGAATAATGATCAAGAATCATTTGAGCGCTGCCTTGTTGACCCCTCCAAGGATTTACAAGAACTACGACGGTCATCTGTGTCAAAATGTCTATGACCTGTAGACATTTTGACACAGACCTGTCCTGTTTCAGGACATCACCTGTCTTGAAACTTGTTTTGTTTAATTGATCTTAATGTTGTTTTATGACAGAAATATACACGTTGTTGTCTTGCTTTTTCTGGTCCTAATTAAAAAGTTTCATCCTTCATTTAGTGTAACAGAGTTTAACAAAGACAAACTTCCAGCAGACTGCAAACACAATACCCCTTTTATCCTACTGCTCAAATTAGGACAGGAGATCCTGTGACTTGGATCTTAGCCTGGATTGCCCTGCCTAGCCCATGGGCTACAATGACTTCTGGACCAACATACTATACCCATATTATATCTGGATGTATAGACTCATTTGAACTCAAACATTCTTAGTAAACTGTTTTTTGCCATGTTGTTGTGTTCTGTACAAGTGACATCTATTGCACATCTGTCCGTCCTAGAAAGAAGGATCGCTCCTCTGTGGTTCTTCCTGAGGTTTCTTATTTTTCCCTTTTTAGGGTTTTTTAAGTTTTTCCTCACCCGGTTCAGGGGTCTAAGGGCAGAGGGTATAACATCTGTACAATGTGTCAAAGCCCAGTGAGATAATATGTAAATTGTGATTTTGGGCTATACAAATAAAATTTGATTTGATTTGATAGTCCTGCATTAAAAGTACTGTTAACATCCATTTACAATTTTTTTTGTGGGTCTAAGACGACAAAATGAATGCATAATTTTCTGTAGAGAATGTTTAGAACGCCTACAAAGACTGATGCACACCCTCAATAAACCTACAAGTAGGTTCATAGGATGTAAAGTGAAGAGAGGAAAAAAATCTTGCACACTGTCCTATACTTGCAAAATATCTTTTTTAGGTAGATAACATTTCAGTCATGCATTTATGTTGTATTATTAGTATAGCTAATAAAGTTTTTTTGCAAGAACACTGAGCAGGATTTTTCTCCTCTATACCGTCAGAAATAGTAAGCCAGCCTCTAGAGGTCACAAACCAGTGTATTTCTAGTGCCAGGCCCAAGTCTGGTTAAATAGTGAAAGTTGCGTCAGGAAGAGTCGGGGCCCGGATTAACAAGTACCGCCACTGGTGCTGATGACAGATAGGGTACTGGCGGAAATCAGACTACTGTTAGCCAAAAAACAAGAGGAGGGAAACGCATTAGGAGACAAAGAGAGAAGAGGAAAGTCAAGAGCGTAGGATTGAGAGTAGGCACATTAATGCTAAATGTTGTCAGGCAAAGGTAGAGAGCTGGCTGACATGATGCAGAGAAGAAAGGTAGATGTTTTGTGTGTGCAAGTGACCAGGTGGAAGGGTAGCATGGCCTGAAGTATTATAGCAAGCAGGTTTCAAGCTGTACTATCATGGTGTGGATAGGAAGGATAGGATAGGAGAAATGGTGTAGGCATGATCATAAAGCTGGAGTATGCAAAGAATGTTGTAGAGGTGAAAAGAGTGTCAGACAGAGTCATGAGTGTGAAGTTGGAAATTGAAGGTGCGATGTTGAATGTTGTCAGTGGTTTAGTCCACAAGCTGGCTGTGAGATGGAAGAGAAAGACAAAATTCTGGAGTGAGTTAGATGAAGTAGTAGAGAGTATTCCCACGGAGGAGAGAGAGTGGTGATTGGAGCAGACTTCAATGGGCGTGTTGGTGAAGGGAACAGAGGTGATGAGGAGATGGGTAGGTTAAGTGTCAAGGAAAGGAACCGGGAATGACAGATGGTGGTGTATTTTGCAAAAAGGATGGAAATGGCTGGGGTGAAGAGCCACCTCAAAAAAAAAAAAGAAGAACACAGGGTGACATTTAAGAGTGGAGGTGGGAGCACACAGGTGGACTATACTTTGTATAAATGATGCAATCTGAAAAAGATTGGAGACTGCAAGGTGGTGACAGGAGATAGTGTAGCCAGACAGCATTGGATGGTAGTTTGTGGGATGATTCTGGTAGTGAGGAAAAGAAAAAGAGCAAAGAAAGAGCAAAGGAAGACTGCTGTGAGGACTTCAGGGAGATGTTGAGACAGGCTGTGGGTGGTTGTGAAGAACTACCAGATGACTGTCTAACTACAGCAACAGTGATAAGGCAGACAGTTAGGGAGGTTTTTGGTGCGTCATCTGGACAGAGGATGGATGATAAGGAGACTTGGAGAGAAGACAGGAATACAACAAGATGAAATATAATGTGAAGAGGGAGGTGGCAAAGGCTAAACAGAAAGCGTATGATAAGCTGTATGAAAGGTTGGAAACTAAGGAAGCAGCAAAGGATCAGAATCGTTTGGTGAGACAGAGGGATCGAGCTGGGAAGGATGTGCAGCATGTTAGGGTGATTAAGGATGGGGATCGAAATGTACTAACAAGTGAGGAGAGCGTGCTGAGAAGATGGAGGAAGTACTGGAGGATTGGAAACTGTGAAACTGGAAGTTAGAAAGATTAGTAAAAATGAAGTGAGAAAAACTTTGAAAAGGATGGTGAATGAAAACGCAGCTGGTCCTGATGACATATTGGTTAGAGGTATGGAAGTGTCATGGAGAGAGGGCAGTGAGGTTTTTGATGAAGCTGTTCAACATGATCTTGGACAGTGAGAAGATGCCTAAGGAATGGAGGAAAAGCGTACTGGTGCCGATCTTTAAGAACAAAGGTGATGTGTAGCATTGTAGCAACTACAGAGGGAAAAGGCTGATGAGCCACACAATGAAGGAAGATGTGGGAAAGAGTAGTGGAAGTGAGACTAAGAGAAGAAGTGATGATTTGTGAGCAGCAGTATGGTTTCATGCCAAGAAAGAGCTCTACAGACACCATGTTTGCTTTGAGAATGCTTATGGAGAAGTACAGAGAAGGCCAAAAAGAGCTGCATTTTGTCTGTGTGGATCTAGAGAAAGCCTATTACAGGTTGCTGAGGGAGGAATGGAAGAGGGACGGCACAGGTCAGACATTTTGGAGACAAAGTTAGAGAGGCCAGATTGAGATGGTTTGGACAAGTACAGAGGAGGGACGGCAGATACATTGGTAGAAGGATGCTAAAGATGGAGCTACCAGGCATTAAAAAAGAAGAATACATAAGTGGAGATTCATGGATGTGGTGAGAAAGGACTTGCAGATAGTTAGTGTGAGAGAAGGAGATGCAGAGGACAGGGAGGGATATAGGCGGATGATTCGCGACTCCTAGAAAAACTAGTTAAAACCAAAAGAGGAAGAAGAAGACAGAAATAATACAGTAAATTTGTACCCTTAGAGTTCCAATAGCTTGTCACTGGGGCAGTACCCTCAAAGCTACAATCATTGTACCCTTTACAACTTATTTGTGTCTTATCAACCTAGAAAAGGTACATATTAGTGCCATATAGATCAGCTATATCCCTTTGAGGGTGCATCCCATGCAGTTGTACGTTAAAGAACATAAATGTATCTCATCAGTTCCAAACCAAAATAGAATTTAAAAAAATAAAAGCAATAAAAGCAAATGCATCTAGTGATCAGAGTAGAATTGTTGACAATATGTGACAATGAACACATACCATCATTTCTCCCAGAAGTACATTTTGTTGCACTACCTGAACCACATTGTATTTGCCATGGTTAGTTATTTTAGTTATTTATTAATAAAGTTATCCTCTGAATGTAATTCGGAATTGGTCAAAGTCTTGCATCTGAGAATGAATGATAATACTGAAATATGTAATGTTAATTCACAATTTTATGTAATCTTACATAAAAGCACTAAAACCCATTACTTGGTTGTACTGAGATTCTAACATAAACAAAAAACATTTTCAGTTCTTGTTAAAATATCCGTCACCATTCATCATCTTACCTGGTATTTGGTCACTAATGGTGGTGGCTTCACAGGAGAAAAGGTTTTCTTTCCATTCATCATAATGCAGAAGCTCTATCCGTGTGAAAGAGAACTATTAGAGTGTAAAGAATGTTATTTACATGTGGGACCAAGCCTCGCTCCATGGTACATCTTCATGGTTTCTGATTTCTCAATTACCCAGTTTATTAAGTAAAATGATCATAAAACAATTATTCAAGCATAGAATTTTATCAATTGACTGATTGATCATTTAATTATTCATTTTATCCACACTGAAATTTTGTATTTAAAGCCTTCTGGAGCATTTAGAGAGCTTCTTACTGCAGTTTCCATCTCATAGCAGTGGCAGCACACTTGTGGTTATGGAGACCTATGCTAGAAATTGGTTTCCACAATCAGCCACCATAGGAAGTTACACTAAATAAACTGAATTACTAGAATTTAATTGTTTAATATGAAAAACTGTATTACACCTGGTCCTCAGACAGCTCTCAGTAACAGAATTCTGTCAATTTCCCATAATCTGTAATATATAAGGGATTACTTTTATTGATTTTCAGAAAAAAGCAATCAGCCATGATTACAGGTCTTTTGGATTATAAACCATTAATTGGATTAGTAAATGTACGACATATAATCTATATTTAATTGCACCGGTGTTATAAGCACCGCTCAGTTTCCTTTCTCTTTCTCAAATGATTCATCTTCGAAGGGTTTGTTGCTCTGCATTGGCTCACACATCTGTGTCTTCTTCACGCTTGTTTATTGTTTCCAACGCCTTCTGTTGACATGATATCTCAATACGATGCTTTGAAAGATTATTCTGTTGAACAACAATAACTTGATAGCCAGGATCCTAGTCACTCCATTAAATTGAACTCTAGGCTGGCCAGACTACAATGTTAATTAGTACAGAGAGCTGAAAAAAAGACCAAAATGAACAGAATGATTTTACAGAGGGAATGTAAGACCTTGTTATCAGTCAGTCCATCCCTGGCCTCTCATTATAGAATTAAGCTTTTGAAGCCTGAAAGAAATGTTAATTTACCCACCACAAGCCTCATAAAGGAAATCAAGTGAAAGACATTTTTGCTCCAAAGTGTACATCTCATTTTATTATTGTTGATTCCCTCCCCCACCCCAAAAAAACAAAAAAAACCAAATTGCGTCATTGCTCAGAATGGACAGCCTGCTCAATAATCCATGCAAGTAGTTTTTCTCCTTAAGCAAGTTCTCTTGTTTCAGTGTCCTGCCTCAACCTTCGCACTGGCCCGTCTTATTAATCAGCCCCCATCGATTTAGTGTTGAAACTAATTAAAGCCCTGACATGTGCAGTTGATTCCAAGACATCTATATGTCTCATGAATGCAAAAGCACGCCCCCTCTGCCACTCTCGAACTCGCCAGCAGTGTAACTCATTCCTCTGTGCTGACAGACCATGTGTTTTCCTGCAAATTCATTGACAACTCGAGACAGTGTTTAAGCCCTAACAAGCATCCTTATGTTTGTTTCTCTTGTGAACATTCTTAAAGAAATGTTTCATGTTCAGAGCTCAGACAATTCTATCGAGGTCAAACCAGGATCCAAGAATCTGAAGACATTGCCAAAAATAGATCCAACAGGCAAGACACATGACCAGTCAAATTAGCTTCATCTGCGAGTAAAACTGAATTGGAGCACAACCACAATTATGCTTGGAATCACAAGTCAAGTTGACTTTATTTATATAGTGCCGTTTCACAACAGAAGTAATCTCATGGCAGCTATGATCTTGGAGTGTTTAGTAGGAAGCAACTGGACTTCTTGTTTGAAGACATTTCACCTCTCTTCCGAAAGGCTTTTTCAGTTCTGATGGTCAGTGCGGGAAACCCAGGTATGAGGATGAGGATGAGGATGAGGATGTGGTTGAAAGCACCCAGCCTGCGGGGGGGGCGATAATCTGACTAGGCATCATGTGAGTCGTTAAAGTCACATGAGCCAAGGTGTGAATCACTCTCGAGTGTTTGCCTCTCACCCCTGGTTTCATGTGACACCTTGGGATCACATGGCCCCAGGTGTGTATGAGGGTTAAACCGCCTAGGGAGGACTCCCAAGACAGCATTGTAGGTTGCAGACAAGTGGTGTCTTAGTCCACCACCTCTGTTTAGAGAAGGTTTCTCCAAGTGGACATAGATGGCCTTTTTTACTCCTCTTTCAAACCATCTGTCTTCTCTGTCCAGAACGTGGACATTGGAGTCCTCAAAGGAGTGACCTTTCTCCTCAAGATGCAGATGTACAGCTGAGTCCTGTCCCAATGAGGTGGCTCTCCTGTGTTGTGCCATGCGTCTGTGGAGGGGCTCTTTGGTTTCCCTTACGTAAAGGTCAGAGCACTCCTCTGTGCATTGAACGGCATACACAAAATTACTGAGCTTATGCCTAGGTGTTTTATCCTTGGGGTGGACCAGTCTCTGTCTTAAGGTCTGGCCCGGTTTGAAGTTAACTCGAATTTTGTGTTTTTGGAAGATTCTTCTGAATTTTTCCAATAGACCTGCCACATATGAGATGACCACGTTCTTCCGTTTTTCACTTTCTGCCTCAGGTGGTTCTTTGTGACTCCTTTTGGACGATTTGACAAGGGTCCACTTAGGGTAGCCGCATGTCTGGAGCGCTGTCTCGATGTGTGTGAATTCCTCCTGTTCTCCCTCTGTGCTTGAGGGGACCTTCTGGGCACGATCTTGTAGTGTCCGGATTACCCCCAGTTTGTGCTCCAGTGGGTGGTGGGAGTCAAACAAGAGGTACTGGTCTGTGTGTGGGCTTCCTGTAGACCTCGATGCTGAGGTTACCATCCTTACCAAAAGCCCCCGCATAATCCAAGAAGGGCAAACTGTTATCCTTCGTATCCTCCCTGGTGAACTTCATGTTCTTGTCCACTGCATTTATGATGTAGATTATTACAGGTTACAAGTTAGTCTGGGTGAGAACAACATTGTATCAGTACAAACGGTGGTACACATTTTTTTTTTTTTTCCACCAGTGAATCACTGGCTATGAGTACAGCATCTATGTTTAAAAAAAAATCAAAGATTGGGGGCACACATTCCAAATGCAAAGGAAATGATCCTAAAAGAGGATTAATACCAGCATATACCACATTTTAATCAGAAAACACTTCAGAATAAGGACAGATTAGGAAGAGTGAAATGGAATATCGTGTTTACATGACCTGTATCAAATTCTGAATACAGTCCTTTTCACAGTAACAGTGGACAAATAGTAAGCATGTTTACATACTCACTGTTTTCACTTTAGTGCCTAAAATTTCATGTGAAGCAGTTGACATTAAATGATATGCAAAAATACAAAAAACATGCATTTTGATAACATGAAAAAAAAATGTATGACAGTTGTATGATAGCAGGCTGGTCCTCCCACTATAGCGCTCTCTCCCTCTTTTTCGCACTCCCTCTCTCTCAGCCCAACCTGAACCTAGATCCAGAGCCTTCTAAAGGGTGGGTCTACCTATTTTCTTGCATTTCTGCCTTCTTAAAGACAGTTGTTCTGTATTCGCAGTAACCAGATGCTTCCTCATGGGGTAATGTGAATTTATAATTTATAACATTAATAAATAAATGTATTTGATCTAGACCAGTGGTAGGCAACAGTTTTTCCTTAGAAAGCCAGACTTACCTAGGTAAAGTAAACAGTGGGCCACAGTTTATTACAGCAAATTGTTTTTGGTCTGACCTTTGTTGCCAGTGCTAAATTTGCTAGGTACAGCTTCACATAGATTTATCTTTATTTCCACACTTAAATTCAGTTTAATCCTCAACCTTATTTTAATGTGTACTCACAAACTACGTGTGTATGTGCACTTTGCCTTCCCTTCAGTTTATATCTTCCTCACACATTCACATACACACCTATACCTCTGATTGCATGCATACTTTCTTTTTCTCCCTACTCGGTCCACTCTGTTGATCTTCTATGGGTAATTTTATGAAGTTGGAAAAATAAGAATTAGTTTTCAGGCTTAATCAGACCTTAATGAAAACAGTTTACCAAGACATTAAACAGGATGGGAGGGGTAACAGAGTGATGGTCGATTTCCTACTAATTAATCAATCACAAAAAGACTTCTCTGAATGGATAAATTCTAGGGTTGCTTTTATCATTGATTTTATAGTATCATGATACTGGACATTAAGACTTCAATTTGTATTGTGATTCTACAAATATTGTGATTCAATAGCATTGATTATTGTGTTTTTTCTTCTCTTCTTAAAGAAAACAAAGTATAATGATAGACTTTATTTAATGTCCAATCCAGGATCCATTGGCTAGATGCCACTGATCATTTAGCTTGCTTAATTTTAAGCTCAGCATGGTGAATGTTACCACAATACTGTACTTGTCCATAACAAAGTTTGCATACAACTCTGGGCATAGCTTTGTGTTTCAGATGCTCTCAGTGCATCTTGGTGCACCCTGTCGGTTTTTTTAGAAACGGATATTTTACCCTGTCACCATTGGGTACCTCAGCATTGTCATCTGAGTTGTCATGAAAAAAAAAAGGAATACTTTCACATATCTATTTTTTCCACTTTTTCCACTCCTAATAGATGAACTGAGAAAAGCTTTGAAGAGGATGATGAACGGAAAGGCAGTTGGTCCTGATGATATACCGGTAGAGGTATAGAAGTGTCTAGTAGAGAGGGCAGTGGGGTTTTGATGAAGCAGTTCAACATGATCTTGGACAGTATGACAATGCCTGAGGAATGGAGGAAAAGTGTGCTGGTGCCGATCTTTAAGAACAAAGGCGATGTGCAGCGTTGTAGCAACTACAGAGGGATAAAGCTGATGAGAGTAATAGATACTCCTTATATCTTTCTGTATGTGTGGACGAGTCCTACTTGTAATGCATCATGAGGTAACTTGTGTTTGTGTTAAAACAATCAAATTTGACTGGACTTTACTTGTTTTGGTTTTTTTTATTTGGCTTTTAACTTTGATTTGTTACTGATATAATAAGATGCATACTGACCCCTTAAACTAGTCATGACACTAGATATATGTATACAATTAAGATTTTATATAGGAACTATATTGTTCAGAGCTTACCCTTGATATATGTTCAAATCTGTCATTTTTTATAGCTTTCAATTTTAAAAGAATTAAATACTGTGTATTTTGAAATATATAGTTTATGCAGTTTCCTGCCATGACAACCACTCAACTACAATCATTAAGTAGTATAAACATGCACAACTAGATTTCATGCCCATAAAATGAATATGTGCTATTTAAAGTAGCAGTGGTGGGTAAACAATTAGTATATTGAGCCCCTCAATGATGTAGCTTCCCACTATCCCTCTTAAGACAAGGCATCTTTATACAGTTTGTCCCTGCTGTTTTACGAATTCGCAATTACACCTCATTAATGTGTCATTTGCATAATTACAAGGAATGGAGACACTGCTCACAGTTGGAATACAATCTACCTAGGAAAAAAAGATGCAACAAGACATAGCAAACTTTAGCAGCAGAGATATTTGGATGTTTCATTGTCATTGCTTTTTTGGAGTTGGTTGCTTATTAATGAATTTACAACTTAGAAATAAAAATCATGTGCACTCATGTGTACTGTCTTAATGTCCATAATTAACATCTGGAATCCACAAACTAGAATTTACTTTCTTTTTCATGTTTTATTTTCCCCAATATTTTCAGCATCATTAGTTCCCAAAATTTAATTCAGCCTCATCACAGGAATGAAATAGGGTGTGAATCTGCAATTTGATGTAATGGAAAAATTCAGCAAAAGGGCTTATTTAGCTCACACAGTTACTCTAACCCACCCTCTCTGGGTTATTTGTAAGATAAATGAAACTACAGAAACAGATGACAGGTCTTTAGCTCAACTATAAAATGCAATTAACCAGCAAATGAGACCAGGCAAGCCACTCTGACCATTTGGCATAAGCAACGGCTAGAGGGGAAGATGGAGAATTGTAATTTATACAGAGGCTCAGCCACTTTTACTGGGTTGATAAATAGCATTTGACATTTTAACTGCTGCTTATTTGTGTATTCAAAGATATTTAATTCAGATTTCTAAGAATTTTTGTCTTTGCTTGCCTCAGAAATTATCAGAGATGGGCTCAATTATTGTGGTCTGTTCACCTGTTAGCTTGTTAAAAATGAAATGTATTCTTTTGAAATGTTTGTGAAATGTCCCGGAAGACCACTAAATTTTACTTTTAGAGTTCCTCAAATTTCAAATCATGTTTCAACATGAAGGTAATTATCTTTTTGTGTGAATAAACACAAATGATCAACTCATGTCTAATTTGCAAACAGCTGCAGTACCTGTAAATCAGCCACGTGCTTAAAAGCAACAGCAGACAAAGAGTGTGTGTTGGGTTCAAAACAGTTTCTAACTAAATTCAAAGAGTTCACTTGTTTTTGTATCTGCCGGCAGGCTGAGATGCACAGGTGAAGATTAATCCATTTTGAACAAGAAGTTCTGAGCTCTCCCCATCATGGAAATTAGTTACATAACAACAGAATTGCTCTAAGTGTTCAGTCCTTCCATTTGAGCAGAGGTAATAGTCCTATACAGCTCAGAATTCTGTCAGCAGTCAGATCATTATTCAACACTAGTGAGCCCGTCCGATTGCCAGATATATGTGCCCCTGCCATAACACTGTTCAGATTGCGCTTTGCAGAAGAAAAGGATCAACAATGCAGACTCAGATTTTAATAGATTTATTTTATAGAGTCCAAAAAGAGCTAATCAGAGAATTGCCACCCTCAGAGTGGCTGAAGAGACCAGGCTCGTATGCAGCAAGAGGTGTAGATGAACCAACAGAGAGGATCAGGAACAGGAACTTCTCCATGCATCTGATTGTGACTCTTGACTGGATTGGGTTGACTGAGATCCCTTCACTGTGTCTGTATCTTTCTTCAGAAGTACAGATTGGAGTCCTCCAGTAGGTGTCTGTGCAGCAACAGGTTGTCCATGCTGTTGAATTGTAATTTTTCAAGATTGACCACCTGGCACTGTTGAGATTGAATGGTCTGTAGAGGCAGAAACATTACCAGAGCTAAATTTTAAAAACCCTGACATTAGTCCTCCTGACTGTTGCGTGGCAGGATTCTGTTATGTTTGGGGAGAGGTCTGTGAAGCTGGTGAAAATAGGTTAGAAAACAGCCAAACTTGTTAAGAATGACTATCCCCTCCCTGGGCTTTTTTTTTTCAGATGATACATCATCTGCTGATCCTAGTTTTAATAATCCAGAAAGTATTCCTTGAGCCTGTGAACCTTGTGCTTTTGATTTCCCTTGTTCCTCAAGCTTGGGAAGAACTTGATCTTTAGATGTGACCATTGACTCAGGTTGAACATCAATCTGGCTTTGAAAATTGTTTTCAGGTGTTTGCTCTTGAGATAATTCTGTTCTGCACACTGTTGTCAGTGATTTCAGAGCAAATTTTCTCAGTGTGTGGTTCAGTTTGATGGCTAGATTTGGCTAGTATCACAGTGGAGGTTATTTGTGGTTTAGCAGGTTCATGTGAGGTTACCTTAAACAAAGTTACCTTAAACAACATATGAAAACCAAATCAAATTTATTTGTATAGCCCAAAATCACAATTTACACATTATCTCACTGCGCTTTGACAAACTGTACAGATGTGACATCCTCTGCCCTTAGACCCTCGAACCGGGTGAGGAAAAATTTAAAAAACCCTAAACAGGGAAAATAAGAAACCTCAGGAACCACAGAGGAGGGATCCTTCTTCCTAGGACGGACAGACGTGCAATAAATGTCACTTGTACAGAACACAAAAACATGATAATAACAGTTCACTTAGAATGCATAAAACATCCATGAGTCCCAGAGTCTGTGGATTCTATAAATCCGGATGTATGGAAAGGCTAGTGATCCAGACGCAGGTGGACTCTGTTGGTCCAGTCATTGTACTGTACAAGATCTGAGTGTTGCTGATGTAGTCACTGAGTCCAAGAATATGTAGAATCTATAAATCCAGGGATATGTGAAGTGTAGTCATCCAGAAGCAGGTGTAGTCTATTGGTCCAGAAGCCATTGTAATCTGTGGATCCCGATTTGCACTTTGAAATCCACCCTAGGATCCAAGTCACAGGATCTCCTTTCCTAATGTGGCCAGCAGGCATCAGGCAGGACCAGAGCAGCACCTCCCACCGCGACCTAGAAAAACCTGCAGGATGGTAAAGCACAACGACTCCGGGGAAGAAGTAAAGTTAGTGTAAGGATATGGACATTTACAGGAGCAGAGAAGGAGTCGGAGTCAGAGGGGGGAGAGAAGAAAGCTCAGTGAATCATGGAGGGTTCCCCCAGCAACCTAAGCCTATAGCAGCATAACTAAGGGCTAGATAGACCAGCCTTAACTATAAGCTTTATCAAAAAGGAAGGTTTTAAGCCTACTCTTAAAATCAGAGAGTGTGTCTGCCTCCCATACCAAGACTGGAAGATAGTTCCACAGGAGAGGAGCTTGATAGCTGAAAGCTCTGCCTCCCATTCTACTTTTGGAAATTCTTGGGATCACCAATAACCCTGCATCCTGGGAGCACAAGGATTTTAAATTTTATTCTGAATTTAACTGGGAGCCAGTGCAGAGAAGCCAGTATGGGGGAAATATGGTCTCTGATATTAGTTCTAGTCAGTACACGCGCTGCTGCATTTTGGATTAACTGAAGAGTTTTTAAAATTTTGTTAGGGCAACCTGAAAATAAAGAATTACGGTAGTCCAGCCTGGAAGTAACAAACGCATGAACTAGTTTTTCTGCATCTTGTTGAGACAGGATGTGCCGGATTTTAGCAATGTTACGGAGGTGACAGAAGGCGGTCCTTGAAATCTGTTTAACGTGTGATTTAAAAGACAGCTCCTGGTCAAAGATAACACCCAGGTTTCTGACAGTGGTGCTGGAGGCCAAGGCAATGCCATCCAGATTAACTATGTTGCTGGATAATGAGTCTCTAATGTGTTTGGGGCCCAGCACAATGACTTCAGTTTTGTCAGAGTTTAACATTAAAAAGTTATGACACATCCAGTTTTTAATGTCCTTAAGATATGACTGTAGATTAGCTAACTGATGGGTTTCATCTGGCTTCATTGAAGGGTATAGTTGTGTGTCATCTGCATAACTGTGAAAATGTATTGAGTGCGTTCTAATGCTTTTACCTAAAGGAAGCACATATAGAGTAAATAGTAATGGTCCAAGCACAGAACCTTGTGGGACTCCTTGACTAACCTTGTCATATCTTGATGATTCATCATTAACATGAACAAAATTATATCTATCAGATAGGTAGGACTTAAACCATCTTAGAGCAGATCCTTTAATGCCAATTTGGTGTTCCATCCTCTGTAGTAAGATGTGATGATCGATAGTGTCAAAAGCTGCACTAAGATCTAATAAGACTAGTATAGAGATAAGTCCTGCATCAGATGCAGTGAGGAGGTCATTTGTAACTTTTACCAATGCCGTTTCTGTGCTGTGATGCTTTCTAAAACCTGACTGAAACTCTTCAAATAGACTATTATACTGAAGAAAGCCACATAGTTGTTTCGCTACTGCTTTCTCTAGAATCTTTGAAAGAAAGGGGAGGTTGGATATTGGTCTATAGTTGGCTAAAACTTCTGGGTCTAGGGTAGGTTTTTTTAGGAGCGGTTTAATTACAGCGACTTTAAATGTCTGGGGCACATAACCTGTTACAAGGGCTAGATTGATAATGTTTAGTAGTGGATTTCTAATTAGGGGTAAAACCTCTTTGAGCAACCTAGTAGGTATGGGGTCTAGTATACAGGTTGATGATTTAGATGAAGATAATGTTGTCGTTAGTTCCTTAAGGTCAATTGGATGGAAGCTTTCCAAACACACATCAGGACTAATAACGGCCTCTATAATTCCTGTTGCTGAACTGGAATCTGTGGAGTGTAGGATATTTTCTCTGATAAGTATAATTTTATTATTGAAGATGTTAATAAAATCATTACAGGTGAGGGGTCTAGGAATGCATGGTTCAATAGAATGATGGCTCTCAGTCAGCCTGGCTACAGTTGCTGAAAAGAATTCTGGGCTTATTCTTGTTTTCTTCTGTCAGCGCTGAATAGTAGTCTTTTCTTGCATGGCGAAGGGCCTTCCTGTATACTTTAAGGCTATCCTGCCAGGCCATGTGTCACTCTTCCAGTTTAGTGGAACGCCATTTCTTTTCAAGTTTATGAGTTTTCTGTTTTAACTTGCGAGTATTAAGATTATACCATGGAGCTAGTCTCTTGACTGGTTTTGTTTTCTTTTTAACTGGGGCAATACAATCGAGTGAAGCACGTAGAGAGCCGGCAGTGAAATCAGCAAGGTGATCAAGCTGGGAGGGGCTAAATTTAAGATATGAATCCTCTGTTATTTTGGGATATGGCACTGAAATTAATGCAGAGGGAATAATTTCTTTAAATTTTTTTTTCAACAGAAACCAGCCAGTTTCTGTATTTCATTTTTATACACCTTCTAGAAGTGCAGCACAACTTGTAGAAGGGTTTCTTGTAGCGCTTGGGGATGAACCTTTTGGTTGGGTTTTTTCACTAGATGCAAATTTAAGAATCCCTGATACCATGCCTCCTTCAGTTTTGGGAGGGGCGGTTGTAGAAACATTTTCTGAGGAGAAAACTGGAATTTTCATTTAGTTGCTTAAAAATGACTCATCTGCAGGCTTGGTGTCAGTCTGTGATGAATTGTCAAGAGGAACTGCTGACATGAGGCCTAGAGGGATTTCTTGAAAGGACTGAAGAATCCTGTTTCGTCTGAACTGCTTTCAGGTTTAGGTTCAAATATTACAGGTGTTCTTTGCTGAATATAAGGCAGCTAACCTGATGATTCTGTTTCTGGAAGAAGCTCCACAGAACCACTTCCCATTTCTAGCAAAATCTCTACTGATACATAGCTTGTTTGTGGATTTTGAAAGAAACACCCCCATTCCTCAGTGTACTCTTGACCTGTCTTCATGCTGTGAAGTGGTTTTTCTTCACCAAGGAAAAGATTTTACAATCATGCATTTTAGTTGTCTTTCGTGGTCTTCCACTCTTACCTCCTTGGCCATGAAACTGCTTGTCAGTTAATTTTCCAAATACTTTGGAGCCCCTGAAATTGAGGGTACTCTTCATAAAATGTCTGTAATTCCTTTTTGGGAAACCTCATAAAATAAAGCTGGATGTCTGCACTTTGATTACATCTTAATTGTTTCATTTCAAATCTGTTGTGGCCTTGCATAAAGGCAAAATGACTGTGTCATTGTCTAAATTCTTCTGGTCCTAAAACTAAATGCTAATGTCAGCACAATTGCAGTCTCAGGATATCAGTGACAACTTGCTATATGATGAAGATGTCCTGCAGGAATAAATTACAAACATTTTGACTTAATGTGTTTGCAAGGTACTTTGATATTTATGCCATTTTTTTATGGCAATCCAGCAGTTTGTTTACAAACATTAGACACCAGAAGAAAGGTAATCGCCAAAATCAGTGGGGTCATCCGATAAGACCCATGTCTTTTTTAACTCATAGAAATCCAAACGTTATTGAAACATGTTGCACAGACCACTATTGCAGTGCCCCCTAGAACCACACTTCTTCCAGATAACTGTTGATTTGGAGAAATCCACAGAGTCTAACCCAAGAGATGTTACTATGCCACCCACCTTCTCTGTTTATGAGCAACCCACACACCCTGTACTTGGCTACCTCACCAAGAGCTTTTGTTCTCAGCCATGATACATCTTTATTAGTATAATACTGGTGCTCCTTTGCTTTACATACACTCCATTAGTCTTTATTCAAATCATGTAGTTACAAACAAACTGTCATTGAAGCAGGAGAAATACTCCCTGTACAGCAGCGAAGGATAATTGCTCTAACTTTCCCTCAAACTGTTTAATGCATCAAGTCTGAAAAACCTTTGGCAAGGAGACAAAAAGCAGCCCACGTTTGGAATTAAGCGTGGTAATGAAACGCTTCCTCGTGACAGTTAAGCTGTAAGCATGCAGAAGAAACCTGCCTCTGCTCGGTTCCTGTTCTCCTCCCCAGTCTGGATACAATAGTGTGCACAGAGGTCCAGAGATTTATGACAGCAGCTCAGTGTAGCTGGTGGAGGGACGTCTTTTGGGGTTTTCACATCCCTCCATTTCTTTTGCACATTACTGATGTTTCCCATAATGTGCTCCGAGCATCCCCTTGAGAAGCTTAGAGGGGGCTGTTCTCAAGTTCAAGCTTCATTTAGTTTTCCCCCTGTTCTTCTCTGGAGATAAAACCGGACATACAGACAACTCTGGCTCTTGAGAAGAGCTATTAATACAGAAAAAGGAACAGAGGAAAGGAGGTAGCAAGCCCCAGATCCACTTGGCAGACCAAGCACTGCCATGTTTATTTGGATCATACATGTGATGGATGAATAGGCAAGCAACAGCTTTTGTAATGGTGGCAAGCTTATTGTTCCAATGTCCCTGATGAGCCGTGGATCTTTTTGGCAGCCAGAGTTCTCCCTCACTAATCATATCTCTAAACGTCATCAATATAGCTGTGCACTTTTTAAGTGTGCTGTGCGGCCCAAAACATTTTGTTGTTAATCATCTTTAATTTACAATCTCAAAAAATTTAAGATAAACCATAAAATTCAGTAACAATGGATTGCGTTTGTCCAAGTTCATGACATATTTTCAGTATTCTTAGCATGACAAAAAAAGAAAAAAAAAACATTTGTTTGTTTTTGCCACACACATTACACTGAAGGTAGTTGACCTGGTTCTCTAATTTCTTCCTGTAACATTTACAGGCCTACTATGAAATGCTGGTCAAATTAAAAGAGATGAGAAGAAAGTGTTTTTAATGATGTATTGGGTAAACATCCAATTCCTCAAACATGAAGACTGTTGGTGAACATGGTAAAATTCTGCCTTTGTGGTGAGTCAAGTTTCCACTGCATGTAACTGACAGATATAATCACAATTGATATCAATATTAAAACTTCAAATTCAAAGCAATTATGATCTCGTTAAGGGTTAACTAGCATCTTATATACCATGCTTTAAAGGTATAGTATGCAAATTTGTCGGTTGCGTTTGTGAGCATACCATTCAAATCTGGCACCTCCTCCCCTGCCGAACGGCACTCGAAAGTAGGCATTGGTGTGCGCACAACGTACACTGCAAGCAATACTGTTGTAGGAACATTATATATGCTTTAGCAAGGCTGTAACTGAGAACAGAGCAACTCCAAATTGCTCTTCATCCCCATTCCTTCAGTACTCGCCCATGAGTGAAAACCAACGCCAAATTGTTGACAGTTGTTCTGGAATGAGTTTTGTCCATTAAGTTTTGCTATAGATTTACTTGCATTTTTTCTGGGCTGTACCATTAATATTTCCTCTGATATCTACCAGGTCACGACCAATTTATGATGTCCTGCTTTTATGTCTTGCCCTCGGCCTGCTGTTAGTGGCTGGGGGTGGCACACATTGCAGCCAAACGCTGTCTTCACAGAAATATCCTAAACCAATTCTGCCTACCATGCTTTTAACTTGCAGTATTTCAAAAATATCTGTGTTTGACCTTTTTAACATGTTGATATGGTGTTTTTTAGACCTCATTAATGAAAGTCTCCAAGCAATTAATTCCGACAACCCTGGTCTTCTACATAGGAAATTTAAGGAACCAATCCTGACACCCTGTGGATGTGGGGCTTAACGTTGAAACTGTCACTGCAATTCTACTGCATCAACTTGTAGGCGATCTTGTACAAGTAGTCCTATTTCTTCCTTCTGAGAATCTGTGTTTGGCTCAATCATGTATGGCTGAGTTAGTCCAGTGTTGGAACTTGCCAATGTGCAGTGTTTAGTAGACTAGTTTTAAAGTCGGAAGAGGCGGAGCAGGTAAACTCCAGCTGCAGAAGGGACTTTCGTTTATGAAAGAAAAAGTGAAACATGCAATTTCACAAAACAGAAATTATTTATGAAGTTTTTATTCAATGGCTGCCAGGACTTAAAGTACCTGAGGCACCATTGTCAACATCCTAATTAATGTGAAATACAATGTATAAAAATACTACATATTTTTACGTATTTTGCTGGAGCTATGTTACACAGAAAGCTCAATCAGAAAAAAATCTTCTTTTGACGATTATCTTTGTGTTATTCTGTTCATATACAACTTACTTAATTCCCTAAGTGCTTTTTGTGTCGCTGTTGTTGCAATACTTTCATTCTAGCAAATACGTTGGAGGTACCAAAATATCAGCCATATCAACCTCCACTCCACAATTAATGCCAATTATTTGTAGTTACAGCAGATAAAATATGCCAGAGTCAGTTGTTGTTTCAGCCAGAAAAAAATCAGTGGCCATCACTGGCTAAACGTGAGAAGGCTTTTTGTCTACTTCCGTGTAAAATCAAGCAAACATTATTAAAAAAGCATATCACAGATTTGGAGTGCTGCTGTTACAACTGTGTACAGAGTGGGTATACTGTATGTACACATTAATAAGGCTACGGACAAAGCAGACACTGAAGAAGTTGCAAAGGAACAGCACAGGATAAACTGTACTCTCCATTTCTGCATTTGCTCTGTAACTACTCAGATTGCTCTGTAATCTGTGTTTAATGGATTGTCAATTTGTCATTTAAAAGAACAAGAACAAAATTTAGGAAATTTTACTTACTCATCAACATGCCAATAGAACATTAAGTTAAATTGTGTAATCCACAAAATAATTGCACTGCTTCACAGAGAAACAACTTTTCAGCATTCTACTAATCAACTAAAGAAGGTGGGAACTTTTTTTTTTAAGTAAAAAAATAAATCTCCACAGTTATTTAGGACACTGCATTGATGTTTTATAGTAAACACTTTGAGGACTAAGAAATCAACTTCCCATTAGCTCAGGGGTGAATAAATGATGATATTTTTTGGTGAAATGTTCTTTGCCGTCAGTGGAAATTATGATAACTAGCGTGAGTGTCTATACTGGTCATTTTCTGCTTGATTCTTTTAGAATTCCAAAATCAACCCGGGTAAAATACCAATGATGCATACAGTCTACCAAGCATGGATTATTCACATGCACAGAAAAGCCTACTTTTAGCAGTCTTTACAACTCTACCAGATAACTTTGCCATGCCTCAGTCTCCTCTGGCTAGCCTTGCAATAATTCAACATAAGGACAATGAGGAGAAGGTGATAAATCTTTATTGAAGCAATTATAGAGCAAATGTTATTTACACCACCTAACTGGGCCTGGGTATCTCTCCGCCCATAGAAATTAAAGCTCAAGGGGACTTAAAATGGACGCCAATTAATTTTTGCTGACAGAATCAGCAAAACAGCAAAAGGCAGCAAAAGGAGTTTCCCCAGGAAGTAGTGACTTTAGAGCGAGGTGAAAATTACTCAACTAACGTAGTCACAACATCATACCATTTCCATATAAATAACTTCCAAAGAAATAAGAAACTCATTTGTGCAACTGAAAAGAAATCAATTACAGCAACAAACAGGCCAGCTCGATTCCCCTAGACCTTGAAAAGCACGAATGACATGGTTATTGTACATTCTAATGCTTAGCTTGGATTCTAGTAGAATATGCATAATGTGTGCTGATGGACAGGGATGGGTAACATCAGCTAGTAAATGTCAAGTACACATACAAGACCACATACAGCTTATTAAAAAGCTGTCATGAAGAGAGAAGAAGGTAAGAGGAAGTACCAGACTTGATGAGGATTTATTACCCACTGCCATCTTTACTAAATGGCATTCTTGGACACTTGGAGTCTTAAAATAAATCACTCAGTCGAAGTGTGTGTGTGTGTTTTGGGTCACTTTTGAAAAAGGTTTTTTTGTTTAACATAGTTTTTGACAAAGTAAAGAATTACAAAGGGCACAGAGAGTGTAGCTCGCTTTACCTTCAGCCAGTCAGTAAATGAACAGATGAAGAAAAAAAATGGTGCGATTTGTAATTATAAGCCACATTCTCTGAAATGAGCAGGGGGCAGTACATCCCTCCCCACAGACAATGTTCTAGGTTATGTTCAGTTAAACACATATATTAAATAGTGCAACATCCTCAAAACTGTTTTCAAACCTCAAATACAGACTCATCTTACAATACTAATGTCAATGTCTTCTAGCTGATAGCAGTGTAAGAATAAACCAAATTCAACCAGAAAGCTGCATCTCTGACAACCAAACTACACTGATATATTATTTCATGTCTGGCATCTACCTGTAGGTTATGTTACAGCTTACTTATGTCAGTAAGAGATCTTTTCAGTAAGACCACACTATCCAGAAAAACGTAAAATCGTATCAATCGTCTTGCTCGTCTTGCAGCCCCCTGTTAACTATCTGGAGGGTTTTTAACTACATTAATTGTTTAACTGCTGTGTACTAAAAGTGTACACCCTTGTACTTAAGCACCATTCAGCCCTCTCTCATTTTAGTAAATTGTATCGCTAGTTTTACAACCGTTCTGTGTCGCGATAACCAACTCAGATAGTGTACTTGGCGCACAACGATGGCTTCCCCCTCTCGCTCTCCTCTTCTCTCTTGCTCAGTGTGTCACATGTTTAGTTATTCCTCTGCCTCTTTTAGTGATAATGGTACGTGTATTAAGTGTAGTTTATTTGCTGCGTTGGAGGCGAGGCTTAGTGATTTGGA
>KV751341.1:4814726-4878847 GCA_001698575.1 Mola mola | reverse complement strand
AGATTTCAACAAGATGACTCAAGGTTTGATGGCTGTTTTTACAGCTCTGGTAAAATTTGTTTTTTGCTGCAGCTCTTGGGTGATTGTCTGAGATACTTATACTGAGCATAATTACAGTTGAAAGCATAAGATTTATAGGGAAATGAAAGCTATGTGTTTGTAACATCTGAATGCTAGATTTAAGCACAATCCCAAACATGTAATTTATTTTACCTTGCCTATATTCACCCTCGAATCTTGAGGGCTGCAAAGAGGATTTGTTAGGCTTCTGGATATATACTATTTTTCTGTATAAAGGTGACAGGCAGTTGGAGCTCTAGTTTTAGCCTAAAAAGGCACTTTTTTTTCAACATCATGTAATATTACATAATGTTAGGGAGTTGGGGTCCTCGACTTTGCCACAACTCAATGTGCAAGAAGAAGGTTATATAACAATTCTGAGTGGTAATGTATTGGTTGATGTCTTGTGTTTTATATTGCATATCACTATTTATGTCATCATGCCAAAATATGCAAGTTGCAAAAACTTCAGCCTCATCTGTCTATGCAATGTCTCATAAGTGTATGTAATAGAGGCCACTCTGTATAGGTCTAGTAATATAAGTACAAAATACCATACGTGTCTAGGCAGGAGCAATGGTATACCCATTAAATTGGAGAGTGCTGCTAATGGAACAGTACCAACTGTAGGACCTTTCTATATTTCCTGTACTATCATATATGCTCTATACTTTCATCTCTACTTTAGGCTCTAATTTATCATCATAAGTAAAGCAGACAATGCCCCTCTCACTCCACCTGTACAACTCAGCTGTCAATCATGAACTTTGAAGCCATTTTTATCGCATCATATAACTTAAAGCAACTTGAGCACATACATGCTGTACATTACATGTCTAACATGTGTGTCACCTCTTGCTTTTACATGTTGGTATTCATATTAATAGATTAGACCAGTCTCAATACGCTTGTGAACATTTGCAACTCACATGTGGCTCCAGTGGTGCCTCATCTAATGATTCAAAAGAGTATTTTTTCTGTGTCACGTGGTTCCCAGTAAAATAGACCTGAAAGTGATCCATGGATAATTGTATCAGCATCATTCCAGTCTTCCACTCCAGTTTTAGTGTCTACAGCAGTGCAATGGTCCCTGGAGATGTGGGCAAACTTCAAATTTTCTGCTGCCAATTTAAAGTTAGTATTCTAATTTTCATTATTTTGGTACTTTCAAAGTCTCTCCTTCTGCCACAAGACATATTCCTCCCTAATACATCCAGAACAGTTGGCTTAGTCCTCTGTTTCACTTTCAATTTCAAATATGAGGCTCATGACTGACAATAGGAGCAAAAACAGGTGACGTATATATGAAAAACAAGACTTGTTTGTAAAATTTACAAAGGTATTTGTGACTCACAGTTGTGGTATCTACATGAAGGCTAAGCAACCATTTCTGTTCTTCTTGTGTAACATACAATAACAAGAAAACATTGATGCTGAGTTTTGACATTTTTATTTTTTCATTACAGATATTACAAATTATAGCAGGTCCTGTTATTCAAAAGTGTCCACTGTGCTTGATGTCTTAATACTAAATTGTAGTCTGATACATGCTCTATAGGTATTTTTTCAATTTGAGGGCGCGCATCAGACCTATATTTTTCCTAGTACTACATAAGCCCGTTACATCTTATGTGCTGCATATTCAAACAAAACTGGAAAAAACATACAGTTTGCAAATCAGCTGGGATTTAGAAGTGGTTATAAGCAAAGAATACTGAAAAACAAGTGCACCATACAATTGCAATATACCCTTGACTAAACCACAGAGTATATATATCTCCAGAATATGCAGACATGAAAATAATTATCACATATCCCCATAAAATCATTAATTAGCTTTACTAGCTGTACTATGCTGTTCTATGCTCACAAAAAATCAAGTATATGGTTTGAAATTTTCTGAGTTTAGAAACCAACAGAACACAAAGGATCAATATTAACTTTATTAGCTTGGTCTACCATATCTAAATTTCAACATACAATTAGTGTATTGATAATCAGATAATTGAAAAGAACTGATCAGAATAATACATTATTTCTGATCTACACATATTCATGTCTGATGGCAAAGAGAGAATCCTGTTCCGGTCTGCACTTTTTGTAAGCTGTTTGCAACACAAAGGGATTCAAACACCATGCTTTAATCAGGCATGTTATGTATGGCCCAGAAGGCATCTGCCTCCGTGCAGCACATAACCTCCACAGCTGAGGAAATAGGCTGGCATTTCCAAAACAAACATCTATCTAACAAAGGGTTTATCAGCACCACACAGTAATTTATGCAACTGATATTAGACAATAGCCACACATTAGCTGTTATAAGTATCAAGGCCACCAATACTACATTTGATATACCCTGATAGTAAACTTGAGAATGTTGTCATTTTTACTGTATGTCATAGTCCACTCCTGGTTTTCTCCTCTACCAACCCACTCTATCTGCCTGCCTACCTCTCCTAATCAAGATCATTAGACTCACCTGTTCCCCCCAGTCGGCTCTATCACTCAGTCTCCTCTTAACTAGCTCCTCCACACTCACTCTGCCAGATTGTCGTCGCGTCATGAATTACCCTCCAGCACTCTTTTCCAGATGGGTATCCTGGTACCTGACCTGCCTTTTGCCCATGACCACGTCTCCTCGTCTCTGCCCCAGTAACCTGACCTGCCTTCTTACTTTGGACTTTGCATCTGCCGCTCCCTGTCTGCCTGCTGTCTGCCTGGACTTCCTCTCCGGAGACTCCTGCCCCATTCAGAACTTGGACTGGTCTCACCGACCAGGCTTCCTGATTGTCGTCTGTTTGGACTTTTGAACATTGGCAATAAAGTTCTGGACTGTTCCGGTCTAGGTTTGTGCTGTTCTTGGGTCCGCTCTCACACCCGTTACACTGTATGAACTAACAGGCCGATCACCATTTCTCAACTTTTTTTATATACCACAACCCAGTGTCTTTTGATTCTGGTCCTCAAAAGCTCATATCTGAAGGACTGTTCTATATTGTATGATCGTGATCAACCTCTTAAGAGTGAATACTAGCATGTGGACCTATATTTATTAATGTTAAATTGAAGCAACATTCACAGCTCCATAAGTCAGTAGTGTGTAAATACATAAACTTGATTTGAAAATATACTTCCTACATCCTACATACATTTCCTTAGACAATGATGCACACACAGCAGTCTCCAACCTGCAGAAATGGTGTTTAATGAAGTGTTTTAGAACTGCTATGAATCATCTGTTATATAATCTAATCATTTTCTCAGGGTGTCAAGTGCAAACATGAGGCTCTGTCTTGCATCTAAATGAGTCAAATCATTTTTAATTGACCTACAATCCAAGCATGTTCACATTTGTCAACATGGGAAGATCAGAGCAATTGCACAACCCAATGTACTTTATAAAACAATAAAGACTGGTGAAGCTCAGGGTTGGTTTGGGGATAATGGAAACTTCTTCAAGGACACCGGACTTTGAATTCCATGCAAGACCAAATGTCACTGATCTTTTGTTAAATCTAACCATGTCACTCTTAAACTTAACCAAAATGCTGTTCCATGTTGTCCCTGTTAGAGAGGCATTGTAACTGGAAGATGTGTCACACACTGGCACTTAAGACTACCTTCTGCATCTGGATAAGTTAGAGAAAGACGTGACAAAACTTTGAGTCAGTTTGGAAGGCTCCCAGTTCTGTGAGACATACAATTGATTGGCATACAAAAAGCCTTTCAAAAATACCTTTTATGTAGGTTGTCTTTTAGTCTTGCTTAACTGTCAGTAGTAGTTGCACTGACACGGACAAAAAAAAGTTGATATTTACTAAACATTGCTTTAAAAGGTTGTTCAAAATTAATTTAAGCTACTTTGACACACAAACTTCCGTCTCCTTTTTCATTATCATACGATTCAATAGTAACAAAGGAATTCAAACCAGCAGTGGGAGTATTTGTTTAGAATCTGACAATGACTCCTTCTTTTGTGTGTGTGTGTGTGTGTGTGTGTGTGTGTGCACACGTGTGTTGTCTTTAGAGAGTAAAAGAAGGGGAGAGTCAGAAAGAGTGCGCGAGAGAGGAACAGGTATGTGTGAAAGTAGAGGAGGTGCGCCATCAAGCAACACATCCTACATGGTTCAGGAGACTAATTATACAAGAAGGCCAAGCTATGTTGACCACTTCAGAGAGTCTGCAGGCTACACAGGGACCAAGCGACATGGATACCCCATTCAAAAGAGGGAAACAGCTTCTCATGCATGCCTTATTACCCCAAAGGCCTACGTCTGTGGCAGATAAGTCACCTCCTCCTTCTAGCCTGGCTCCTCTGTGGACACAGATCCTGTAATGATACATTTCACTTCTGGCGATTTCCAGTTTGATGGGTAGGAACGTGAAAACAAAAAAAAAGGGAAACATAAGCAATAAGGGACATCATCTCTGACCCCCATCAAAGATTTCTCTCCTCACATTCTGTGGTAAGGCGACACCGTGCCAACCCCTCATTTTCCTGCAGTCCATCTCTAATGGGATTTGGGTTTTATATTAAGTCCACCTACCCCTTCCCACCCTCCCCTCATTCTGACACTGTGCTGTGAGTGATTTGAATTTAAAAAGCAGCTAAATCCACAGAGCAGGCTTCAAATAGGATTGTGTGTGCCTCTCATTGTTAAACAGGACCTTCCAGGTAAGCCTGTCCTGTAAAGTGACAGAAAGGGTGAGGGGTGCGGTAATATAGGGCACAACTTACACACGTGCTCTCTCACAAGGGAAAGCTCTCTTAGATCATCCCGTGCAAATCAATAAGGAACATTTTCTGTGTCTCAGAAAATTACTCATAGTCAGTCTCCATTCAGAGAAACCAACTGAAAGTCACTGAGGGTTTTCCATGAACACAAAGTGTGCTGCTTTCACAATTCATAATAATGAAAGGGAATGAGATTCTGTTATATAAATGATTCAAGGTCAAGTAAGAATCAATTACATGAAGCACTGAGCTGTTTTCATGAACCAGTGTTGCTATGATAGAACCAGAGGATGTTCTACGGGACTTCAAAACATATAGATACATTCCACTTATTAGTTTTCTCACATGAATTTTTGAAATGAGTAAAATAAGATTAGTAATCTGTAACTAGCACATACCATCCACCTTTAAACTCAGCTTAGTTTATTAGCACTGAAACAATTGCTTGTCATTATGTGTCATGAGGTTTGGATGTGTCTGGAATTTGACAAAATGAAAATTTTGTCAATTTTGCATCTACATCTTTGAGACATTTAACAAAAAAGAAAAATTAGGGAATCACCTGAATGTGTGATTCCCCAATTTAGCCTCAGCCCTTCACATCTCATCCAGACCCAAGGTTTTCAGGCAGAGACATAAAAGGGTTTAATGTACCAGACAAGGTAGCACGATGTGGAAATTGCAAAGAGGGATTGAAATTATGGTTTAATGGGGGATCACGTAGATGACTTTCACAGAGGGGACAGGCGTTTGCATCCCATTTGAAAGCACATGCCACCACTCTTGTCCTAAATTAACCAAGCAGGTTTTGTGCCTAAAATTACCCAAAGTAAGTTAGACCATATTTGTCTGAATAATATGCACAAAGAGTGCGCAAACCTGGCGACACCAAAGGGAAGATTTAGAGCACCATCTGTTGACATTTTAACCTGATGATAGCACCAAAGTAAGCATGTTTTGTTCTTTGAAGGCCAAAGCATCTACTTATACTAAAATTGTTCTTTACGGTTAATTTCCTATTTTTTGGTGGTCAGGTGAGAAGTAGTTAGTCATTTCTTTTTTTACAAATTATATAAATGGCAGTATTCTCTTTTATTTCTCTTGTATTTTTATGAGTAATTTAAGGGTAAAATCTTGCTCTTGACCTTAAAAAACGAGAACAAAAAAATTAACTCAACTTCCACTTGCTTGCTTTTTCTGGCAGGTCCTTGAGAACTAGCAAAATAATCTATACTACTTACTTACCTTAAGTCATGGGGTGATGAAGACAATGTGAAGGAGTGGAAAGACATTTTTCTCAACTCACTTTACTTCAAACCTTCCAGACTACATGAGCTTTAGGCCAGTTCAACTTGGTACCAAATATTTGTTGGGTTTTTTTTGTGCAAATGTTCATTTTGTAGTAATGCAAGGTGTTAATGGCTCCTGTCTGCTGTTCACAGTCTCATCAAGAATACCTCGATAATTTCAAACATGTCTGATATCAAGTTTTGGATAATTACGGGAATACTGTTCAAGTAAGACCAACATAGCCAATGAGTGAGACCGCTGTAAACATTGTAGGCCTTGAGGCTATAGTTTGCTATCATTGTACTGTTGAGAGGTATTAAAAGTGCCTTATATTCTTTTGTTTTTGCAATACATCACTAAAGCAACTTGTTGCACTATGTCATTTCACATAGGCTTCCCCTTAGATCACTTCAGATCATGTGATGTGGTTCAGACTTACAATAATTGTAATAATAATAATCTGTAGAGTCTGATGCATCATCATTTTATACATTTTGTCATATGTGCATAATTTGAGAAAAACTTGTGATGGACATTATTTTAAAAATCTGTATCTGTAACAATTTTAGACCTCTTGTCATCTTACCTCACCTTAAGATTGGATTTATAAGAGAAATGCCTTTTGCCCACAAAATCGCAAATCATATAATACTCCTTTTCATAGCACAGTCATAGGTTTGATTGTTCATACCTATCAGTGCTTAGAGCTCTATTTAGCCAGGCAATTTCCAGACATTAGGATAATTTTCATTTCTGTTGAGTGCAATCAAACACAGTGCTTGGACTCTCTAGTACATCAGATTCATTCCTGTGGAGAGACAATTTTGAAATGAAGTTGAAGATGAAGACACTGATGGTGCTTCTCAATGATTCCTTTGTTATGATCCTGTGTTAGGGTACTGTTTTCTTGTCTTGTTTCTTTCCTCTCCCTCTCCCTTATTTCTGTTTTGGTTCTGTGTGTGTATATATGTGTGTGGTCTGACGGTGTGGCATGCTTGAGGAAGCTGGAATGGAAGAGACTCAGCTGCTTTCTATCATCTCATGGGCTGAGGTTTCAAGAACCTGCTGTGCCAGCTTTTCAGTGTCAGATTGTTCCACTATGCGTGGTAACCAGACCAAAGTCTTTGTGAAGTTTAGTTGTACTTGTTTTCTGAACAAACAGATGATTTCTAATTTTCTATATTTAACCGCTGTGATTTCCCTCCTTCGTCTTCAGTCACTTGGAGAAGCAGCTTCTTTTGAGCCTAACTTGCGTACACAATCGGCAAGTTCTTGGAACCCACTCAGTCTCCGTCTGACCACCACCGGGATCACAAAACTACTATTATTTGAACTATTGTCAAAAAATAATTTGTTACATCTGTCCAATGAATCTTCTGTGTCTGCACCTGGGTCCAAGTCAAAGAGAAAGCCCTAACATCCCCAAAGGTTTCCTAACTTTGCTCAGTGGCACCTCTGATGTTCAGCATTATTAACTTCCCTTGCTAAATACCTAAAAGAGTGATGAAAACATTAAATTGAACATGTGCTTCAGTTACACACTTTCAATGCTTAAAAAAATGAATTAAAAACACTTATTACCTGTCTGTTTTATTTTACATTTATTATTGCTGATGCATCAACATGTAGGGTGAATTTTAATGATACTTTAAGTAAAGATAAAGATAACTTGAATATATTTATATTTTCATGTAGGGTGCACATCAATAAACTTTGTTGTTAAAATACTAGCCAAAATTGATTATCATCTTGTGTTACAGTTATGTCCATTTGGAAGTATTTAATGAAACAGTTTTTATCATTTTGCCCCTATTCACCACCACAATGGATTTTAAATGGTAAATGAATGTAAACATCCTGTAATTATATAGCGTTTTCCTATTTTTGACCACTCATAGCACACTACAGGTTTTGCATTCACCCATTCACACACACATTCATACACTGGTAGTGGCCACCCGCTCATTAGGAATCCAGTTATCCATTCACATACACTGATGTCACAGCATCAGTTCAGTTAACTGAACCCTGTTGATGCAGGGTCTGGGATCGAACCAGGAACCTTCCGATCAGTGGACAACCGCTCTGCCATATGAGCCACAGCAAATACAACACTCAAAATGTGATTGGATTGCAAACGTTCACCTTTCATTTAGGGTTTTTAGAAAAATATGGCATTTACGATTTAGGAATTACAGCAGTTTTTGTACAGTACCTCCATATTCTCGTGCTCAAAAGTATTTGGACAAACTAACATAACTGTAAAAAATAACCATAGTCTTTGATACTTGGATGAAAATCCTTTGCAATCAATGACTCTGCAGCCCATGGACATCACCAAATTCTGAGTTCACTTCATGGAGATGCTTTGCCAGTATTGCCAGATATTTCATTAGTATATAAAGGACAGTGCTTATGCCAGTAGCATCTGCTCGGATATGGAGGGTCATGTCAAGCAGCCACCCTCAGTTGCTGCTTGTTTGTGGGTCTCCCTGCTTGCAGTTTTGTCTTCAGTAACCAAAAAGCTGCTCTATTGGGTTGAGATCAGGTGACTGACGTGGCCACTGAGGTATATTCCATTTCTTTACATTCAATGACTTGACTTGCTTTTGCAGTATGTTTAGGGTCAATATCCTTCTGCACTGTGAAGCCGTCCTATCAGTTTTGTAACATGTGGCTGAACGTTAACAGAGAGTATAGTCCTATACATCTCACACATCCTTATACTTCTGTCAACTGTCACATCATCGATAAACAGCAATAAGCCCATTCCAATGGCAGATATATATGCCCATCCTTCACTTGCACTGATATCTCCTTGGACTTCAAATTGATAGCTCCATACACATAGCTGCCAAATGCCAATTCAACACCTGAAATAAACTCCAGACCATTTATCCTCATCATTTGTGAACAGACCACACTTGGCCATGAAATTGCTTGTCAGTCAATTGTCCAGTTACATTTCAGCACCTGAAAATGGAGGTACTCTGTAGCATAAAATGTCTGTAATTCCTAAACAGTAAATGCCATATTTTTGTGAAACCTCTTAAATTAAAGCTGAAAGTCTGCACTTAAATCACATCTTTTTTTTTTTTTTTTTTATTTCAAGTCCATTGTGATGGTGTATTGAGGTAAACTGATAAAAACTGCGGCATTGGACTTATGGACCTAACTGTATATCAACCCTGAAAAGTTTCTAAGATGTCTCTAAGATGTAATAAAGCAGAATTAGACATGTAAATGGCAAAAAATGCAGGGACTATTGAATTCAAAATTGCACTGTATTTAAGTAAATGTACAGACATGTTGTGTTCTGTTTATGTTAATATTCAGGTAGAGAACAGGCATCTCTAATAATCATCTCTAGTAATCAATATGTCTTTTTTATGTAAACTGTGAGTCACCATCATTATGATCAATGTTAAAGAAGACGATGAATGTATTTACGTCTGGAATGCTGACACAAAAAGTTTCCATCAAAAAGTATCAATATAACTTCATCAGTTTTATGACTCACACACTCTGCAGTGATTTTGTTAATTTAAGATAATCTCTTATACACCAGAGCTTGAAAACAAAAACAGACCACAAAATTCCCACAGATAGCTGCCCTTTCTGCTCAGGCTCATTCACAAGTCACACAGTCAAGATGCGACCAAAGGACCAATAACTGCAGTGCTAGAGAGATTCCAAATTACTCACAGCTCTGCAACAGCTGTCTCTGTAACTATGACCATGAAAACTTGCAAACTAACACAACAGCTTCAGTGTCTGGGCAAAGATCTTGCATCAGTATGACCTGCTTGATGTGTTTTTGATACAGTTAAACATATGCATGCAGCCCGTAATCAGGATAGAAACCTTGTAGTATAAGGAAGACAAGACAGATGGCTTGCAGATCTTTCATGTAAGTGGACAAAGTACAAAACTTTATTATTTATTTAACTTAAAGTACTGGTTTCTTTTCGTTTTGTTTCGTTTTCTGCCGCTTATCCGGGTCCGGGTCGCGAGGGCAACAGCCTGAGCAGGGACATCCAGACGCTCCTCTCCCCAGCCACTTCCACCAACTCCTCCGGGGGGACACCAAGACGTTCCCAAGCCAGCCGAGAGATGTAATCTCTCCAGCGTGTCCTTGGTCTGCCCCGGGGTCTCCTCCCGGATGGGCATGCCCGAAACACCTCCCCAGGGAGACGTCCAGGAGGCATCCTGACCAGATGCCCGAACCACCTCAACTGGCTCCTCTCAACGCGGAGGAGCAGCGGCTCTACTCTGAGCTCCTCCCGGATGTCCGTGCTCCTCACCCTATCTCTAAGGCTGAGCCCAGCCACCCTGCGAAGGAAGCTCATTTCGGCCGCTTGTATTCGCGATCTCATTCTTTCGGTCACTACCCAGAGCTCATGACCATAGGTGAGAGTTGGGACGTAGATTGACCTGTAAATTGAAAGCTTTGCCTTCTGGCTCAGCTCTCTCTTCACCACAACGGACCGCTTCAGCGTCCGCATCACTGCCGACGCTGCTCCAATCCGTCTGTCAATCTCCCGCTCCATTTTCCCCTCACTCGTGAACAAGACCCCGAGATACTTGAACTCCTCCACTTGGGGAAGCGACTCTCCCCCGACCCAGAGTGGGCAATCCACCCTTTTCCGGCTAAGAACCATGGCCTCAGATTTAGAGGTGCTGATTCTCATCCCTGCCGCTTGACACTCAGCTGCAAACCGTCCCAGTGAGAGCTGGAGGTCACTGTTCGATGAGGCCAACAGGACCACGTCATCTGCAAATAGCAGAGACGGAATCCGGAGGCCACCGAACCCGACTCCCTCCGCCGCTTGGCTGCGCCTAGAAATTCTGTCCATAAAAATTATGAACAGAACCGGTGACAAAGGACAGCCTTGGCGGAGACCAACCCTGACTGGGAACGGGTCTGACTTACTGCCGGCAATGCGAACCAAGCTCTGACTCCGACAATACAGAGATTGAATAGCCCGTAACAAAAGGCCATCTACCCCATACTCCCGGAGCACCCCCCACAGGATACCTTGGGGGACACGGTCATAAGCCTTCTCCAGATCCACAAAACACATGTGGACTGGTTGGTCAAACTCCCATGCCCCCTCCAGTACCCTCGTGAGGGTATAGAGCTGGTCCAGTGTTCCACGGCCAGGACGAAAACCACATTGCTCCTCTTGAATCCGAGGTTCAACTAGCAGCCGCACTCTCCTCTCCAGCACCCTGGAGTAGACCTTCCCAGGGAGGCTGAGGAGTGTGATTCCCCGGTAGTTGGAACACACCCTCTGGTCCCCCTTCTTGAAAAGGGGGACAACCACACCTGTCTGCCACTCCAAAGGCACAGTCCCCGATGTCCACGCAATGTTGCAGAGGCGTGTCAACCATGACAGCCCTACAACATCCAGAGCCTTGAGGAGATCGGGACGGATCTCATCCACCCCAGGGGCGCTGCTGCTGCGGAGTTGTTTGACAGCCCCGGCGACCTCGACCCCAGTGATGGGAGAGCCCAGCCCAAAGTCCTCCAGCTGTGCCTCTTCTTCAGAATGCGTGTTGGTGGGATTGAGGAGATCTTCGAAGTATTCCTTCCACCGCCGAACTATAGACTCAGTTGAGGTCAGCAACTCCCCTCCCACACCGAAGACCGTGTGGACGGGGTTCCGCTTTCCCCTCCTGAGTCGCCGAACAGTTTGCCAGAATTTCTTCGGCGCCGACTGGAAGTCTTGTTCCATGGCCTCCCCAAACTCCTCCTACACCTGGGTTTTTGCCTCAGTGACCACCCGAGCCGCAGATCGCTTGGCCTGCCAGTAGCTGTTTGCTGCCTTAGGAGTCCCAGAGGCCAGCCATGACCTGTAAGATTCCTTCTTCAGCTTGACGGCCCCTTCCCCCTCTGGTGTCCCCCAGCGGGTCCGGGGGTTACCGCCACGACTAGCACCAGCGACCTTGCTACCACAGCTTCGAGCAGCCGCCTCGACAATGGCAGCGCGGAACATGGCCCACTCAGACTCCATGCTCCCCACTACCTCCGGGATGTGGTTGAAGCTCCTCCGGAGGTGGGAGTTGAAGACCATTTTCACAGGGTCCTCAGCCAGACGTTCCCAGCAGACCCTCACTATTCGCTTGGGCCTACCTGGTCTGTCCGGCTTCTTCCCCCGCCACCTGATCCAACTCACCACCAGGTGGTGATCAGTTGACAGCTCTGCTCCTCTCTTTACCCGAGTGTCCAGCACATACGGTCGCAGATCAGATGATACGACTACAAAGTCAATCATTGACTGTCGACCTAGGGTGTCCTGGTGCCAAGTGCACTTATGGACACTCTTATGGCTGAACATGGTGTTAGTTATGGACAAACTGTGACTAGCACAGAAATCCAATAACTGAACACCACTCGGGTTCAGATCGGGCAGTCCGTTCCTCCCAATCACACCCCTCCAGGTCTCGCTGTCATTGCCCACATGAGCGTTGAAGTCTCCCAGTAGGATGATGGAGTCCCCAGTAGGGGCACTCTCCAGTACCTTTTCCAAGGACTCCAAAAAGGGTGGGTACTCTGAACTGCTATTTGGCGCATAGGCACAAACCACAGTCAGGTCCCGTTCCCCAACCCGAAGGCGCAGGGAAGCAACCCTTTCGTCCACGGGGGTAAACTCCAACACATTGGCTGAGAGCCGGGGAGCTATTAATAAGCCCCCGCCTGCTCTCCGCCTCTCACCTGGGACAACTCCAGCATAGAACAGAGTCCAACCCCTCTCAAGAAGACTGGTTCCAGAACCCGAACTGTGCGTTGAGGTTAGGCCGACTATATCTAGCCGGTATCTCTCAACCTCTCGCACAAGCTCAGGTTCCTTCCCCGTCAGAGAGGTAACATTCCATGTTCCGATAGCCAGCTTCAGCAACCGGGGATCGGACCGCCAAGGCCCCTGCCTTTGACTGCTACCCGATCCACATAGCACCGGACCTCTATGGTTCCTCCTGTGGGTGGTGGGCCCACATGAGGACGGACCCATGTTTCCTTTTCGGGCTGAGCTAAATATATTTTTAAAAAAAACTGCATACAAGCATGGACAACTTTGCTAAAAATACATGTGGAATTTAAGAAATGCTTACAGACCTGCAATCTCAAGCTGGAATTGTCATAGTTTATGTTTTTGCTTGCTGTTTTGTTTTGCCTGTCCTGTTGCTCTCTGTGCTCCTGCTTCCCCTGCCCCTCCTCCCTGTGTTTTTTCCCAGTGGGCGTTTCTGCTCTCCTCCGCCCATGGCTGACGAGGCACACCTTCCCTGCATTTACCGGCAATCAGGCCACTATACATACCCTCCTTGGACTTCTCTTCAGTGCCAGATTATCCTGCCTGTTCGGTGATCTTTCGCGTTTATTCCTGCTATTTCCGAGTCTCTGGTGACCGTTTTTTGTTCCTTTTTTTTTTTTTTTTAATCGTGTCTTTTCTCTGTTTTTGTTCAGGTTATGCGGTGTGCCTCAATCAGCCTCTCCTCTGCCTCGCCCTTGGTTCTTCTTGTGATTTTTGACTCAGGCTTGTTTGTTCTGCCTCGCTTTCTGTTCTCGCCTCCTGTTGTTACTTTGTTGGTTTTTTTAGAACGTTGAGCTCAGTCTCCGTTTCCTCTTTGTTTGTACTTTGCGTATTGTTATCGGTATCTTCACAGACTATTTCTGTTTTGTTTAACCTTAGCTGTTTCTGCATTGGGGTCCCATTTTGTGACTCGTGACAGGAATGAAGCTTAAATAGAGCAAACTTTTAAACAGCCTGAGTAATTCTTCAATGCAAAACTCTCATACTTCAGATATGGCCATTTGCTGATGGAGAGTAGTCATCTTTATCTCACATGGCCATAATTACCACTACCATGTTTAATAATTGAATAAAAAATAAATGAATAATTTAAAAAATTACAAAAATATATTTAAAATTTTGCTGTCATGTCATGTCAAGACATTGCCACATTGACTTAACGAACCTTATAAAAGTAAACGTATCCACTGGCTTTAAAGTCGATTAAGAATATTAAATCAAAGGACCCTTCATTGAGTCAAAAGTAAAAAATTATAGTAACTTAAGTTTAAAAAATACTCAAGTGTAACTGCTTGAACAGTGTAGTAATGCACTCAAGTACTGTAGATATTTCTGTCTATTTTTATATAATACTCATACAATGTCCCACGGCATGTATTGCTGTGGTCACTACTTTGCTTGGTGACAGTACTAGTACTATGTTTGTCCTACAAAATGACAGAGTTGATATGATTTAAAGCCCGCCACTCCAGTCAAAACTGTTGACTGTTGAAGCCTCACTGTGTAGAATGATAAAAAAAAACAGTCTGACACTGTAAAGCTCGTTTCACTTCATTATTCATTATTAATCATCATTAATCATTATTATTTCATTATTGTAATACCATGGCATCTCCTGCAAAGCCATGTTAGACAACCCCAGTGATGGGAGAGCCCAGCCCAGATAGAATATTCATACGAATGCCTTACTGTATGTGTGGAGGGATATCTTAAAAGATTCATTTTAAGTTATGAGGCAAGATTTTTACTTCATTATGGCTTCATAACACACTTCCTTTATTCCCATTCTCCCTCATTTTTTCACAGTGACTTCACAGTGACTTTTGGAGCAGGACCACACACTGGCTGGCATTCCCTATCTTTTACACTCTGGAGGTTCTGTTTAACTCATTTGACAAAACTCAAATGAGGACAAATGGGGATGACAGAAACAAGCTAGAAAAAAAAAAGTTTTTTATTAGAATCCCTGTAAACTGAGTAGGCACCGGCACCCGGGGATCACCACCTAGAATTGCCACTGAAAGGGCAAAAAGTCTAATTGCATTTAACAATATGGGAGTCACTTATGCTTCACAAACCTTCTTTATTATGGATAAATAGTGAACTGAAATCTGTTTTCAAAAGCCTTTTAGTTAAGAAAAATGGCAGTGTGATAACATCAGTCTTCATTATGACTTGATCTAAGTGAACTTTACTCTTTGTACTGTATCTGTGAAGGTGGCCATATAAACATATAAACATATAAACAGTCTGTAGTCCAAACAACAGTCCCTAGAGCTGTTGTTGAGCAAAATGAATACACAATCTGATGGACAAGTGTAGGCAAAATGGAAAAATATAACAATGTTCATTTGCATATTACCCATGTTGTAATGATACAAAGGTTTTCCATTAACAGAGGGGTGACAGTTATCAAAAAGTGAGAACAAACAAATTCACATTTCTGAAAAGGTCAAATTTAACCGATTCTCCGTCAATGTTATATACTTGTCTTACAAATAAGGCTATGCATTGGAGAATATCAATTTTAGAAAATATATTTCATTAGTATATAAAGGACAGTGCTTATGCCAGTAGCATCTGCTTGGATATGGAGGGTCATCTCGAAAATGAGGCTCTTAAGCACAGATTTGCTGCGGGGGGCCTCTTTGACATGAATGACCTATCATGCAGATCACCCCAGGCCAGCTTGGTTTTATTGGTAGCTGTGAGACAAAAGGGCAGAATTTTTTTTTTTTATTTCTTAAGTAATACCAGCCAAGCAGGGCAAATATCATCCATAGCTGTCATCTGGTTTTATGTGTCGCCCTCTGGTTGCCTCTATTTTGTATGATTGTCAAAAAACAATCTTTCTAAGGATCCAAATGCAACTTTTAACTCCCAAACAGATCTTTTCTGAATATATGGTGAGACCTGACAGCTTGATCTTTTGTAAGATGTTCTCCATATGAATGAGTGCTCTTGCCACGAGTTTCTGAAAAGGACAGCATCACTGAGGTAAACTGCTGAAATTGATTCTTTGCTGGAAAGAACTTTTTCTATTAAACTTCGCCTGTCCTGAGCAAGGCATAGTAGTAAGAGGCCTTCAGCTGCGGGTGGTCAGAGAAATCCATTGCAGACATGAACCTTTTGCAAAGGCATCTGTCACACTTGCAGCCCGAACAAAACAATATATGATGATTGGTATTCTTTTCTTTGTTTTGCGTGCAATTGTATGCAGTATTCTAAGGGAATGTAGGAGGTCAAAAATCTTCAAATAGCTGCTGCAACCCAATCTACATTTGTCAGTCCAGTACTGTTAACTGTGATTAACCTGTTCTCATTTTTTTTCTACATGCTTAGCAGCTATCTCCATGTTCACCTAGCCATATTCCACACAATTCAAACAAACTATTGATGGAATTTGGTGCCCAAATAAACTTATTTTTAGTAAATTCAGTTATGAAAAATAAGTTACCTAATACAAAATTAGCATAAATCATTAGCATGAAGGGGAAACTGTTGGATTAAGAGGTCGAAAAATTCATTAGTTTAGTAGAGTGATCAGCTCAGACAGGATATTTTATAAACTTGGTTTTGATAGCGATTGTTCTTCCGCTAATCATAGTGGTCAATCATTGATCATGAGATGATTCTTTTTTTTTTTTATGTTTTACTACATATGCAGTATGACAATGCATTAGAAATGTATGAAAGATTCAGAATGGTTGTAATCTTGACAGTCTAAAATCTGGTATCGAATTTGAAGGTTGGATCATCTAGAGTAACATGCCAAAATCTTTATTATGCCACCATCCCACAAAAACGCACCCAAGCAGCACTCTAAAATTAAGCACTGCAGAATAGTTGCTCTGTTACTCCTGAATGTTGTCCTTTTCTTGTTTTTTTCAATAAAATTCCACAGTCTGTGTTATTTCACCAGTTCACTGGCCTTGTCACCAGTGTTAGATTGTAGTAGTGAGAAGAGATAAAAAGAGATGTTATCCTAGTACAATTGGCTCATTTCTTTGCGTGAAATTTAAAATCTGAGCAAAAAGCAGTCCACAAACCTACCACCACCAGTAGATTTACATTTACCAGTCTTATGGTTAACTATAAATCTGATTGTTAGTGATTAAAACTACTTTGGTGTTGTGAGTAGAGCATGAGCATGGTGACAGCTTAATCCGTCCCATTTGGTCTGCTTTAATGTCAGTTATAACAGCAGGAAAACTGACAACAAACAAAGACACATTTCTTCACTAATGACAAAGCTTTTACTGCGAAATGTTACATGCAGCTGCTGGCCTTTGGCCGATCAAACAGGGTACACTCTTTGAAATGTGTAAGCACACATACATGGCTGATGTACTGGTCACACAGTGTCTCTTTTCCTCTCTATATTCGATACACTCTGTGAAAACGAAATTTGTCATAATATATTTTACATAATCAGTTATCAAGAGTTTCGTTTCGTTTCGTTTTCTGCCGCTTATCCGGGTCCGGGTCGCGGGGGTAACAGCCTGAGCAGGGACATCCAGACGCTCCTCTCCCCAGCCACTTCCACCAACTCCTCCGGGGGGACACCAAGACGTTCCCAAGCCAGCCGAGAGATGTAATCTCTCCAGCGTGTCCTTGGTCTGCCCCGGGGTCTCCTCCCGGATGGGCATGCCCGAAACACCTCCCCAGGGAGACGTCCAGGAGGCATCCTGACCAGATGCCCGAACCACCTCAACTGGCTCCTCTCAACGCGGAGGAGCAGCGGCTCTACTCTGAGCTCCTCCCGGATGTCCGTGCTCCTCACCCTATCTCTAAGGCTGAGCCCAGCCACCCTGCGAAGGAAGCTCATTTCGGCCGCTTGTATTCGCGATCTCATTCTTTCGGTCACTACCCAGAGCTCTTGACCATAGGTGAGAGTTGGGACGTAGATTGACCTGTAAATTGAAAGCTTTGCCTTCTGGCTCAGCTCTCTCTTCACCACACCGGACCGCTTCAGCGTCCGCATCACTGCCGACGCTGCTCCAATCCGTCTGTCAATCTCCCGCTCCGTTTTCCCCTCACTCGTGAACAAGACCCCGAGATACTTGAACTCCTCCACTTGGGGAAGCGACTCTCCCCCGACCCGGAGTGGGCAATCCACCCTTTTCCGGCTAAGAACCATGGCCTCAGATTTAGAAGTGCTGATTCTCATCCCTGCCGCTTGACACTCGGCTGCAAACCGTCCCAGTGAGAGCTGGAGGTCACTGTTCGATGAGGCCAACAGGACCACATCATCTGCAAACAGCAGAGACGGAATCCGGAGGCCACCGAACCCAACTCCCTCCGCCGCTTGGCTGCGCCTAGAAATTCTGTCCATAAAAATTATGAACAGAACCGGTGACAAAGGACAGCCTTGGCGGAGACCAACCCTGACTGGGAACGGGTCTGACTTACTGCCGGCAATGCGAACCAAGCTCTGACTCCGACAATACAGAGATTGAATAGCCCGTAACAAAAGGCCATCTACCCCATACTCCCGGAGCACCCCCCACAGGATACCTTGAGGGACACGGTCATAAGCCTTCTCCAGATCCACAAATCAAGAGTTATCAAGAGTACATAAGAAAATTAATAAATGGGCCCTTTTAAAATTTTGATTTTGTTTACCAGTGCTACTGCACTCGACCATTTTCTCACCCTCGTCATACTGAGTATGGTCCTACAATTATCGGTGGACTCTAATGGCATTAATAGCTGTATGACAGACGGGGTGAAAAATATAATGCACAGAAAATTGAGATGCATTCATGGTGAAATTCCTTTTCTAGATTGCAAGACAGAATATACTGCCGTGTATCACATTTTTGGAACTGGAAGGGGAACCCAGAGACTGCTTTATGAGTTATTCTCCACTGGAAGGAAATCCTGGAGGAACATCGTTTTTGTTCTTGCGCATTGGCTGACATAGAAAGTACTTTATTTCCATCTTTTTTATCCTTACTGTTGTCATTTACTGAGCCTACAGGAGTGCAATGGTTTGGGAGCCTCTTTGTGCAGCCTGCATTCTGTCTGATGTGTCTTCTACTGACAGTAACATAAAATGAAGGTGAAGGACCTTCGACTATTTGTTGTCGTATCTGCCTGCATCACAGCTCAATTTGATACTGACACTAAAGGCTTCTAAAGGCTTTCCTTCAGCTCCTCCAGTCAAGCTCCTTCTCCTTGAATTTTGTCTTTTAATATTTCTCCACTACTTTGTAACCCTGTGAGCCCTTTTTCGATCATGTGCCTTCACCTCTGACCTCTGGTGTCAGTAAGGAACAGAACTTTTCAAGAATAAGAAAGTCACCAACCTGTGCTCTGTGGTTTTGCTTGGTCACTTCCACTTGTGGATGAGTTTTCTCTATGGCAGGTCTCCCAGGAGGCTTTGTCCGACTTGATGTTAGACTCAGTGAAGACTGCTACAGTAATCTTACGTTAGGGTGCTGCAAGATATAGAATGTACTTACAAGATGTGACTTAACCTTAATTTGAAATCCCACAAACTGAATGTCCTTGTCTTGGATTTATTTTGAGTAAGACTGAAGACCCCAGAGCAAGATGGGAGCTAGCAGAGATGACATCAGTGTACTGTGCCCAGCCCTGTAGGTTAAATTGTGACATCTCCAAACTTTCATAAGGTTGTCCAGATGGGCCCACTGAAAATCTGGCAACAACAAAACAGCAAAAAAGCTCAAACTTATTGGCTATAACTTTCAAAAATTCAGTTATTCCAGATTCAGAAGAATATTCAAAGAGTTGTAAAAGGGTGGTATGGAGACCTTATGCGATACTGGAAATATACAGGCCTACTGTATATGTGGATAAAATCACAAACAGTAACATATATCAATTGCTTGGTAAAGCTCTGAAATAAAAACCGAAGCGCTACAACTAATTATGCTAGACATGATACATTTGATATACACCAGAATTATCAATGAGTTTGTGTGAGGTTTAGGATGTTTTTAGTGATTAGCCTATACAGATATGTAGAGGGCAGATGCAGGGAAAGAAATGAAATGAAAAAGGATCACAAAATCAACTTTAATCATTAGGTGTTTCCTTGTGCCTACATCTCCCTGGTCGCCGCTCATCCAAACAAACCTCAGGCAAATATCTGCTTTGCATCAGAAATCTGATAGTATTTTTAGTTCACTGGCATCCACAAACACAAACTCTAGAAGCAAATAGTTTTTAGTTAACAAGCAATGCATCTCACTGAGTAAAAGATGATGTCAGCGAGGGAGTGGTGGGGGTCACTGTGTGCAAGAAAAAGAGACCATCCTTAACGCTGACTAAAGGTATTTTCTTGGTCCAATTATCATTTGTGATCTTTCAGATTAGTCACAGCACAGAGAGGTCATCTTCAACTGAGGAGGAGGATTGTTGCTGATGTTTGAGAAGAGCTGCTTCTTGAGAGTTTATCAATTTTTGAGTCTTTGCTAGCAAATTATTCACTGAGACCCCTCACTTAAATATTTGTACATGAAAAAAAGTATCTTGACCAGGTTTCTGACATTGATTATTTGGTGTAGCACATAGTTTGAGCACAGAATGTCTGTCAGGTCAGGATTTCTCTTACCACACAATCTGAGGACATCTATAAGATTACAAAGGCCGTGGCACTTGTATCACACCCTTAAAGTGCCAACTAAGCATATCAACCTCAACAGCAAGAATAAGTCAGGATACTTCAAGTTAATTCCCTAAATCACTGTGCACATAGCAATGAAACAAAAATGAAATTCATCCTCAGCAGCGTGGGAAAAATGCATCTAAGTTGCAGAACAAAAGGATCTCTCCCCTTTCTTCTATTACTCATTAATATACGCCTGCCATTATTGATGGGAACTTGGAGTATCAACAACATAAAGCTCAAGACAATATTTTGGAAGTTTTAATAAATGGGACTCATTTTTGTGTTATAAAATTCCAAGTTTTGTTTTGTTTGTTAGTTGACAAAAATCCCTTTGTGGCTTTAAAATCGTTGGATGTAATTCTACACGTTTGCCTCATCTACATTGTGGGGATATATGAATGTGTTACAAAATATACAGGCTAACAATAACAGAATAAGGAAGCAGCCCCCAGGAATAAATTAATTGTTGTAAGCAGATGCTTTTTAGAGGATTGTGCTATAAACTTCGCAATGTCTGATGGATTTCAGGGACATACATGTAGAAATAAAACAGACATAGATCTACTGTAAGATATAAGGTATAATAAATAATGTAGTTTATACTAAATAAACTACAATGAAGAATCAGTAAGATTATAATCCAAATTCATCATGTCTCTGATATTCTATTTATAAATGGTTCTTACATTTTATCTATTTTTTTTTCTTAGTTCATTTTGAATACCGCTCATCCTATTAGGGGTCACGGGGGGGATGCTGGAGCCTATCTCTGCATCTTCGGGCGAAGGCGAAGGACACCCTGGACAAGTCGCCAGTTCATCGCAGGGCTCACATATAGAGACAAACAACCATCCACACTCACATCTACGGACAATTTTAGAGTGACCAATGAACCTAAGGCACAGGGAAAACATGCAAACTCCACACAGAAACGCCCTGTCCTGGAATGGAACCCAAAACCTTCTTGCTATGAGGCGACAGTGCTAACCACTGCACCACTGTGCCGCCCTAGTTTGAATACATTTCAAACTAGTTCACTTTCTGTACCTACAGTTCTATGTACCACGTAGCGTTTTGCTACTTCCTTGAAGAGAATGTATGAGAACATTTTACAATTAATATGCTGTGCATTATTATAATACTATTATAATAAGAATACAATAAAAATATTATGAGGAAATGATTTGAGGTAGAAAATATCATAAGGCAGCTAAAATTTGCTTTGAGGACATCTGAAAAACTGTACCAATTTAGCAACAACTAATATTCTCATTTAAATGTAAAATGTCAGAGAAGGTTTACTATGTTTTTTTTTATAAGGAAAAAACCCGACACTGTGTTAAAGTGCCATCTCAAGTTCATCAGGCCAGCAAACGTGACGATGGGCCACCGGCAGCTTTGTGGTTGGCCACGAGGCCTGATTGCTCTAAAGTGTGAGGACACTTGGGCACTTCCTAATTAATTGTAAAAAGGTGGCCTGGCACATTCGCTGGCAATGATGGCCATGGGGTGAGAGACAAGGGCTTGGCTTCCCTACGCTAGCCAGAGCGGAATTTGAACCGTTGCGCTCCAGAGACTCACTCTGGCACTCACCTAGATGCGCATCTGCTTTGATTAATCGCTTGCTTCGCCGAGTGCATACATTTCATTATCAGCTTTAAGTGGGTGAAAACAGCGAGGATCAGGGCCTTGAGGTGAGCTATGACGAGGGAAAGATAAGAAGGGGAAAAATCTGACTTGGAATATATTGAGTTTGTAAAAGAAGTGGATTTCTGAGGAACTACTGACAAGTACTGACAAGTAGTTACCGCTGATCTTACTTGCTCATGTGCAAGTCCCTCAACCCTTTCATCCTCCTGAGCCAAAAGTTTTCCTTTATCTTGACAATCAATAGAACAAAAACATTTAGTTAGAAAGGAATATATTCAAAAGAAATTGCTGCTTTGAAAACCTCTTAGTCTTTTTGGATGATATTTAGTGCTGTTGTTCTCTTGTTGCAGTGTGCTGTATAGGGTGTCGGGGGGGCGTTGTTTAGAAACAGTAGATGTTCTTGTAATTAAAGCACCCGCAGTCCCTGCATCTGCTCAGGGTTAAGAACTTTGCTTCACAGACTCTCAACAAAGGATTTTTGAGATAGGTAGTGAAGGCTGCCTGCTTCCCGGTTTTCAAAGGGTTGCAAAACATCATCATGAGCATAAATAGTTGAGGGGGGCCTTGTCCTTAATCACATAACGGGGCAACATCTACTTGTAATTCACGTAGATTCTATTGTCCATCAGCTCTTTTATTGATTTTAGAGTGGTGAGTGTCCTTGCTTGTAAAGAGCCAAATTTGCTTCAGTTTGGTTTCAGAATATAAGAAAAAAGCCTGAACAGAGCTAGGCACAGACCATGCTTACTCAAACGGACTGTGTTTTTCACCAAGTCTACCCAGCATAGAGCAACACTGCCATCCCCTGCCCGTCACCATTCATCACTCTGACTTGTGCCCACAAAGACTGTGCTGCAGAGGGTACCAAACTTGCAAGAAAGAGCAGAGCAAAACAGTGGAACTTGAAATGAAATGGGTCAAGGAGATTTAGATCTGGGCCATTACTGTCAAAGAGAACAATGAGCATAGACTTTAGAGTAATTGGTAGAAAAGGGTAAGTATTAGTCATGTTAGTTCAGACTTGGTTCTTTGCATACCTAATAGGGTTTCACACAATTTACAAAGGCATATTTGCTTTAGTGCAGCAAACACCATATTGGCTATTCCGCATATAATTAATATGTGTCCCCCTTCAGTTGCTTGATAAGGAGACCTTCTTTCTGCTTTTTAAACCAGTGCAGACCTAAGCAGTAAAGCATTAAATTATAGTATTGAGTGGGGGTTTTTTTGTTTTTTGTTGTAGGAGTGGTGATTTTATTTCAAGAGAGTATCAATCCTCATCCACCAATATATTAAAAATGTATGGAGCCCAACAACAACAAATACAGAAATTAGGCGAATTAAAGCATTTGAATGGTAGTTACTTATATAATAAAGCAGTGATGGTCAATCAATTTGAAATACGTTAAAACAAGGCAAGACTACAGTCATTCTAGTAGCTCTGTGGGGCGGTAGGTAATCCCGGCCAGTGTTAGTTAATGCAACATACTCAGAATGCCCCTGTCTATGTTTTGCATGTTAGATTGCTGCCATGTGTTAATTAACACTATGCGCTATGTATTACTGAGGCTGATGGAACTATCAATGTAGCTGTTGCCGACTATCAACTTCAATTAAGTTACTACAAAACAAGGAGTCTGCAGTCATGGTAGCTGCTCTGAGCAGCTGCACTTAGTCACAGCTGTGCTTTTAAAACTACATACTAACATCAACATGCTAACTTATGCTTATGGTCAGCAGATTGTTATTATGCCATATTACCTGTTTAAGTGTTGCATGTTAAATTGCTGCTATTTGTTAAATACTACTAAGTATAGCTGAGGTTCATGGGTTTCTCATTATTTGCACCATGTGGTGATACAGTGTGGAACAGAATGCTAAATTGAGAGATTACAAATGTCTGTTTCACAAACCATGGCAAACCAGAATGTTAACCTGTTGGTGATGCTAGTGGTAGTCTGGGGGACTATCACAGCCATTGGACTTCATCCACTGGGGACCATGAGTATCTGTGTGAAAATACATCCAGTAGTCGATTGCCCACTCCGGGGGTCAAGGGAAAGTCGCTTCCCCAAATGGAGGAGTTCAAGTATCTCGGGGTCTTGTTCACGAGTGAGGGGAAACTGGAGCGGGAGATTGACAGACAGATTGGGCAGCGTCGGCAGTGATCCGAATGGTTAAACAGTCTGTTGTGGTGAAGAGAGAGCTGAGCCAGAAGGCAAAGCTTTCAATTTACAGGCAAATCTACGGCCCAACTCTCACCTATGGTCACGAGCTCTGGGTAGTGACCGAAAGAATGAGATCGCGAATACAAGCGACCGAAATGAGCTTCCTTCGCAGGGTGGCTGGGCTCAGCCTTAGAGATAGGGTGAGGAGCTCGGACATCCGGGAGAGGCTCAGAGTAGAGCCGCTGCTCCTCCATGTTGAGAGGAGTCAGTTGAGGTGGTTTGGGCATCTGGTCAGGATGCCTCCTGGACGTCTCCCTGGGGAGGTGTTTCGGGCATGCCCATCCAGGAGGAGACCCCGGGACAGACCAAGGACACGCTGGAGCGATTATATCTCTCGGCCGGCTTGGGAATGTCTTGGTGGGCCCCTGGAGGAGTTGGTGGAAGTGGCCGGGGAGAGGAACGTCTGGATCTCCCTGCTCAAACTGTTGCCCTCGCGACCCGGACCCGGATAAGCGGCAGGAAACGAAACGAAACAAATCATCCAGTAGTTCCTGAGATATCAAAGTGACTGATTGACAGGATGACTAGCTGATGAAGAGCCATGCCACCAGCATTTCTGGAGATTATTCTAACATAGGTTCCAGAATGAAAGCAAAATACAAAATAGGTGGTAGTAAAATGAAAAGTTTTAAAATTAAGGTAAAAATTATTAGCCCTGAATTCCATCCAGTGTTTTCATCATTGCTAAAACTTTACAGGGCAAAGCAGTCATATTGTAAATGTGCGGACAATCTTTTGATTTGATTTTGATACGTTTTGATTTTTATGTAAAAAATCTATTGAAAGTTGGAGTGAACAAAATGAGTAGCCCCCACGTACGTTCTTCAAAAGAACAGTGGCAAATGTAAATCAGATCACACTTGAACAATCAATCGAGTTGCAAACCAAAAATGGAGCTCTGGTGAAGGTTCAGTCAGGACGACTGAACTGATCTGCATGTCCACCATATTAAATTGTGTTAACTTCCAATAGTCACCCTTTTCTCTCACGTCACTCGTATCTCCTCTGCTTTGGCAGGCGGTCACACAATGATAAGCTGCTCATATCAGCTGGTCTCATCTATCCAATAGAAGTGTCACTCTTTAGCATCTTTAGCCTATCATGTCGTTGCGGTCCTTTTAAATACGTCTCTGTTCCCTGCTTAATTCCTTCATGCTGCTGCTGCTCTTCGCCCCCCCCCATCTCCACCCAATGGAAGTGGTTTCGAGTGTCCGCTGGAAGTTCCACCAGCTCCTTCATCTCCAGTTTCAGCAGATTCATTGTTCAACACCACACCACCAGTGTCTGGACTCCACTGGGTGCTGCTGCTTAGGAAGACAGCCATCAATCACAATCTCTCTATAGAGTCCAATTGCAAAGACTTTTACTCATATTAATCATTTATTGTGTTCAATAAACATTTGTATCTTCTTCATTCTGGTCTCTCCTGACTGAACTGGTTATTAAATGGACTCAGGTGAACAGGGCTAGTGGGCATTGAAACGCTAGACTACAGTAAAATGCACCACTCATATTCGAGATGACAAGTAACGGCATTATGTCTTTTTGTTTTCTTTGTCTTTGTCCAGAACGGCTGCATATTAAATCAATAGAAAAGAAGTTACATTCTGTCATAGACATAGATGGGCATGGCTATACTCTAAGAACAAAACATAAGTGAACATTAGCGACAATGAAAGTGAGAGACCTTAACCTTGGTGGTAGCCACGTAATGCTGTGGGGCTTTTTTGCTGTTTCCGGCACAGGGTAGCTCATTTAGGCGTATCAGATGCTGTAGAAAGAAGATTAGTTTGACATTTAGAGCTTTAACGTGAAGAAATCTGCTGCCAGTCTGACTTTTGGTCACTACTGAATCTTCCAACAAGACAATGACTTGAAGTTGGTAATAAAGCAAATGCAAGGTCCTGGAGTGACCCTGTCAAATCCTAGATATAAATCATATTGAGAATCTGTGACGGGAGCTCAAGGTTAAGGTCCATACTCAGAAACCACATAGTTGGGATGAGTTGGGCTATGATCCCTCACATAACAATCAACCTTGTCATTTTTGTTCTTTTTCTTGTTTTAACTTGGCACATCAGTATGTTATCAGTATGTTACATCAGTATCTTACTCAGACTCTCTTTGTCCTTGTTTTTCGTCTTCGTTTGAACAAAAGTAACCATCTGTCTGTCTACATTCTTTGATGTAAATATAGATATACTACATATGGGACTGATAGTTAGATAGTTAGCATAGCGAAAACAGGAAAAAAAGGTAAAACAATAGCCTTACTTCAAGTTTTCCTTGCTGGTTTGGACAAAGCAGTTTTGGGCAAACCACCTATCCCACTGAAACTTAAACCAGCTAGTTCATTACTAGTTCAGCACAACTGCTGCTCAGTACTACAGTTGCTCCAAGATAAGGTGATGAAAGCCTCTGCCGTTCCTTCCTCAATATGTAAGTGTTATGGCTCATTTATCTGCGTGACGTTCTTATTTCTCCATGTTCTGCAGGTGGGTCCCTTTAGAGTAGCAATAGCCCCCAGTTACGTACACACAGCCCAGCATGGTCACCTCCCTGTTGTCTGTCCTCCTCTCCTTCAGGCTAGCAAGTGTGATCACTGCCTTTCTGTCTGAGTCAAAGTGTTCAGTGAGGGTGGTCTGAACCCCTACCAGGTATAGGTTTCTGTTCGAAGACACCAGGCACATCTCGTACTCTGTAAGGAAATGACGAGAACAGAGATTCAATCTCCGTATTTTTATACGAATACCAATGCCACCAGTGTATGAATGTGTGTGTGAATGGGTGAATGCAAAACCTGTAATGTAAAAGGGCTTTGAGTGGTCAACAATGACTAGAAAAGCGCTCTATATATATATACAGGACATATACCATAAAATACAGGACATTGGGATTCAGCTCTCTTGGGTGAATGTCCACGTCTAGTTTGAGCCATCCATCCCTGTTACTCCTTCCTGGTTTGGACTGCTTGGTTTCTCTTAATCCTGCACAACCTTACATTGATTTATCTATGACATTAGCACCTAAAAAGAAATGACTAATAAATTAACTGATTCTCGTGGTTGATACAGATAATTTCTCCTCTGTGTAAAACAAGTCAATCCCGAAGTCTACTATAGTGGTTGATTACACACTTTTTTTTTTACATGAATTAGCTCCTCTGTTAACTGTCACCATCTGGTGACCCTGCAATCTCTGTCTGGTGTTAGTTTGTGATCATGTATTGATCCAATGCAGAAAATCTTTTGTCTCATTTCTCCTTTTTCTCTTTTACCTGGAGGTCAAGGAGGGCTGGCGATCAGCGCTGCTGGAGCTGCTGGGCCTTCATTGTCTCTCTAAAGGCCTATAAATTCCAACTGACGCTTGCCAGCATGAGTAACACAGGATGTACGGTACAGCAAAGCTTTTCATGTGAAAAGACAACCTTTAAACCGATACGTCAAACCGTACAGTAAATAACAGCAAGTTAATGATGTTGTGAACCACAATATGAATCTGTACATCGTTGTTAATATTTGTTCCTATTCATGCATGTAAAATGGCCAAAATTGCTTCTAGTCAATAATCCATACACATTTGTATTCAAGACTGTCTTCCTTCGATATTGAGTATTTCTTCTACAATGAGACGAGGAAGCCATTTGACTGGTACTTGATGGGACTCAAGGTGGGTCATTGCAGACTGCCTGCAGATGGCAGCATGGCCTCGAATACAAGTGTTTTACTTCCACTAATTGCCATAATCCATCCATCTCACATATCGTACATGCCAGACAAGGTTGTCAGTGCTCTAACTCATGGCAGCAGCAGTGAACTCGATCCTGAAGTATGCACCAGAGTGCCACCATGTGGCAGAGCAGGACTCGGCCAGAGGAGCAGTGCTGTAATCCAGGCCTTCAACGCACAGTCCTGTAACGGAGCTCAGGATGGCTCACGCTACGGAAAACCTATGTAACCTGGATGTTCTGTGGGGCACTAATGTCTGTGAAATTACATCTAAATTCTTCAGTCATGTCACTTAACAGCCGTAATGGTTTGTATACTTAGCATATAGTGAATTATAACAATTATATTTAAATTTCAATCACTGAGCATTTAAAATGTAATGATGACATCTTGTTGGTTTTCGTCAATGCGAGGTTTGGGTTTGGGAAAAGTGAAAAGTAACAGAAAAGCCAGCTGAGATCAAAGATTGCTCTTCAAATATTTATTCACCTTATATGAGTAATATATGGTGTAATGGTAATATATCACAGATACTGTATATACATCATCTGAGGGGTTAAATTTTTGTGTTGAATTTCTGCTATATATTGGTTTCCTTCAAACAGCTTTTATTCATATTAAAACTCATATCGAAACCCATTAGGAAATCATACTAGACGAGTGATACAAATTTACGATGGTGCCTCTTTGTATTGTCTCTATCTTTTCATCTCATTGGCTGTGGATTATTTTGTGCTTGCTAATGAACTACTAATAAAATAAATAAAAGTTTGAATTTCCTTGACAAAAAAATCAATAGCATTGATGTAAATAAACACAAACGCAACAGAGCTCAATCAGTAATACTCCTTACTACAATATTCTATAACATACTTGTTCATAGTATTTTTATATCTATTTTTAATTTGTAGACACTGCTGTTTTTTTAAACTGTTGTTTTGGTGTTAATTACTTTTTCTTAGTTTATATTTCTATTTTTTTGCCATCTCATTTGCTCATTTGCCCAAATTTCCCCATTGTGCGATGAAAGGATTTATTATAACTGAACAATGGCCACAGCTTATCTGGTCACCCCCTGGGGGTGGCCAGAGGGGTCCAAAGCCTAATAAAACTGCTGCAGTGTGGTGTTCTTAAAGTTGTCAGCTCCCAGGCAACTTGGCTGGCAAACTGTAACATCCCAGCAGAAGTCATTGCTATCACCACTGTGCCACTGCTAGTTAAAAGCTAACAGGCAAACAAACAAAAAATAAAAATAATTTAATGATGCATAACATGTAGGACAGATCTGTTATAGTTGTATTTAATAAAGTTGTGTTTCCTTTCTCTCCGCCATTGTTGCGGATGCTGTTGTGAGGAATGTGTATTACAAATACTTCCATCCCAAAGAGGCACTTGTGTCCAATGGTGCACTGAACAGGTAGTTTGTTACAAAATTAGAACACTATGATTTTTTTTCATCTAAAAAAGTGACTGTATATTATAGATTCAACACGTATACTAAAACATCTCAAACACTTTACTATTTCAATCCCTGTAATCATGACCCACCACTCAAAAAAAAATCTCAAAATTGAGAATATTTCAGATAATCAGCAAAATTAAATGTATGGATGTGTTTCAATGTAGTTAAAATAAGAGGACTTCTCTTAAATACATTTGTAAGCTGAGCCACATCAATTCCCTGCCTTTGTCTAGAGAATTTAGTCGAGCTGCTGGAAAAGTGGTCACAGAAATCTTTGATGAAAATGTTGGAAACAATGCACAGTAAGTGATGTACTTTTTTCCTCCTTTACCTTTAGTAGTGCATTTATTTTTTGAGGGGTTTCGAATTCAAGTTTTTGTGTTTTGTGTCTTTGTTTACTGCTCTCACGTTTGTGTACCCACATGGAGCCACACTGAGTGTGGTGAAACCAGCTGTGGCTGTTCTTTCACCTGCTTCAGTGTGCTTCCCCCTCAAAAGACCAGTCTTGGCTTTCCATCAAGGGAAGGTCAGAGGCACAGTTTTATTTTAATACTCATTATCAGACTGTATCATACTTTTGTGTACTTGAAAGATGATGTTGAAAGCTGTCTTATATGTAGGAGACTGGCAAGCTGGCCGTGTTGGGTTCCTGCCACATGTTCAGTGACCAGTATTTAGACAAAGAGGAGAACAGCAAAATCATGGTAAGTAGAAGTCAAGAAGAGTATTATGCATTCCTTTAATCCTTTTTCCCCACAAAAAGATTGATTTTTATGGTCTAGTTTACTTTTTCATTCCAGGATGTTGTGCTCCAGTGGCTCATGACTGATGATATACAGCTGAATCCGATCGATGCAGAAGATCCAGAGGTGAGGGAGAACACTTGCCTGGACACCGGCACTACTAATATTGTTCCTTAAATTCAATGAGATATGAATTGTCATTTTCTCCCCGAAATCACAGATTACACCATGTTACCAGACACAGGGTGTCTGTTGGAACATCTTAGAGTGTGTTTACAAGATGGTGTTGAAAATCTCAGGGACTTCACCTCCCTTTTTGATATATCACTGTTCAATTTTTCAACTGACACTTTACCCCAAGTTATCAGGTGAGGAGAATGAAGAATATCATTGTGTGTTGCTGCTCTGTATTTTTCAACGAAGAACATTGTAAAATAATTATGTAGTGCTTACAAGCTGCTCAACGTCAAAGATGAGCCTCTTCAGCTGATCACGCCACAGTTCGAGACTCCTCTTCCACAGCTTCAGCCTGCAGTAAGTCTCAGACTTCTACTTCTATCTTAGCCAAACCCACCAGATTTAAACTCAAATGTTGGCGTTTCAGGTTTTCCCACCTGCATTAAGTGATTGTCCCCCACCTATGCTGGACCTGGTTGATCTGGATGAAGCATTCTCCTCTGAGAAAGTGTGCCTAGCGCAGCTAACTACTAAATGTTCAGTTTTTTTACTGAGTAAAAATTCATTGAATGCTTAGACTCTTAAGACGATTGTGACTTGTAACTTGTTTAATTTTTACAGGCATCGATGATCTTGAATCCTACGTGCGGAAATGTGAAATTCTGGGGGTGATGCCAAAGCTGGATAAAGATCAGATGGATGCAAAGCACATCTTGGAGCACATTTTCTTTCAGGTTGTAGAGTTCAAGAAGGACCGTTACAACTCTTTTGTATCAATGTGTCACTGAGGTTATTAGAATCTGTGTAGTCATGCTATTGTATTTCATTTGTACAGAAACTGTAAGATACACTTAGCCATTAACGCCTTTATTTATAAATTCACTGTTTGAAAACATTGTTACTACACTCATTGAATCAGTCTGCTAAGACCTTCAATGAAAGGTGCAGAGGCAGGCAGGCACAGTATAGGACACGTACAGCTGAAAATTCTGCAGCTTCTGTCGAAGGGCACTCATCTTATCAGGGAGAAACGTCAGTCAGTGGATGTTGTGCAGACTGGGGTTTTGGACTTCACATTTGCGCCAGAACACTTGACTCCATGCTTGGTTTCGGACTGTTGCTCTCTGGTTTAATCAAAGTTACATCGGAGCACATATGAGTGGCAGTGAGATCATTGTGTAACTGGTCCAAACAAGCTGACTTTTTTGGCTTTTGAGCAAGCACTAGGGGTGTGGAAAACCTTCACTGAAAAGGCACAGTCAGGTAGCAATTGTCAGTCTCTTCAATGTTGAAACTGCTTGTTGAAAAGGCCTGAGGGGGAGAAATGGGGTCCAGTGAAAGGCAGAGAGAAGCCTGGATGGAGAGACTGGCATCGGAGCCATCGGCCTCTAAATGATTTGATGCACTTAATGTGGAGGTTTGTTCCAGTGATGAAGCAGACAAACTCTGCTCCTCAAAAAAAACTCCTGCTAAGCTTTGATGGAGATGAATACGCAAAGCTTTTCATATCTAAAGGTTAAAAATCATATCACCTGATTACACTTAAGATTTTATAAAAAGAACAGAAAAAAAAAACAATTCTACCTTAATAAAATCATTTTCTTACCTTCAGTGACAAACGCTGTCTGCATTGTTTCCTTGCTCCGGTAAGAGTTGGTTGGGCTTCAGGTGGGTTTTAAACTGCTGCTTGCTAATTGACCCAGCTGAATCTGATGATTGATCAAGCCAGGCCGGCCCTCAATGGGATTATATGGTCTCTCACTCACTCTAGTGGCTAAAGAGCATTCCTACAGTACGCAGGAAAATGTTCTAGACCAAACTCTTTTATTATTCTCATTATCAATGTTAATTAAGAGAGAACCAACGTTCCTTCATTAGTAAGCCAACTGTTACAATGGTGAGAAAAAAAAACTTCCTCTTAGGAAGGCAGAGACTTCAGAGCGGCAATCGGCCTTGACTGGTATAGAAAAAATACAGTAAGTTTTCATTTACTGCTAGACATTGTGTATTATGGCAATTAACATATATCATAACTAAAATAGCAAGTAATTACAAACATTACAGAGATCCATGGGAACATTAGGATTTATAATGGATGAAGATGAAGGTTGCAGTGTTTTGAACAAGCAATGGACAGTTTCTTATATTGTCATTTAATGTTGTCCTCATTTTGTCTTAGCATTGATTTACAGGTTGGACACCCCAGAATCTCAATTTAGGATAATGTTAATGTGGAAAAAGCATTTTAAAAAAAAGTTTCAGACGACTGCACATTACAATAGCAAAATAATCATGCTCCTTATTAAAAACTTCATACAGTATGTCCTGTGACAGTGGTCTCTTGAGGCTTGGGTCTATTGGCTTGACAAACTAATAGCCCCACACAAAATAGACCCCATTTTTGTAGTTTTCCTTTACCTGACATAATCAATGTGAGCAGGCAGCATAGCTTAAGCAAGGGCAGTGTGTTTGCCAACCCAAAAACTGTGATAATAGTTGATAATAGACACAATGATGACAGAAATACAATAATTCACAGTCTGTGGTCATACATAGACACCAGCTGTTTCCAGTTGTGCTTTCTGGTCTGAACATCGAACCCGCAGAGAAAACTGACACAAACTTCCACGACTTGGGAGTCCAGTCTGACAGCCTCACTTATGCAAGTAAGCGTTTTCCTTTAATACATCTAAAGGTCCTTTCCTCTGAAGAGTGAATTCAGGGAGTAAACAAGGCCTGTTGAGTCTTGGACCATAATACCAGGTTAGATCTAAGGCAAGAGCCGTCTGTGTGAGTTGTTGGCCTACATCCCTCTCCAAATCAATCTTAAATTACATCTCCATTTGCAGCAATATAGTGATTTTTTTTGTTTTGTTTTCTAAGTTAGTCTTGGGAGGAAAAATTTTGCATGATATTCACAGGATGTATCTGAAAAGAGATCAGCAGCTCTTCAGTTAACCACTAGTCTTGAGTTTTGCTGGCATAAAATAAGTTAAATGAATCATGATAAAACAATCATGATGTATCAGTATTAATAATTGACAATTATGGCCTACAGATTAAATACATACATGGTATATAGCAGCTAGCATTTTGAAATGTTCTTTTGTAGGACACTGAACCATACTTACTGAGGATGTACAGGACAGTTCATCACTAATTTGATCCCCGGATAGGAAGAGCTGAAGGAAAACAACTGGAAACACCTTGAGCTACCTTTCCATGATAAGAAACTCTCTTTTGGCACACCCCGTGGGAGCATGAAGGTTGCAGACAGCTACAGAAGGGTGACATACAGGTAGGTGTCATAAATTCATCCTCTAGGCACCAACCCTTTATATAGCTAAACTTGTATTAGAACACAACCCCGTGTCACTGTGTCTGTCTGGAAGATATAAATAGCTAAGCTGATTTAATGTTACGTTTATTCACAGACCCAGGAGCCCCCACCTGACTGCTGACATTTCCCCATACATTAACACTTCCTGAATGATCGTGGTTTTCAATGTTATAGAGTCAGAGGAACCGCAAACACAGTCTGTCTGTTCCTACATCCGATTCTAAACCTCCCCTGCTGGCCTTTTATTGTTTCTGGCCAGCCACACACATCTCATTGTTTGCACTTTGGAAAGGTCAGCGCCACCCAGGGTCAGAGTTTAAATCATTTCAACTTTGAGGACAGCAGTCAGCAGCAATCCCGACACTGAGGGTAGCCATGCCTTGGCTAAATGGGGCAGCCGGCACAAGGCAGTTTAACTGTAAATCCCATGTGGGTACATTAATACAGTCCATTAAATGTATAGAATGATATTTAAAGATCATGCAGCCACAAGAATTGACCAATTGATCTTGTTCAGAAGTTTCTCAAAGAAGAAACTTTGAGAAACTTTTAATTAGGTTTTGAATGTTTTCCTTCCACCCCCTATTTCTTTGATCTTAACCTCTCCCGATTCTTCAAATTTATTTTGAACTGCTTGAATACCACATCTTCAGTATCCACTTTGTTTGTTCAGAATGGCCTCGCTAATGCAAAGTTGTTTCATGTAATTCAAAATCTATGATCTTTGGCATTTTGAATGAAATGATGTGACTGAAAGTGGTCTTACGTATTAGCAAGCTTCCAAAGAGATAAGGCGAGTAATGCTCAACGTAAAAAGAAAAACCAAATGTAGCTCAAACAATCAATAAGGTTTTTTACATGTCTTGAATAACCCTAGTGTAATACACAAGAGGATCTCAACTGCCAAACAGAGGTTAAAACATGCTGAGTGTAAGGGAGGCTCACACAATACTGACACTTTAGCCTTCAGAAACTTTTAGCTGTCTGCTTTTTTTTTTTTAATACGGCATACATAATTTCTACATCTTCTGGTTGTCTTCAAAGAAGACACAAAGTTTGATTCTTGGTAGCATCTCTCAGTGCATGTATTTTCCATGAACAATGAAAGTTAAAACACTACAAACTTCATGAGAAACCTGGATAAAGTGGCGCAGTAGCTCTAATATCATCTGAGGCAGTGCCTTGGATAAATGTAAAAACAGCTCCTCTGGGTTTTTCTCGGGAAAAAAAAAAAAAACCTCCACAGCTCAGGTAATCTGGAGAAGCTGGATGTTTTTGTTTCATTCCTAGTCTATGTAATAGTCTAATAGTCTATGTTTTTTTCTGTACCTTAATAGGCCATTTTAGCTTTAGCTTTAAGAAAAATAGTATCTCATGCCATCTTGCCAAAAAGACCTATCATGTCGGGTAGAAAAAGAGAGAAGAGCCAGCAGTCCATTTAGCTCAGTTATATGTCAAAAATTACTGCAGATATGTGGTAATATTTGAGATTCAGATTTATGTCACGCTTATATATTTTGTTCTGTGTGTATATATGTTTGACTGCTTTAGTCGAGATTGGCATACGTTTCCCCCTGATGCAGCCAGTCTGTTTAGTTACTTACCAGTATGAGAAACTTGCAAGAGCACATTTTTTAGCCGTGTGGCTGTGACAAATACAGAAAAATGTAAATATCATTTCGTTTGTACTTATGAGACGTTGTGACAATCGAAAATGTGCCTTCATCCTTTTTCATGTGAACGTGTGGTTACTTTCAGAATGCCATTAAAATTTCTGTTATTATTATTATTCCGTTATAAATCAACCTGTAAATTTCTCTGAATTTCAGTTCAGCAGATCCAGTAAACCCTCCTGCCAACCGCAGCAGGACCCAGATGGCAACGACGATCTTATAAGATCTCACGATCAAGCCGATCTGACTGATGATTCACTATCAAACACACATTGCACGTGTAAACATTGTTTTAATGTGGTTCTTGTGCAGTCAGGCTCAGAAGCATTAATTTCTACCACCCCCTCTGAATATAAGACAAATCTTTCATTATACTTGAGAGAGTTTTTCATAGAAGATAAAATTCCTGCAGATAATTAATTTTCAAGGATTTTTAAATAAATTAAAATCTACCATCACAAATGTACTTAAAAATTTAAAATATAAAAATATGGTTTTTTTTGTATTCTGTTTTTTTAAACAAATACAGGGAGCAGAGCCCACCCTCTACAGCAGACTTTTCATCAGTGATGTCGATCACAACTGCAAATTGGCTTTCAGTTCCTCGAGGATGTCAATGCCACTGCTCCAGGCAACGACTTTAGCTTTCAGAGCAGTGCTGTCTCCCTTACTTTCCATTTTGGCGAGCAGTTTCTCCAGAGTGTACCCCTTCCTCGGCATTGCAACATCACATCCTCTCAGAGAGAAAGTAGGGCAGAGATCATTTCCGCCGTCCCCCACGTAAAATATCTGCTCATACTCCATGCCGCCGTCAGAGTGCTCTGACAGGTACAACTCCAGGACCTTCCTTTTGCATAGGTTAACGGGGCACCGCTCGCAGTTGTGACAGTGGTAGTGCTGCACCTCCATGTAACCAAAATCATTGATCTTAGCTGGATTGGTGAAAACCTGATCCACAGCTGCCTGGAGCCTAGATGCATGGAGGACCCAGTCGATGAACATGGAGTTGGAGTCAGAGATGACTATGCAGTCGATGGCGCTTTTATGCTCTGATATATACGTCAGCAAATCTGTCATCCCATCTGTGAGGGGGATGGTCTCCATCACACTGCGGAGCCTGTCAGTGCTGACATCCTGGTCTCCTGGATGGACAGACAAAGAATAAAAAGATCAAAAAGGAGGTAGGAAAGAAGGTTGTGCCATATCAACATTGATGACTATACCAGAAAACATTTTATGGGATTAAAAAAAAAAGCAATATATTACAACATAAATGATTCATGCTTCACCATGCTTTCTTATGAGCCTCGTGCTTGATTCCCAGAAGTTAAAACCCCAGTTTACAATTTGAGGTAAACTTTATTACGTGATAATGTTGTGAAGGCACAGAAATAAATGTACTGGGTTTTTTTTATTTTATTGAAATATTATGTTATACTTTGAGTGAATTTTTCCAGGCAAGAACACAACCTATAATCTAGGTTTATTTAATTTAAGGTATGTACAATGACTATAGTATACTGCTGTGTCATTATTGCTGTGCTGATATTTGCACCATACATTTGCGTAAATGCACTTATTGTTCATAGCAACTACACATGCTGGTACCTGCAAACATTGCTAAAACATTTTTTGAGACCATTGAATATTGTTATCACAATTTAAAGGTTATATCACCCTCCCCAGTTGGAGGTGGCAATAATGCATTAAAGTACACATTTTTTGAGCAGCTCTAAAAAAAAACAGACTGATAAATACTTACCTATGTAGTTCATCACTCTGCCCATAAACTCCGTCCAGCACCCTTTTCTGTAGGTGCTCTTCACAGAATCAGGAAGAGTCTGATCTGGGAGGCATCTGGTAGAGAGAAAACAACACCAAAGAAATGACCGCCTGGCAGTTATATGCCTCTGCAAGCTATACAAATAAAACAATAAAAGTGCAGTGGTGAGCCACAAAGAAGGGCTGGGGTGGGTTTTTTTGGTAATCCTAACTATAGTGCAACCTCACAATATGTAAGGTTGCAGTGACCTTTGACCCCCAAATATAACTACAACATAGACTTTATAGTGTTGAAGATCTAATCCAAATCATGCAGGAATGATTTACAAAATCAGTCGAATTTTTTTTTACCTAATTACCCAAGTGTCACTGTTGTCATCGACCACTGTGTGGTCGAAATCAAACACCATCAGAGACTTCATTTTTCACCTGCAGAGAGACATAAAAGTTTCATATATGAGCGACCAAGCACAAGAAGTTATCTGGACCTAAACGAAAAAAGGAATTCATGCTTATTATCTAATATTCTTAGATAAAGTTGTGTAACGCATGTTAACTCTGTGTGTGTTATTGGTTATACTCTTAATTGAACTTGACTGATCAACTGCTTTGTTACTTTTAACCAGCTCAATGACATCATTTTTCACTGGCGTTTCCGAGGAACAAGCAACCCTGTTAACTGGTGTCCTTCAGCTCAATGCATCTCTAGTTTTTGTAGTTACATGTTATCATGTTTTAAAAAAAGAAGAGATAGGACAGCTGTTCTTGTGAATGTCCCTTTTTTAGTTTTTCAACACAGAAAAGACCAGAGAGGTACTAGTTGTTTAAGCCCCAGGAAGTCTGTATTTTTATTCAAGGGAAAATTAATCTTGTGATTCTTTTGGTCAGAGAACAAAATTAACTAAACTTTACCACAATAAGAATTCTAAACTTGAGATGCTTAACAACAAACTTGTCCTGTTTGAGTCCTTTGTGAGTTATAGATTTTTGTCTACAGTGGTGGTTACTTATACAACAAAACTTAACTATGTCATCAAATTATGACTTTAATGTAACATTATATAAAAACACTGAACCCATCATCAACGAAATTCACTAGTTACAACAGCGTCATAGAAAACAAAATCAACAATTAATCAAGGGAAAAGGGATATATTATCGAATACACTTTTTAAAAGTCAAGATTTTATACTATGCACCGTACACCTTTTTGCTTTTGCTTGTAATTAAAACACAGGAGTATAGACGTATACAATACGTAATCAAACTAGGAAAAAATACATTCCATATTATAAGAGGTACTAATTTAATTAATAAATGTATATACTGTATATACGGGGTCGCTCGTTAATTCAAAACACCGGCACGAATGGTGGCTGATTCAAATAAAATGTACCATCCACATGCCGACTCTCAATAAATAAACGTGTACTGTATGGTGACTCGACAACGACCGCCACATTAACCCTTCCATGTTTTCCAAGGCATCTTCTAGACATGAAAGAGAAAATGGTTCATGTGTGGCTTGATTTTTATAGGAAGTCTGATGTAACCTCGTCTCCTCCGTGCAGTCTGGCTCGTCCTCCCAATCAAATTCAGCATTAACAGTTCAGACCGGGCTCTGAGGGAATTCCAATGACAACAGTGGTCTCTTCACACCACTGTACCCCAACTTAAACCTAGATGACATTAGAAAACGATGACAAACCTCTCGTCCCTGAACTCTGCCTGCAGGACGTCAGCCGTCTTCCTTGTCTTGTGTGTGACGAGATTTCCGAGCTCATCAGCGCCCCCGCTGGTGGCGGAGCGCGTTGCAGAGTCACGTACACGTACCCAGTGTTGTAAAAAGCAAGGTCGTAATTACAAAGCGTGTGTGTGTTGCCATCCAAAAAAAATAATTATTATTAAACTCAAAAAACTACTACTGGACGTAGTATTACTGTTGCCTGTTTCAGGAGTCTAACCCTGAACTCTGACTCAATTTACCCACAGATGGGAAACTAGGGTCCTGGTTCCAGAATAGCTGATTTGAAATAGTTCAATCAACTCAGTACTCAGTTCTTTCTGAAGTCAAACAAGCCGCAGGCAGGTAGCAGAGGCAGTAAACCAGACAATGCAACCATTAGTTGTAGATTTCATTTGTTGTCTATCCTTACTATATAGCATCTATTTTGTTTTTAGATACCATGGTTACAGCCTTCACTAAAAGTACCTGATAACATGAGCAAATCCATGCAAATTGTCCCATATCAAAAACTCTCTAGCAGTACATCTGACAAGTTTTCACCTCTGGAGATCCATTACCACATGGCACACATACAAACAGTTATATGACAGTCATATCAGACTCCACTGATTCCAACTGTGTGCCACTCACCTTTCTACGACCAGAACAGCAGTAACTCAGTAAATACACAGCCAAAACAGAGCAGATATAAACCAGACTTCATACAGCCAGAAGCCGGAAATCATTTCTTACCTTTGATGTTTTATGATCAAAAGTTGATTTCAAGGGCATATCTACACTAATAAAGCACTCCTGATGAATAATCCAAAAGATTTCTAAAGACTTCAAAAGACTTCTATGATGGTGACAAACAAAGACTTGTATACCCTGCCCAGAGGGATACCGGGACCCCGCCCTGGAGCCAGGCCTGGGGAAGGGGTCCGTAGGCGAGCGTCTGGTGGCCGGGCCTTTGTCCATGGGACTCAGCCCGAAAAGGAGACATGGGTCCGTCCTCATGTGGGCCCACCACCCACAGGAGGAGTCATAGAAGTCCGGTGCTATGTGGATCGGGTGGTAGTCAAAGGCAGGGGCCTTGGCGGTCCGATACCCGGTTGCTGAAGCTGGCTATTGGAATATGGACTGTTACCTCTCTGGTGGGGAAGGAACCTGAGCTTGTGCGAGAGGTTGAGAGATACCGGCTAGATATAGTCGGCCTAACTTCACAGTTCGGGTCCTGGAACCAGTCTTCTTGAGAGAGATTAGACTTTTTCTGGCTCAGTACGAGCAGGCTTCAGGAGCCTAACTGAACCAGTCCAACAAACCCGATGTTAATGTCCAGATACAAAATGAAATTAAAGTTCTTGGCATTTGGTTCAACGAGAAAGACCGCTGTGCCCTGAACTGGTCTAAAAAATAAACAAGTTAAAGAGGTTTCAAAATGGGAGAATAAAAATAAAATTACAAAGCACCCAAAACTATTACAACCCTAAATAAACTATGTGTTAAGCTTATTTGGGGAACAAACAAGGAGGTTACAAAAAGAACACTACTGCATAAAAGTAAACAAAATGGAGGACTGGGGGCTCCTGACCTCAGAATTCTATTGAAAATCCCTTGTATGAAAAATGCTCTGAAGATGCTCTGAAAAGAAGTGTTGGCTGGACGGGAGAAAACGTCTCTCATTAATCTAAATTATATGGCAGAGCCAGATCCAACATTCCTTATTATAAACTCCTGTATGGAGACTTTATCAAACAAACTAAGGACTTAGTATAGTATAAACTGGACAGGCTCTGCCACTAAAGATATTTATAACACTGAACGGAGGCTTATTTGAATACAAATACGCAGAAAAAAACGAACACCCACAAATAATTAAAAACATAAACAATAAAGTCATTTCTGAAAACATGCGTGACACTGCTAGGCTGATCTCTGTTGGCAGATTACTTGTCGGAGCCGCTACGTCACCACAAAGAAATGTCCAATGATTCCCTGTAATGAGGACGAGACCCTGGAACACCTGCTGCTCCACTGCCACCGGAGCGCAGAAATCAGACACAAAATGGTGAGTGTTGGCTTCACTGTTCACTGTAATGTTAAATCTGTTATGTATGGTTTGTTCAGAGAGAGTCTCACAGACTCCAAACGACGACTGTTTGGGCTGGTGATGTGTGTTATTAATACACACATCTGGAAAACCAGAGCCAAAGTTGTCATTGAACAGACTGTGATAACCGGCGACACCGTTTTTAAAAACATTTTAACAGACCTCAGGAAGAGGAAAGAAAATCACAGAAGGACAGGTAACCCTCTTCCTTGGGACATATTAAATATTTAATGTGTGTAACTTATTGTCTTGTTTTGCCAGAAGGTACTTTTTGTGAGTGTGTGTGTGTGTATGTGTGTGTGTGTGTGTGTGTGTGTGTGTGTGTGTCTTTGTTTTTCTCTTTTTTCCTCTTTCAATTTGAACGTAATAAAGGTTTGTACTGTTTTAATTGAAAAAATAATATTAATAAGACAATGACGAAAATGGCCAATATTCACTCTGAGAGAGTAGGAATACAGGCAGTATCAGATAAAAAAAAAAAAAAAAGAAAAAGAAAGAAAGAGTTTGCCAGTCATTTAATCTTGTGCAAAAATTAGGGTCGACATTAGGCATAGGCCATTAATGACTATGTCACTGTATAGGCTGTTTATATATTGTGGCGACGGGGGCTGCACATCCCAGTCTTGGCTATAGGCAAAAAAAATTGGCAAATATGCACATTCCACATAAACCAATACTGATAATTAGAGAATATCAACCACTAGTGCTTCTCAAAAGTCAAAGTAGAAAAAGCAGAATATAATGGAATAGCAATTTTTTTCATAATTTCATCCAAAAAGTTAAACTTTCATGTATTCTATATTCATTCCACATAAAGTGAAACATTTCAAGCCTTTTTTGTTTAATTTTGATGCTTATGGCTTATGCAGTTGCACAGTGAAATATTGTAATATATTTTCTTATTTAGATATTGAAGGTCATCAGAAGTAAAGTAGTTCAAAAATCACAATATTCCAATTTTTAAGATGCATTAGTATATTCAGATTTGCTACTAACATGTTACAAGATGCCTAATATTAATGTAATGGAGTAAAGGTCAGTTTATTGAGAAAAAATAATAAGAAAGGAAATTAAATCAAGTAAACTATAATAAAGTGTGAATATTCTAATAGTATTTAAGTTGTTGTACTTTGTTAGTTTACACCTCTCTATTCCTGTAATATCAACATTAAACGTTCTTTCCAAAATGCACAACCGAAGAGGCAAGTCCGACTCTAAAGTTTACCCGTGTGACCACTGGGTGGCAGTAGCACGCAGGCAAATGCAACCAGAGTAAGAAGTAAGAAGGAAGAAGTCATCGCAGTTCCTGATTGCGTAAAGTCCTCCCTTCGTCGGGATTATTGCTTTTCTAAGATTAAAGCTAGCAGTTATTTTATCATGTTCCGAGGTTTTGGGACGTGGTTGGGCCTTGAGAGTCCGACGTTGGTGAAGTTACCGGACGACGCCGAGAAGATAGACGCAGAGCAGGAAGAAAAGGTAGTTGAGGCACAGAACGAGGTAAACAAACAGCAGCCACCTGACCAGGATGGAGAACCAGAGGCCACTCCGGACAAGTCTGAGCAGAGCAAAGGCCTGGGTGGTGAGAACGACCTGTTTTACTTTACATAACGACATGGCAGGTCCTCGCGTAATATACTATCAGTGTTTCCAGGAGGTGGTTTCCTTGTTCTGCGTGGCGTCAGTCGCTCTGTATGTGTGTTTGTCATCTATAGCCTTCTTGGGAGAAACGTTTTCACCATCTGCCTTCTCTTGAACTGTAACTGAAGTTTCCTCTGCAGCGTTGTTGTTTGTTTCCCACTGTCAACAAGAGGCTCTGACTGTAGGAGAGGCTGTCTTTTGATGTTTTTAGTATCCGCTCCACAATGACGCTGTTGTCAATCACTCTGTCTTGTCACTTCCCTCCCTCATGTGAAGATTACATCTTCAGCTTTGCTTCCAGTGCCACGAAGAAGATCTCTGATTCGATGGTAGAGACAGCGCACACCATCAAGAAGAGTGTGGAAGAAGGGAAAATTGACGGGATCATAGACAAGGCATGGTTCTCTTTTGGCTCGTATCCTTGAGGAGATCTCTGGTTTAATGTACACTAGTTTGCACAACATGGCCTTATCACGACATTACTTGATTAGAAACATGGTCCATTAAGCTACCGTTCCACCATTTAGTGTGAATCTGTATGTATGTTGGCAGACTTTTCTGGGAGATTTCCATAAGGAGCAAGAGAAGTTTGTCCAAGAGAAGAAGGCAAAAAAATCAGGTAACATCAGGAGTGAAAATGTCATTTTTTTCATGGATATCAGTAATTCTTTATCAACTGTATTGTTCAAATTCAACCAGTTTCTCAATGGAGATCAGTAAAGTTTATCTGATCATGATGGGTCTAAGAAAGCTTGCTTTGCAGGCTTCTCATGAGGAAATGTTTGCATGAAAGGTTTATTTTCGGAAGTGCTAGCATTCAGGGAATTCCAAGAATTTGTTGTCTTTAAAGCTCATTGACTTTTCCCTCCTCTTTGAACCCCTTTGGAACAGTTGCAAAATACTGTACAGCAAAGATACCTCATTACAAGCTCCACCAATAGTATGAATAGTCTTCTAAGTGGGCGATGGTGTTTTTTCATGAAAAACAAATTGAAACATGTAATTATAAAAAACAGTCTAGTTTTTAAGTGTTTAATAAATGGCTGGAGCAGATAGTCATCAGCCAATGATCGATGATGAAATGAAATGAAGGATGAAACGTCACTGAGTCAGGTTGATTTTTTTATTAGTTCACTCATGCGTCTCTACCCTGAATCCTTGTACTTGATGGGCCTGTATGCATTTTAATGATTGATGTTCTTTGTGTATAGACGCAGCCGTGCCTCCCTGGGTCGGCTACAATGAGGAGGACACAATCCAGCAGCAGATCCTCGCTCTGTCAGCTGTAAGCAAAGACACTCAACGAACGTGTCATGCTTTTGACCATCTGTGGAGCAAGTTAGACCAGTTTTGTTGAAACTGAGCCCTCTGATCGCAGGACAAGAGAAACTTCTTGAGAGACCCACCTGCAGGTGTGCAGTTCCACTTTAACATGGAGCAGATATATCCTCTGGCTGCAGTGATGCTGGAGGAAGACCAGCTGCTCAACCGCATGCGCTTTGACTTGGTTCCTAAACAGTCAGTAGTCGTTCAGCATTGCGTGTGTTGCTGAATTTGAATTTTAAATACCTGTTTCTGCAAGATTGTTAAATGGGCACAGATGATAAAACACGCGGTGATTGTGTGTTTGACAGTGTGAAGGAGGAGGCCTTCTGGAGGAACTATTTCTACCGTGTGTCTCTGATCAAGCAGTCAGCTCAGCTCACCGCGCTTGCAGCCCAGCAGCAGGAGGGGGAGGACAGAGGGGCCAGTGTGTCGCCTGAGGACGTCGTCTTAACAGGTCAGACTTTGATCTACAGCCGGAAGAGGTGGCAAAAAAGACAGTCGAATATTGATCAATATTTCTATCTACGATGATATAGCCTATTCTATATAAACATATTCCTGTCAGTGCAATAGTGCAAAAACTATGAGAGGCTGGATCTTCATTTTTTTACACACTTGTTGATATCAAGGAAATTTATGAAGTTCCTTAATGCCAATTCTTTGCTTTGAGGCCTTTTTTAATCCATAGAACTGTTGGTTTCTGCATGGACTTACACACCATGGTTTGGTCACAAAACCTAAAGTGACTGAAAATTTGAAAAAGAGGAGAGAGAGGCTGGATAAAATGACTGAAAAGTGTCAAAAGTTTATGATGGTCTCAAGCTGAAACCAAACAAAAATTCAGGACAGTGTCTTCGTAATACCGAAATAGCTTAATACAACGTTATGTATTAATGAACCACCACGATGGCTTTTATGGGTACATGGAATGGCTAATAGTTAAGGTAAGGTCCTAAATTATATGATGTCCCAAAGATAGTTAAGTTTGTCTCAAGACAATAATCACAGAATGTACAATGCTGCTGTCAAGTTCTTATAGTCTGAGCTTCAGTCTTGTTTATAACATGCATACAGCAACTGCTCTAGGCTACATAATATATCCCACAGAGCAAAATATAAGGTAGTGTAAGTATAAATTTCAGCACCTGCAAACTGTGACTTAGCCACACAAACCAGAAAAGCAGCGACAGAGCCACAGATCTTGCAGTTGTATATGTGGCGGCCTGCCAGGTAGCTGTTGAGGACAATGGCAGGGGTCTGTGTTGTGAACCTGTCCCATGGAAAGCCCAGTTGTGGGAAGCAAATGCCACACACCATACTCATTTAACCCATTTGGGTTAAATAAGTTTATGTTTGATATTAAGAGCTGAATTATTTTAAGTTTTTTTGCTCTTGTTCCTCTTGTTTAGTGCTACACACACACACACACACACACACACACACACACACACATTTACATGTAGCATTCAAATCAGCCCCGGTGGATTTTCTGATAGTTGAGAAACTTCCCTGCCGTCATCACAGGTAGTGTGGATAGTTGGCATTTTTTAAATGGCTTTCAACATATTTCCCGCTTTCTCCCAATTGTAGTGTTGCAGTACTAGTCTTCTCTGTGAAAGCTCCCCTTTAAAAAGCCAATGCAGTTAAACTGACCATAACATGAGTCACACGAGGGGTAGTCACAGACATGGTAAACTGGCTTCATCCACTAATTACAAACAAGCAAGACAGCGAGGCCTTCGAGTCCTGTTTCCGTCAGTAGCTCATAGAGCATATCGCTGCTCCTATTTTTGGCTCTTTGCGATATAGGTATATACAGTATATGTTGATAATGCTGGAAGAGAAACTTTTCCCAAGGGGATGTCTGCCACTGATTTGGCCTTTCACCATCTATGGGGAAGTGCACACATATAAGTACAAGGGTGCTCCAGTTCAAGTATATTTAGAGTGGAACAGGAACTGTTTGAACTGAAAATTATATTCTGCATTTCCATTGCTGATTTCTTACAGGTTGTACAGTAAAATCTTATGCACATATAACTACATTTTTAGAACAGCCATTAGGAATAACCTCTCTCTGGAATGACTTGTGACTGGCTGAGATGTAAAGTCACCAGGTAGATTTCAGTAAAGCCTGAATATAGAGCCTACAAGAGGTGCGGGAGTCCAGTCTTGTTTCAGACTTTTTTGGTCCCACCCATTATACATGGAGACAATTTAAATGGTTGTTTAAATCACCTGTCAATTCCCAAATATGCACACTGCTGCGGTCTTCTGTCCTAGCTGTGAAGTCTGACTAAGGAGGGAGCCAGCTCTAACTTTAACTCGCATACAACAGCAACAAAATACCTGATTGAATAACTCTAATGTTTTCAAGACGATTACACTTTTAATTCCTGAAACACATATCATTTAAAAAATTAGGTCGAGTTATTATGAGACAATGATAATTAACATTTGAGATGGTGATAGGTTTGGGCCCCCTCTGCTTTGCAACCTAAAATGCACCATTTGAATGCAGCAGGTTACAATCGTTTGTAGGGTCAGTGGGAGAGCAACATAGTTAGTTTCATAAACTCACACATACTGTTTGTTCGTAAGAGTGGCTAATGTACATTTGTTTACTATATCCAACCTAAACCTGCCGCTAGGATAAGGGGGACAAAATGATAGAAACATATAATTGTGCAATTTTGCCATGTTTTGTAACATATTTTATGGTTTAATAAATTAAGTTGACATGTAAATGTAGAAATACTATTGTAGTCCACAAATTAGAAATTAAAAAGTAAAAAAATAGTTTTTGAGTTTTGGGTGAATTGTCTCTTTAAGTAGTTGTGTAATCACTGGGATGGTACCTCTGTAGGGATAGAATTGTTGTTTTCCTAAATTGCACCTTATGTTTTATGATACAATATACATGACATCCTGTTTATTTTTTGGGTTAAGGATTTCCTCGTGTGCGAAGGATAACAGGTCAACCTTCAGCCGATTGTGTAAAATAAACCAGGTGTGGATTCAGGCTGGCAGTAAGGTACTGCAGACGGACTAGTTTGTGTTCTGCTTCTTCAACATATGTTTAATAGATGGATCATAGTGTCTTACTTTTGTTGCTTTCTGGATAATGAGCGTTGCTCAGCTGCTGTTCACGACTCTCCTGGTGGACAAAATGTCAGCTAGAAACTAAAGACAGGTTCAGGAGAAATCCATGGGTCATTGAGCTCAGCAAACGCCACACCGTAATGTACACAAGGAAAACTAACAGCACTGTTTTTTCTTTTTTCTTTTTGTAGACAAAGTCAGACCAAAAACTCCTCCAGTTTCCATCAGCGATATTCAGAAGGTAGGAAAATGAAGCTGCGTTGTTTGGATGTATATCTTAATATATTCGCACTGTCCCTCTGAACGTTAAGTGAAGAAGAGTAATATCATGACTTTCTGTGGCGTCTGTGTGGCTGTCAGCCGCCTCAGGATGAAGAGGAGGAGATATCAACGAGTCCCGGAGTGTCCGAGTTCGTGAGCGACGCGTTTGACTCAACTGCCATCGACCAGGAGGACCTGAGGAAAGAGATGGAGCAGCTAGTGCTGGATAAGAAGGATAGCCTCCCTTCGCCTGACGGTAAGAGTTTTTTCATGAGTCTTCACTGAGCTCACTAACGAAAGTCTTTACTGTGCTTATTCAGCCATTTTGTACTTTGGGATTTTGCTCCTATTTCAGATGAATCCGCAGACTGGGAGAAGGAACTCCAGCAGGAGCTCCAGGAGTACGAGGTGGTGACAGAGTCCGACAACAGGGACGATCAGTGGGATCAAGAGATCGAGAAGATGCTGCAGGCCAACGACAGCTAGACAACCGTCTGTCTATGACATGACCCGGAATTGTTGAATAATGACCGGTAATGCACACAAGGGATGACCTTCCACCTCCTCTGCTTCACCCAGCTATAAACACTCTCTTGATGAAGGTGTAGATCCGTTGGCAGGAGTGTGTCAACTTGTCTGCACACGACGTCACGTTCAGGCGTATTCATAAAGTGCTACTTCATTGTTCCCTCCTAAAGTAGTTCTGTTGTTGACTTGCGTTTCATGGGAGAAGCCACTAGATGGCGCTCCAACATAAGTATATTTAGAATGGAAAAGGGCCTGTTTGAACTGAAAATCTCAATTCTGTTTCCACTGCCGATTTCTGGCAGGTTGTACAGCCGTCTTGCTTAGTTACAGAATGAAAAATATATTGGGGGGAAAAAAAAAACACATGTAAAATTTCATTTTCTGTTTGTAAATAAAGAAGATTCTGACACTACTTTGTGTTGCATCTTATTACATCTGTTTAACATTATTTACTTGTATCATTTTGACAAACTCATGTGCATGTCTGCTTTCCTTTATTTCTCCCCATATCAAATACTTTACTTTTCTTGGTCCGTTATTTCTTTTATATGTCTGAATGCATTTTTTTTAGTCGTTATGAATCTTGAAATCATCCAAAATCTCATTTATGTTTTTGAAAACTGCTACAAAGCAAGAATCCTTTTTATTATCTGTATATTACAGGCTTGAAATCTTTAACCCTTTGCATTGAATTCGATTCTCCTTGAAGTTCATCAACTCCTGCAGAATGCACACCTAACATGATGGGGAAGAGTTCTTCAAAGTACTAAAATAAAAAATAGCAAGAAAGTTATAGTGATGGCTTGCAAATAAAGCTCCTTGAGATCTGCATCCTTGCAAAACTCATAACACCGACAAAATGTAATGAGGAAATCTAAGCAAAATGACAGCTGATGGCTCTTTGAATAATAAAATACTGGACTGTGTATAAAGAAGTCTAAACTTCAAAACATAGCAGTAAAAGAGTGACTCGATTTTTCTGCAAAATGGGTAGTTTTACTCTCAAAAGGTGCAGGACCTCTTGTGACATTTTAAGTGGTGTAAAAAAGAGGGGGACTGTGGGTTTTAGTCTATGTCTACATGAATAACCTCGATCGCTGAATACACGGAAAATAAGTGGTTAGCTTAGTTTATGAGAAACATAGGTGTTTCTACTTTGCAGAAAGGAACATTTTGCATCTTGACTGTTTTTTTTGTTCTTGTTTATTGCTGCAGTATATGGGCAGTTGTGCTAACTGGCTGTTGGCCTTATAAATACCACAGATACAAAGGTTGTATGAATCTCATCTAACTCCTGTATAAAATTAAAAGTGTTACCCTGAAATGCTTGACCTAAAGCACTGTGGCTGTTTCTGCATTCATTGCTGAATGTGCTCAAGATTTAATTTGTTGTCGTTTCATTTGTGACATCACAAATATTCTGAAAACTGATCGTGGGCCAATAATCAGCAAATACTAGTGTGATGTGGAGACTTAAAGCCTGCAATGTAGGACACTGAGACTTCACAGTGAAGCAAGAGACCAGCAGTTCATCTTGTGACAGGAAACTTATTTGCAAGTTCATATGTTCTGGACTTTTATGTGGCAGAAGGCATAGAGATTTACATGTATGCAATAGCACATGTGTGGAGGAGGTCTGTAAGCAACTTGTGCTCTTTCAAGTTAGTTGAATTTCATTTCAGGGGAATCAACGTTCCTGGTTACCAGCAACCCCTTCCTTATCCATCACTCCTCACTCTCTGTCAGGTCTCCAGCATTTCCTACCTAATAAACACTGAAATTATTTCAAAGGCCTTAGCAGTCTATGCAGCGTTTTTTTTACACATTTTCCAAACTGAAACAATAATGCTTGACATTGGAACATATGATATGGAACTGAGGCCAGAGGTGCCTGAGAAGAAAGTCATGGGAATGAGTGAGTCAGTAAGTGTGGAATGATATAGTGCAGGCCTGGTTGTTTTGCAACTAGAACGTCTGTAATCATGTTAAAGGAGACAAACACATATCTCTGCGTGTGCCAACCAGACAGGCGGACCTGTCCCTGCATGCTCCTTACCTTTTCTGTGCAAGAGTGCAGAAAACAGGTGGAATCCTGTTTGAAGTGTCAACACCGTTACCACCACAATAAACACAGCAATGAATGAATTGGAGAATAGATAGCCATTTGCAATCAATCAATACAAGGATCAATATGTTATTTCTTTTTGTGCTTTCTCTCTTCTCCTCGAGTTTTAGGTGCGTGTCCATGCATATAATGTAAAAAGACAGACAGCATAATGAATAGATGTGTCAGTGCTGTGCTCTTTGTCTTGTGCTCTCCATAAATCTCACTCCCATCACAGTCAGGGTCCACCAGCTGCTCACTGCCACATTGACACACTCTTGTCACCATGGTGACAAAGCCCGGCAGATGAAGACTCATGTGTTTGTGTTTATTGCCTGATTTAAGAGTCTTTTAATAATGCATAAGGGTGCCTGTGTGTGTACGTCCTGGCCACATAGCCTGCAGATCCTCTCATCTTTCTTTGTCTACATCTTGTGTTCTGTCTACAGCTGGCTAGGATGCTTAGGCCTAAAACGAAGGAATGTTTTAAAGGCCAGCAAGGATGAAGGGCAGTACCGAGAAATAGAAAGGGTAAAAGGTGTTGGACTGAGAGGGATGAGGGTAAAAACAATAAGAACAGTAGGGGGAGAGGGAGGAGTAGAAGCAGTAAACGAAAACTGAATCACAAAACATTTATTTATTATGTATATTTCTGGTGGGTTAACACTGTAAATATTTCAGAAATATTAAAATATAAAGGGGCTCCACTTCCTATTTGTTTTTAGATTGAATGAGTTTAGTTTTAACAGCTGGGATAGAAAAAAGCCTTGGACACACATAATATCTATGAAACAAAAAAAGCCACAGCATTTTTTTAGTTTTGTATCTGCATGCCTACCTGTCAAATTCAAGGTCTGCTGAATACATACTTTGTACTTTTATTTATATTTCATTTTATACTTCTATACCTTAATAGTGTTATATGTCCACTGGTCCTGTACCAGGACAATATTGCTGCTGTGACAAATTAATTTCCCTATGGGGATTAATAAAATTATCTCTGTCTCTATCTATCCACATATTTAATGCTAGCTATTTTAACGTGTAGCAGTTGAGCATTTCACTTGGACAACCCTCTGAAATTGGGAGTTTTGAGTTCATTTTTCTGTTTTTTGGGCATTTGAATAGATTCGAAATAGAGATATTGTCGTTACTTGGTGGAGGTGAAAACATGTGACAACCACAACTGGCTCCTTTTGAGTTGATACGTGTCAGGCTGTGATAAACTGCAATCGTTTAGCTGTGTTTCTGTCCTCCTGGCAAAGCTATGTCTAGTTCTTCTCTAACTGTCGACTCAGAGGTCTCTGAATATGCTTTTGTTTGTCTCAGCCCACCTCCTGCCTGTGTCTGCAGGTCACTGTAGAGCTGTTGTTTTATGGGAACTGTGACTGTTGGCCCGTCACATTTATGACTAGTCTGTAAACTCACTTACACTATAGAGGGTGTAGACCTGAGAGTGCAAAGGGCTCTGACTTCATTGTTGGTGATTTTCACACACAAAGTGCCCCTTATGTGCTGCAACCACAATGAAAACATTGACGTATATCCTGACTAGGATACTGAACATGCAGCTGAGAACGTAATAGATTGTAAAGTACAATACAGTAAAGACAGAGGTACAGAAGATACCTTCCAGTCTTACAGACTGTTTCTGCTCTGTTTCTTTAACTTTACCAAAGCATGTTGTTAACGTTTGTTGTAGATTATTAGTCATCTGGAGATTCATTAACATGTTTTGGGGTTTTTTTTGCCATGTGTGACTTAAGTCCAAAATTCAGATTTTTGTTCACTTAAAAATACTCCTTTAGGCTTTCATTTTCAGCACCAGTCCTTGTGAGTGCAGTCATACTTAGATGTCATCAAGCATACAGTGTAGCTCTGATAATATGCAGTTTCCCTTCCTCTTCTGTTCCACTTATTTGCAAACAGAGAAGTAAGAGGCAGAAGCAAGCATTATCAGCTTGGGATATCTATCCTATAATAACATTTGATGGATTAAAGAACATTTACTTTTGGATATCATGCTTTACTGGTTGCTGGTGGGAAACCATAATTGCAGGATCAGGATGTTAGATCAACTGAATCACCAAGTGCTGTGTTTAACTTTCTGCCAGTCCCACACTCTTTGTGGCTTGACTGTGAAAAGCCACAAGTGTTCATTTGATCATATATGGAACGTTTTAAAATGAAACCATATTACACACTCAGGGGCCAGTGCACAAGTATCTTAAACATTATTCTCTACACAAAGTCTTGCACAAGTATTCTTTTCCCTGCTGCACCCTGCTCTGCCAATGACACACCCAATGTTTTACGCATTAGGGGGGGAATTATCTGCGATGGCATACGTGAGATAGATGATAAGACTTCTTGATAAGACTGCAAGCTGACTCACAGTCTGCCGGTGTCATGCTTTCAGTCACTCTCACTGTCTGTCTAAACACAAATCTCTCAACAGATCTTGTGTGTATGTGTGTTTGTTTATGTGCAGTTGTGTTACCTTCTGGGGAACTTTGGCATGAACACAAGCCATTTCCGACATCCTGGACAGGGTTAGTGCTATGGTGTGAATGATGGTTAGAGATGGGTTAGGGTGAGGCAGGAACCGGTTATGGTAAGAGTTTACACAAATAGCAAATGTATGTAATGTAGTGTCCTGACAAGGAAGTCTTTGCAAACCTGAGCTTGTGTGTGTGTGTGTGTGTGTGTGTGTGTGTGTGTGTGTCTGTGTGTTTCTAAGCACACCTGTCATCACTCAGACAGTGGGCCCTTTATTACCCAAGCTCACAATTCAACTGACAAATCCTGCCCACTACAACACACACCGACGGTTAGAAGAGAATTGAGGAGCCAGGTGCTGATTCCAGCCCACCTCTCACACACAAACGCTATTGGCCATATCTCTCTCAGAAGGTTTCGGTTTTTTTTCTTTTTTCTTTTTGAGGAAAAAAAATTGCTCAAGCCAACCTGTCAGAGTTTGCTGTTGAAGGTCTCAGCAGAAATGTGCTATAAATTGCTAAATGAGCACAAACAATGACTCCAGCAAACACTGTGGGTTTAAAAATTAACCAGCTTTAACAACTGCAGCTTCAAGGTGGGTCCACGGACCTTTTATGCAAAGCAGAATACAATTTCATTCCAAATTTGATTAGGAAGGATAGGGACAGAATAGAAATAGAAATGAAAGCAGCGCAAAGCAAAGTAGAGAACCATGGTAATGAATACCATTCTGATATAATACAAACATACCAAGTTACAGGGTAAAGTGTTTTGCATATGTAGGAAGATGCATGTGCATGTAGGCCTTGCTAAAAAGTTCTGGCTGTCCAAGAGACACAGGAGACCTTGTTGGGTCATAACTTGTAACAGCACAGACAGATTTTTTTATTGGGCTGCCATAAGGAGCTTAACGGACAAACAACAGAGCCTTAAAGTCAACAGTGGTGTGTAATGACCTGAAGTATACAAAGAATAGAAAAGGTATAGGCTGTATAATTTTATTCCACGTAGCCTACCTCCACCATATCAATATGTCTCAAATTTTCATAAAAAATGTGAACAGAACTGGTGACAAAGGGTAGCCTTGGCGGAGACCAACCCTGACTGGGAAACAGTGAAAGACCTGTGGGATATGAGTAGAACCAGATAAATGATTTACTGCAGCTAATTAATGGAGGAAGAGTTCTGTTTTTCTAGTGGTCATTAAGAATTTATTTGAAAATATGGTCAAATGGAAGCTAAGGAAATTGGATTTAAATTTATTTGATCAATTTGTAGTCAAGGATATAAGTTCTCAGTTTATACTAACAGGAAGTTTTGTTACATAAATTTCAGAGTAGAAAGCTTACTCAAGATTAAGCTGTGGTCTGCAGCAATATCGGACACGTGGATGAGTTGTACTGTCTGCTGCATCACTTCTGTCATTCACACTGGGGGAATGAAAATACTATTTTTGGTGTACTTACTTAATAACAAGCCACACAACACATATTAGGGAGATTATACAGTCTTCTTCCTCCTCTTTAGGCTTTACCTAGCTTTTTCTAGGAGTCGCCACAGTGGATCATCCTCCTCCATCTCGTCCTGTCTTCTGCATCTTCTTCTCTCACACCAACTATCTGTATATCCTCTCTAACCACATCCATATATCTCCTCTTTGGTTTTCCTCTTCGCTTCCTGCCTGGTAGCTCCATCTTGAGCATCCTTCTACCAATATATCCACTGTGCCCTCTCTGCACATGTCCAAACCATCTTAATCTGGCCTCTCTAAATTTGTCTCCAAAATGTCCGACCTGTGCTGTTCCTCTGATGTGCTCATTCCTAATCCTATCCATCCTCGTCACTCCCAAAGAGAACCTCATACGGTACAAATGCAGAATATAACAAAACGTAGTACGCCAGTATCAAGTATATTACATTGTTATGTCTAGTGAAGCAAACTCTGGAACTACTGCTTTCCACTGGAGTGAGATTAGCCTTGGAAAGGAAACAGACTGACTGTGCATTGTACACCATTCAGAGCTTCCTTTGTGCCGCCAGATCCAGATACAGTCAGGCTGTCTGCTCTTACACCTTGCTCAAAAGCGCTCACCTCAATAGACTATAACCAGAAAATCAGTTTCCTGGTGAGCTTTTATTTCCGTCCTTCGAAATAAAAGCGCACCTTTTGTCGCTAAAATTATATTCCTACATGACACAGTATATTAGCTATGTTGTGTGAAAGAAAGCACCGATTTTAACGCGGTAATAGGGGTGTGAAAGAAGATGCTACACCTTGGTTCATTAAGTGGGAAGTAAATGAGGGATCAATTGTGCTGCACTGAACATACGTTAAAGAACTGAACTCAGGTCTGATCCCTGGCATTTCAAATGAGTTTACAGAGAGAAGGAAAGCAAACGTGTCTGCTCGCACTAAATAAACAATCAATGTGCGAGAGAGGAAAAACAAGGGGAGTCGTTGTCATTGAAGTGTCTTTATTGCGATTTTGTTTTATTTTGAAAGTGGTTGACGGAACCAACGTTCTATCGGCGCACACTGAAGCAGGCGCTTCACTCGCTCGTCTGGACACCGAAAGAGGCGCAGCGTGCGTCACTGACTGTGTGGTTCAGTTTCAGTTCACGCTACCTTTTAATTCAATTCCTTACTGGATCCAGTTTATGTGAAACAATTAGAGTAAGTTTGAACCAGTGGTGTGGAGAATCAGAAAGTTCACCGGAGGTGTTAAGGAAAAAGACTGGAGGTAAGAAAGGGTGAAGATACCAACACGCAAGAGTGCAACGTTAAAATGCTGTAAAACCATTTTAATGCCTCTGAGCACCTCCATTAGCACCTCCATTAGCGACCTGTTTAACCTTTTAATATGCTCTTAGGGTATCCCTTTTAGATTATTTAGAATATTTTAAAGTTTGATAAAATTATTTTTCTTGGAAAAAATGTGTTATCTTTTACTTTCAATATAGAATAACTGGTGATGAACCTGATGTTGTCTGGCTGGGGTATTAAAGTAGCATGTACATGTAAATGTAAATAGTTTAGCTGCATAATAAACACAAATTATAGATTTGCTCCCCTCTATTTGATATTATTTATTCATCTATGGCACATTTATTTCGACAGTTTCTTTCAGTGTGTTTCTGGCAGCTTTCACAAAGGATTTTTTTTCCTGCAACATTTAGCAGTTTATTCATTCAGTTCATAAGCCAACCTATATTAAGTGTTTGGTTCAGGAATACATAAAAGGCAAGCAGCTGCCAGGTAATTTACTTCATGTAGCTTTTTGTCAGAACTGTAGTTTGTGGTTTCCTGAGTGCAAGCGCAAATCAAAAGACTTCACTCAATAAAAAAAAAGATTGTAGGAAATGCAGATATTGTGGGGGAGTGTATGAATCCTTGCAGAATTCTTTATTTTTTTCAAAGAAATTTGTTTTACATTATGAGGAAAAGAAAGCCCCTGATGGCAAACTGCACCTTGTGACCCACACCTAAGACCTAATAATATGCGGTTTTTTGCCCTTTGCATGTGTCTGTCTGTGTGTGTTGTTTTATTGATTTACTTATAGCCCTGAAGGAAATATCTTCAGCAGTCCACCTGCTCCTCCAATTTCCTCACAGAGGACGTCAAAATACGGATAAAGGCACGCATACACACTCGTGTAGATGTGCACACTCTATCACTATGGTGCTGTTGCAAAGAATGCAAGGTCTCAAATGTAGCCTCGGGAACATTCCACTTTGTCAGCCATATTACATCTAGTCCTCCTCTTCAACTTGAAACGCTTCTGTGCTTTGATGGACTTTGCTCTGTCCTGGTTTTACACTGCTCAGGTTTGATTTTCTGAGATCATAATATTGCATGTAGCGAGAAGGATACGGTTTTTATGTATACTTTCAGTTAGATGTAGCAAGTGTTGCTCTCTAAAGCAAAACTGTGCATGTCCTAATGCTCTGAATGGACACGGCAAACAATAGTCACAGCACGTCCATTTCTTAATGTATAGTGACTAAGAAAAACTATTGTTAGTTTATCATTTAGCCATGTTGATAGCAGTGCATGGCATTGTATCACAGCACAATGTTCTTACAGCAGCGGCTACTGCAAAAGATAAATGTGGCCCACTGTGTTGCTGACATTTCCCGTCAATATAATTACCAATTTGTTCTCCTGCAAATCATTCATTATAATTTTGTAATCACTTTGGAAGGAACACTGTTGATGGAACACCCACCCAATCATTTTATTATATAAAATACATTTTTGAAAGTGCTGTTTAGCTTTTGTACCTTGCTGTTATGTTAGCTGTCTTCTATTCAGAGTGAGAGTGTGCATATGTGTGCATGTGTCTGTCCTTAAACAGCGTCCAGACTAGCCAGTGATCCCTTGACCCCTATTCAAGCTTGCTGTCACTTCAGCTCTAAGACCTGACAACAAAGTGCAGCTTTTGTTCCTTGAATTACTCTTCCGGCACATTCTTTGCTTTCTCTCTCTCCTGCTTGTAGAAGAGCAGGGTAAATGTAAACTTAAATTCTTGCAGGCGATAATCAAACTGACATATTCATTCTGCATTGAGAGTTAAATTCTGTTGAGCATTCAGCTACATGGAAGAATAAAGAGCCGTCACAGAAAATGTGACATTCATATGTTTTTTTTAAACCTTAGTTAGTAATGCTACTTCCCCTAACGATACTGCCATTTCAATAACAAAAGTATGATAAATATAATAATAATTATTTTTCTTAATTGTAATCACTCTAAAAATGTACTTAGTTTATTTTAGAGAGATGTGGACATACAGCTGTGCTTATGAATCTGGGAAACTGGGAACACGGAATGTGACCACAGGCCAAACAGTTCCTGGTGATCAAATGTGATCATATTGTTGTGACAACAGAATATGAATTTTATCATTAATCAAAACAACAGAATAACATTAGCTTAGCAAAACCCTCACATTAACTTTAGAACCTGACGGTGGTAACACAACCTACGTTGTGGTGCAAAGTGTGAAGCGTGAATGTGCAACCTCCATGCTGCCCATTGTTGCATGGTAAATTGTGTAAATATTTATCACAAAGTTGGACATAGCTAAGTCCAACATAGGGCTTACACCCAACTTACTTTACTTACCTGGCTGGTGCAACTGTCCCCAGGGTTGGCACTGTGTTGTTGAAACATTGCTGATGATGGTTTATATCTTGTCAAACTGAAATGTGCTTTTGTAATAAGTATGGTTACAGTGATCCTGCTGATGTGAATGTTTGTGATAATATGGCTCTATGGGTTTAATTAACATTTAGTATCAAGAGAAATTATATATACGAGAGGCATCATTATACACTTTTGGTTCATTTTACTGATTTACCATCAGCAGCAACAATATCCCTTCCACAAAAATTTCTATGCTTGAGTGAGAGTTTATTTACCAGTGCAAACTTACGACTGTCAAGTTTGGTTAATAGACTTATAGTGCCCTATGTCTGTTCCTGGCCCTTTTTTGTATGTACACAAAAAAGGGTTATAAATGAGTCCCCCCAGTCACTTGATTAGCAGAGTTAGCATTTATCATCTGGGTGGAAAAAAAACATGATGATCTGTCCAGTTGATCATCAGTCCACCCAAAACAAGATTGGGAATCTGACAGTGGCATGGATGGAGCAGTCAGGATATCAAAAATTCAGTGTAGATCTCAACCTCGAAGGTCCTGAATGTTTGCACGGAAATACAACCAGTATTTGTTAAGATATTAAAGTGCAGACCAAAGTTTTGGAATGACTGACAGAAATTATTTCTGTGACTCAAGTTGAAGTAAATGGCTCAGTATCAAAGAGAGCTGTTGATTCTTGCCTACTCTCTCTGTCTGTCACGGTTACCTGCTGTCTGTGTCAAATGTTATTTTGCATCTTAGCACTGCATGAATTCAAGCACAGCTGGCTGCAAAGATGATTCATATCAAGGCCAACTCGCTTAAGTGTAACAATGTGAGTCATACCCCTATATGATGCAGAGATGGGAACATGCATAAGAAACTTTACTGGAAATCACAAGGTGACGGACTGGGAGGTCAGGGGGTTTATTGGGCCATGTTATCACCATTATCATCATTGTGTGTTTAGGAATGATGAGTGCAGTCAACCTGCAAGTTTCAGGATGACTGTGGGCTTTGTACTGAAAATAAGAAACCATGAGAGCATGCTGTCCTCATACACACAGAATTCACACATGCACACACAAGAGATGAGAAGTGAAAGAAGTGGGGATATTGTTGTGCTGAATTGATGCCTGGGCATCCTGTAGGGACAATAGGGAAGTTTTGTGTGGGGTTTAAGAGAGAGTTAGTTTACATATTATGCCCATTCTGTAAAAGGGAGTGAGTATATGTTGGTTTTAGCAGGGAAAGAATAAATAATTGTTTTATTATTAAGTTCCAAATGAAGGAAATGTAATTTTTTTTCTTAAAGGCTCATACAAACACACCCTATACCCTGTGCACAATGTTCCTGAATGGTGTTAGGACTTACAGACATTCATCAAGTCACACATTAGCACACATGCACATTCACAGAAGGAATTTATGTTGTCGGTGGGTGACATTTTTATTCTCTCAAACATTTTTGGAGAACGGAGGCTTCTAAAACAGCTGTCTGTGGGTGGTATGACACTAGTTTCTTGTTTCTGTCAGTGCAACTAGATGTCTTGAGACCTCAACGGAATCTGGTCAAGGCCGACATGACTACAAATTAGATTAGAATCATTTCACTCCAAAATATGACTAGATTCGTATAGCTGGATTTCCATTAAAACGTACTGCAAATTTTAAAAGAGCTGTCTGGGAATCAGAAAAAGAAAATGTGCATTTATGTGTTTCCATTCACAAACATTATGTGAATATTAGGAGTTAGTTCATTGAGATAACCAGCAGGTGGCAAACTTCTCAGTCAGGTCACCTGTCGTATTGCTACAGAAAAAGAATAGGGCGCAACCTGATGATGCAAATAGAGAGCGCAGCGGACACTGGAAATATTAAAGAAAGGCAACTACTACAACAGATATGTGCTTTTCATATTCCACTGCCGCCATTGCTTCGCTCTTGCAGAGAGAGATGGAAAGTTGATTGACATTTAAATCATCTTGTCTCTAAATGTCATCCTATATTTGCTTAATCTATTACATATTGTACTTTGAGAGAGATGGAAAGTTGATTGACATTTAAATCATCTTGTCTAAATGTCATCCTATATTTGCTTAATCTATTACCATTGTACTTATACACATTTACTTTTTTTTATCTATACACCAAATTTTACACCTCCCTCAAGTGTAAAAATATTTATGGGATTTTTCAGGTATTTTTTCTTTTTCCATCCATCTTTTTTATGTGCAAATCAAAAAATGTGCATAAATAAGGCCTATGAAAACCCACCTGCTGTGTTTTCTTGGTTTAATGTTTTTTTCACCGTTTTGGAAATTGTGTTATACTGTATATCTCATCACTTCATGAAAACATCCAATTTTACATTTGTTGTTTTAGTCATTAGATGTTGTATTGTTGTTGTAGGAGATTCTGGAGTCAATTTGCCTAAAAGCTTTAAATTAATGCAATATGCAACTTTGTTACACCTTTACAAAAATATGATAGTATTGCTTTTGTATTTGTTGTTGTCTGATTACAGTATAAATTTTCTTTTATTATATTGTTTTACATTTAGACATACAGTTGTGCCAAAGTTTTAAATGGACTTCTAAATCCCTTGAAATAACTTTCAGCAGATAGCAGTTCACCATTAGTCTCCACAAGCATCAAAATTAAAACTCTGAACAGGTAATTTAAAAGAAAAAAAAAAGTTTGAACAAATTCAGAGATCACATAATTGATTGAAACTGAATTTATATATACTAAAAGACCATTTATCATTTTATAAAGCAGCCAATTGAGCAGTTTTCTTTGCAGTATTCTGTAAAAATAAAAAATTGATAAAAAGAGGAAAATCTAAATACCCTCCACTGGAGGACAAGACTTACTGACCTGAACTGTCTGTGGTGGCTCTATTATTGCTAATCTGTGTATATTGTTTTACACACACACACACACACACACACACACACACACACACACACACACATACAGTATATATGGAAGAAATAAAAATTCCCCTTTTGCCTTCTATGGGCAATCTTGTGTCTCCTTCAAGCTCAGGTCCTCTACCAGAGGCTTGGGAACCTGAGGGTCCTGCGCAGTATCGTAGCTGTTCCTAGGATTGTGCTTGTTTGGACAGAGATCTCAGATGTTGTTCCTGGGATTTGTTGGAGCCACTCTCCCAGCTTGGGGAGTGTTCCTATCACCACGGGTACCAATGATGCCTTTACTCCCCACATCCTTTCCAGCTCCTCTTTCAGCCCTTGGTATTTCTTGAACTTCTTGTGTTCCTTTTTCCTGATGTTGCTATCACCTGGGAATGCGACATCTACCACTACCGCCTTCTTCTCCTGTTTGTTGACCACCACGATATCCGATTGATTAGCCACCACCATCTTATCTGTCTGGATCTGGAAGTTCCACAGGATCTTAGCTAAGTTGTTCTAAATTACCTTCGGATGTGTTGTCCACTTTGATCCTGGAACTTGGGGCTCATATGCGGCCCAGATGTTCCTGTATACTATGTCAACCACCTGGTTATGACACTCCAAGTATGCCTTGCCTGCCTTCATCTTCCACCCTGCTGGTAGGTGCTGTACTGTTTCAGGGGCATCTTTGCACAGTCTGCAGCTTGGGTCCTGTCTATTGTGGTAAACCCCAGCCTATATTCTAATTCTGATATCGATCTTGTGTTCAAGGGCTGTTTTTCTTCTGCCATGACCAGTGCTTCTGTGCTGTATTGAAACCAGACTTCTCCAGCCACTGATATGTTTTCTCAATATCAGCCACTTCCTCTATCTGTTGGTGGTACATCCCATGCAAGGGCTTGACCCTCCACGAGGGTGTCTTTTCTTCTTCCTCCTCACTGGGTTTCTGTTAGATGAGGCTTTCACTTAGCAGATGATGTATTCCTGGAGCTTTGTTGTTTCATCTTGGTTTGGCTCTGACGCTCACTATTCCTCAGCCTCCCTCTTTCCACTTAGTGTACAGCCGCAGGTTGCTGGACTTGGGTAAAACCCTCCATGCATGGTGAGGAGCTTCCTTGTCTTGATATCTGTGGCCTGGCCTCTACCTCCTCCTTTGGCCAGGTTATTATACCAGCAGGGTATCTGATGACGGATAGGGCGTTGTTGGTGGCTCGGATCTTATTCTGACCATTCAGCTGACTTCTCAGGACCTGCCTTACTCTACATAGGTATTTTGCTGTGGCTAACTTACTTGCGACCTCTTCGTGATCTCCGTTTGCCTGTGGCTATGTTGCTTTTTGGTAATCCAACCCCTTCAGTTATGATCATCTTGCTCCTCTTTGATATCATCCGGCTACACTTCTCTACCCCGAATGACATTCCAATGTCATTGCTGTAGATCCTGGTGATGTGGATCAGTGAGTCAATGTCTCACTCAGTCTTTGCATACAGCTTGATGTCGTCCATGTAGAGGAGCTGGCTGATCATTGTTTCACTTCTGAACCGGTATCCAAGGCCACGCTTTGTGATGATCTGGCTGAGGGGGTTTACCCCAATGCAGAACAGCAGGTGGGATAGGGCATGATTGGTATATGGCACACTTGATGCTAACTTGGGCAATTGGTCTTGAATTGGCTTCCAAAGTAGTCTTCCACAGCCCCATCAAGTTTTTGATGAAGGCTCATAGTATCCTGTTGATCTTATATATCTTCAAGCACTCCAGTATCCATGTACGTGGCAATAAATCATAGGCTTTCTTGTAGTGAATCCAGGCAGTGCACAGTTTGGTCTTCCTGGTCTTGGACTGCCCTGTCCACCAGTAGCTGGTGTTTGGCTCCTCTTGTGTCATTACCAACCCTTTTCTGGGCCCTGCTCATGTATTGAGCCACATGTCTACTCATCTTGGCCGCAATGACGCCTAACAGGAGTTCCATGTTGTGCAGAGCCATGTTAATGGCCTGTAGTTGGATTGAATCGTTCCCTTATGAGGGTCCTTCATGATCAGGACCATCCGACCTTCGGTCAACCTATCTGGGTGGATCCCATCTTTTAGCAGCTGGTTTATCTGAGCTACTAGGCGTCCATGGACTGCAGTTAGCTTCTTTAGCCAGTAGCTGTGGATCATGTCAGGAGCTGGTGCTGTCCAGCTCTTCATCTTTTAGACATTTTTCTTGGATGTCTTCCATTGTGATGTTTACTGGGTCTTGTTCTGGGAGATGGCTGTGGTCTTCTCTCAATTCCAACAACCACTGAGCATTGGTGTTATGTGATGCCTCTTTCTCCCATATGCCCTTCCAGTACTGTTCAGCCTCACCCCCGTGTGAGTCATCTTACATTACCCTCCCACTGCGAGTACACTTTGGATGGTTCAGTGGTGAACATCCAGTTTATTCTACGGGCCTCGACTTCTCTAGCACACCTCTTCAGGTGGGCAGCCAGGGCTGTGAGCCTCTGTTTGGCAGTCTCCAGTGCTTCACTTATGGACAGCTTGCTTTACTTCTTAGGTACTTTAGTGGTCTTGCCTTTCTCCAGCTCTGACAGTTGGCTAACCTCTCTCTGTGTTGCCTTGATCATAGCCTCCAACCTTCTTCTCCATGGAGGGTATTGCCCCTTACGGCTCATATTCAACTTGTAGCCCAGCATCACTAGGATTACTGTTGCTGTTGCATATAGCAGCTTGTTGGTCTCAGTGATGGTTACGGTATGGATAGTATGTAGTACCGCATTCACATCATATAGCAGATGACCATGTCAGATATGGTCACGGTATCGATAGTATGTAGCGCTACATTCACATCCTCTAGCAGATCCTCGGAGGGTACTCTTGCACTAAGCCGTGGTAACCATTCCTGGGGGTTCTAGGTATCCATGTTAGCCATTATCTTCCTTCTCATGTCAGCTGCCCTTATGCTAATGTCTTCAGGGGTTCTTGTCACTTGGGCTTTGAACCCAATCTCTGAGTGTGGGAGTGATGAAATCCCCCCCCCGACCTGTCATCCTGGCTCCACCTTGCGTGAGCATCGTTGTTGTACCTCACCGATCTGTAGTTGTGATAGTAATTGTCGATTGCAAACACTGGAACACTGAGTTATGAGCTGTTTCTTCATTAGCTTGGATGTAGGGTTACGAAGCATCTATAGGTCCAACAGCTGTTCCATATGTCCCTTCTGACTGGGGTTGCTGGTATAGTAGAATTCCATTAATCCCACGTTGTCACTCCTGGTCCATGAATGTCTTGTTCCAGTAGCCCACTTGTTATCAGGTTGCCCTGGTTCATCAGCAACTGACATGGACCTTGTTGACCAGGTCAACGTCTGAGCGGGTTTGGCTTTCTTTATCGTGATTGCGCTCAAATCCAAGGTATGCCGGGTAGCATTAAGGACCTTGCGAAAGGGCCCAACTGGATTCT
>KV751341.1:4790802-4814694 GCA_001698575.1 Mola mola | reverse complement strand
TAGACCGCTACCACATTACTACATTCATTACTGTTTTAGGGCTGTTTGAATGTATACTCTGTTACCTCTGCTATCATGTCTGAGGAGCTGAGGCTTGATAGTAGACAGTAAAAGTCCTCTAACTTGACATACTTTACATTTAAAATGGCAGCTCTGTCAGGGTCTGGGGTTTGTTGTAGTTTTTGTTTTGGGTTTTCTTGTGGTGTCCTCCTTCCACTTCCCCCCTCCTTCTTGTGGTGTTTTTCTTTGTTTTTGTCGCCAGTGTGTAAGCTGCCACCCCTTCGCTCTTCGCCAGCCTCCCCGTGGTCAGTCGACTCCCGTCTCCTCCGCCGAGTGCCGAGTGTTTGGAGGGCTGGATTTCTTTTTTTTCTATACCTCTTATCTTGCTGAACTTCCAAGGTTCATTAAACTAAAACTGTTCGCTCGTGTCCGGCTCCGCTACTATTGGTCCACATTAACTGAACGTAACAAGTTCATATGTACGTAATGGTACATTCAAACAGTCACGTTTCCAGGAACAAAGCATTTTTTTTCCTTGTTATTGTGCTAGGTTTAAAAGTCACATCTTTAAACCACTGTTGATTGTTAATACAATTCGCTTCTCTACCCCCCTGTGTCAGAGGGGGGTAGAGAAATCAACTTTTATTTGTATAGCTCAAAATCGCAAATTACAAATGGTCTCATTGGGCTTGCACAAACTGTACAGATGTGGCACCCTCTGCCCTTAGACCCTTGAACTGGGTGAGGAAAAACTTTAAAAACCCTAAACAGGGAAAAATTTGAAACCTCAGGAAGAACCACAGTGGGGAGATCCCTCTTCCTAGGACGGACAGACGTGCAATAGATGTCACTTGTACAGCACACACCAACATGATGATATCAGATTAGTAAAAATGTAAAAGTTCATGAGACCTTAAATCCAAATATATGAGCTCAGTGTATCATGGAGTGTCCCGCTGGCAACCTAAGCCTAAAGCAGCATATCTACGGGCTAGATAGGCCAGCCCTAACTATAAGTTTTATCAAAAAGGATAGTTTTAAGCCTTTTCTTAAAAGCAGAGAGTGCGTCTGCTTCCCCTTACAGAGACTGAAAGATGGTTCCACAGGAGAGGAACTTGATAGCTAAAAGCTCTGCGTGGGCATCACCAGCAACCCTGCATCCTGGGAGCGTAAGGTTTTGGATTGGTGATAGGGTACTATGAGCTCTTTAAGATAGGATGGTGCCTGACCATGAATAGCTTTGTAGGTGAGGACAATGATTTTAAATTCTATTCTAGTGCATAGAAGCCAGTAAGGGAGAAATATGGTATCTGATCCTGGTTCTTGTCACTACATGCGCTGCTGCATTCTGGATTAATTGAATATCAGTTTTGTATAGTAAAACCCCAGGGAAGACAAACCTTAGAACCATTTCCCATAAACTCTTTATGTTACCCTTGAATTGTCAAAAACGGGAAGTGTAAAAACCACAAAAGTTGTGCTGTGTGAAATATACAGACATTGCAGATTCCCACGATGTGTTAGCACTGTCTGGTTCATTTTTATTATAGTTGATTTTGGTTAATGCTACATATTAGAATAGTAATATAATATGTGATAGTGTAATAGAAAATAGACTATATTATTTTAGATGTTTAGTTAAAACTCAGCATCGTACATACAGTCATATTCTCGAGCTCAGCTTGTCAATCTACAATGTAGCTTCACACTCTTATACTGGTTATCTATAACAAGTCATTTATATGTACGACCCCATTTTCAAACAAAAGTTTGGATGCTGTCCAAAATATTTTAGAAACAGGATTGGGGGATTTGCTTAATATATAAACACCATGTTTAATTGAAAATAGCACAATGATAACCTATTTAATGATTAAACTCAGTAATGTCTTTTTTTTATTTTTATTTTTTATTTTATGCCCATTTTGAATTTGATGCCAGTGTTGCTGGCATCAAATTCAAAATGGTTTTTCAGGAGGCCATTTCTTTGAATAAGAATAAAATTTCTCAGTTTCAACAGTCTCTGCAAGCAAAAGGCCAACATAGACTACAACCCTTTGTGTAAAGCCCAATGCTGTGCAGTTAAAGTGAGTTGTTTGCTGTATGGGATCTGCAGACAGATTTTTCAGTTATAATTAGTAGAGATAGCTTGAATGCTATATAAGCTAAAGCTTAACAAGAAAAGAATGTTCCTCAAGAGATTCATAATTGCATTGCTGGTGGTGTGTAAATGACTTTGTAGCATTGCATCATGTTCCTTAGATTAATTGAAAATATCAGTTCCCCTGATTGCAGTTTAAATGTAAAATCTGAAATTACATGCACGCTTCTCGCATATGTTAAAGTGTTGAAGTGTCACATATAAAATAAAATGATTTTAGTAATTTTAGTTTGTTGTTATGTAATTGCTGCTCATCCATCCCTCTGTGCATTTGTTTTTCTATCTGTCTCTGTGTCACCATTTCCCAAAGTTTGAGTCCTTCTCCAGTATTAGGTGTATGTTTCAGCAAACATAGCCAGACATCCACCTTTGGTATTTTTCTTGATTCTTGCTTTTTTTTTCTGTCTTTCTTTTCTGCTTTTACTGTGGTTCACTTAGTTCCTGTCTGTCTTGTGATGTTCAAGATAACCACGTCTGTTCTTTTCCCCTTTAAAATCCATTTTTGCATCTCTATGCAGTTTTTGGAAAGTGGTTGATGATGTGGCAAACAAGGGAACATTAAAAGTCTGTGTGATGAAAACTGAGTGGGATGTGGTATCATCTTAAGAAGTGGCCACCTTGAAAAACAATTGTGTAGTGCATAAGTATGGTTAATTGATACATCTGTCTTGTAAGACGTGATTTTTAGTGACCCTAAAGTGAAATAAAACATAATTTTTTTTTGTTTTATTCTTCTGCTCTTATGTTATGTCATTATATGCTATAATGTCTGCAGTGCATGGATATTGAAACAGGAAGTACTACAGTGCCACTTTTGTCCTTCGAACAAGAAAAATTAACTAGCTAGGTCTATAGAAGGCTGTGTGCGCGTGTGTGTCTGCGTGCTAGTCAAAGGGAAAGACTGTTTCCATTGATAACGGTACAGAAAGGTCCCAGTGTGTATTATGAGCCTGGACTCATTTGTATTCATTGATAAGAGAACCTAGATAACAAAGCAGGCATGTGGATACAAATAAAAAAAACATGTCAAACTGTGTGTGCTTCCTCTAGATAGGGACCTTTTTTATAGGATGAAGACAGAATGAAAGCTATGCTTGAGGTTCACTGAAATGTGCCTTTTATGGTTGTAAATTGGTGAAAAATGCACTCAGAGCATTTTTAGTTTGCCCATTGACAGTTGTAAACTATAGATTTGTTCCTCTTTAACGCCTGCATTTCACTTCATCTATTTCCCTATGGCAGTTGTTCCCAATGGAGCTGAAACTGACAGATAACCAGAAGTTTGTGTTCATCTTCTTCATCCTCTTCTCCACAGGTAAGGGAATATTACATATTTAAAATAATTTTGGAGCAAACCAGACATGAAACAAATCTTTTATTCTTGAGCGCTGACTTTTGCCTCTTTCAGCTTCAAGTGAAAACGACTTGGACTTGGACTTCTGTGGCACCTGGCGACACGGCAGGGTCTCCCTGAGACTCGCTGTAGACATCTCCACAGGCTGTAATGGCATTTCAATCTCTGCTAATAGGAGCACTCTGTCCATCAATGGGCAAATGTCAGCACAGTGTCGATGGTCTGATGTAATTCACCTCACTGATCAGTTTGGATTTGATTCAGCGGAAGAAAGTAACTTCTGTCTGCACTGGGAGCCATTGCTGGACCAGTTGAAACTGCAGGTAAGTCACATAAAAGGAAGGAGGGTGGGAAAGATGAGAATTTGTTGAGGAATATATTATAGTATATTTACATTGAAGTAGATTTTCACCTCTTATGTATATATATATATAAGATAGTCTAACTTGACCAATTATCAATAATCTGTTTTAATATCATCAAACACAAGAAGTTGGCTCTGTGGGAGGACTGACGGGGTTGTGAAGTAGAAAGTGTCAGTATCAGCTCTGAAATTGAAATAGTTACAAGTTTCACCTAGAAACTGTATATGGTAACATTCCTCATTAAAGAGCCTCACATGGATTGTTTGTGAGTGCTTTTGTTTGTGTTATTTTGGTGTGCAGCTCAGAGGAAAGAACTTTACTCTGTGTTGGCCCGTAAGCCTGCAGGGCTCCTGCTGCACCGATCTGTCTTTTGGCCCCAACACACCTGAAGCACCCTATGGCATCACCAAGGGAATGGTCAAAAATGATGTCATCACTGACAAAATACTGACTGCCTACAATTTCAATGGAACTTCCATCAACTGTAGTAAGGGAGAATGGATGTTAAGTGTCATGCATCTGTGAATATTTAAATATGATGTTATATATACTATAGTTTTCCACATAGTTTTTTTCTTTTATGATGTTTAATGTCTTTTTGAAAAGATAAGCTTTTAAATGTACCAAGACTTAATTCAACCCTAATTCAAAGATAATATGTAACTGAGAATCAGGCATTTTTACAGTTTGCATGTGAAATGTTTATCTGCAGTATGTAAAATTCTTTTTTTTCCTTTTCAGAAACACTGTGTGATCAATTGAGCAAGGGATCCACCCAAGTATTCATGTAATTTCCTATCCTTATTTTCTTAAATACATTATATTTGTTGACAAAGTAGAACCACGGGGTGTTTTTGTCAACATCCCTTAAATGGCTTTGTCTAAACCCATGGTCATACAACTGTAATGCAGTGCAATCAAGAGCATGACTACATGACTACAAACAAGAAGTTAAGCTGTGTACTGTGTTGGTGGGGGTTTAAAAAGAATGTCACTCCTGTTTAAATGCTGAAACCACAGTTTTTAATTCCATGTCATGATGGAGTGTGTTAATGTGTGTGTCCAGGAGTGTGATGGGGCCCCAGGCTGTAGGGCTGGTTGAACATCCCTGTGCTCGCAGCACTGAGGTGGAGATGATGGATGATTTTAGAGGCTACAACGTAACATGGCCTGTAAGACACACACAAAAGATAAAACTGACTTTTTATCACACATTGAATTTTTTCATGTCATGTATTAACTAAACTCTAGTCTATTCAGGTCACATGTGGCACACTGTAACCACATACTGTAGGCTTCAGAAAGAAGAAAGAATAAAGCACATTTCCTGTGAAACAAACAGACAGAGAAATACATATTTTTGCTTTAATGTCTGTTTGAAATCCAGCAATTAAAGGGAAACATTAATGAAAAACAATCCTTTTCCATAAGCAGCCATTCACAACACTGATTATGTTAGGTCATGATTTATTCATTTATATGCTATTCGTAAACAGTAGCTTTTGTTAGTACAAAAACTGAAGTTATGTTCTCTTTTAAGTGGTTACAAAGTGTAGAAAGTCTCATTAATTTATTCATTCAGAGTCTGTTTTCCAAGTATGAGTGGACAGAAGGAATTATCTTTGTATACTGTATACTATTCTCTAAAGTATAAAGTATATATAATTGTGTCCATTTTTAAACAGGGGCCTCCTTATAGCAGGTTTCCAACCTGGTGAATGAATAACCTATGTTAAAATTGGGCAGTATGTGTTAAGTACCCATCAATCCACATGCACATCTACTCGTTACAGCTCTGTACTGCACAGCTTTATAATAAATTACTCTTTCCAGGGTGCAACATTGTTTTGTGCTTTTCACATTGTTTCTACATCCTGTTTTTAATGAAATATTTAATTTCTGATAGTTATTTGATCATTTTATGAGTAGTCGTTCTTCTATTATTTCTCGAGCTTTTTACTTCAGAGTGTATTGATTGAAACCCTGGTGTCTCGTCCTGTAGTCCGATTTATCCACCATACCAGCAACAGCTGTGGTCATGATATCTCTAGAGATCTATGAGATCTATGATATCTTATGGAGGGGAATTGAGAGAATTTCTCAAATGTCTAAAGACATTCCGCACAAACATCCAACAGGACTGAAGAAATGAGAAATGATTCAAATTTGGTGGTGAAAGGTCAACAGGGACTGTGACCTCACCAAACACAGTTTTGGCCTTTTTAGTTTCTTTGCATTTTGTCATAATCAGCTTAATTTTGCTAAGCAGGTGAACGCATACAAGGATTGTGACTCATTGGTTGTGACGACGCTCATCTTTCTCATGTCAGTATAGTACTTCCATCTGGCCAAAACACACTTTACGACCTTTAATGACAATTCTTCAAAGTCAATCAGGATGGACATTGCAAAGGAATAGAACCAAACAGTTCTACAGTTCCAAGTTCTTTGTATGCATTTTGTTTTTTAGCGCACTCAAGGTGTTTCAGCAGAGTCCACTGTCACTGTCCGGATTCCCACCGCCCTAAAACAAGCTGCAAAACTGACCAACAAAGTAGTGTGCACTTTCTTCAAAAACAACTCTTTCTTCCAAGTAAGCCCCCCCTCACACATACATACTCACTATTTTTACAGAAATGCAAAAACAATTAAATACTTAATTTAGTTTATCTTTCAGGAAAGTGTTAAGAACGTCAGGATCCTTAATGATGTCGTGGGAATCACTGTTGAGAATGAGATCATTATAAATCTGCCTGAACCAGTGAGGGTTGACTTTTATCACGATGTCATACTTGTAAGTTTTTTTTCTTTTTGTGCCATTTATCTGTATCAGTTTCAGCTTCGAGTTGTCTAAAGCTTCAGAACAAAACAAGTATTTGAAGCCACGTGTAATTCAATTATTTGTTTCACTCTTCAGGGAAAGTATTTGATGGTCCATATCAAACTATTCAACAGTGCACTCTTGCTGAAAGAAAAGAATTGGCCAATTTTCCACAAACGTTGCAGAAATAAACTAAAAGTGAAACACAGCTTGAACACACATTGTTTCTGTAATGTGTGCATGTCAGGGTTAGTAAGCTTCTTAATTGTGGCTTTGCTGTGAGCGTAAGAAAAAAAACGAAAAACAAGATGCTACTTTTCAGTTCTGGTGTCTGATGTCAAACTGCCTGTCCACAAAGAGCTCAGAGAAAACATTCAGAAGTTTCTTGTCTTACCTCACATCTTACAGCAACAGATGGCTTCTGATGTTGTTTCCTCTCTGTAACGTACACGTGCCCATAAACCTGAATTGTAGAGTTGCACCTAATCCCGATTTTCATTTTTATTACTACAGTATGATTTGAGCTAGTGACAGGCCGTTCATTCTGAATGTATGACGTAATGACAGGGAAAAGGGAACGATTGCTGATCAAACCGCTCCTCCCCCCTCTTTATTTCAGAAAACTCATTCAAGGACGTGTGTCTCATGGGACACAAGGAAAGGTTGGCCCTCTTTAAAACCAGACTTAAAATATTATTCATTCAGTGTGTATCTCTGTTTCTTGAAGCCCCCATTCGATGATGTTTGAGCATGCTTAACTCTGCATTTTCCTTGTGCAGATCCATTGCAGGTCAACTGGTTGACAGAGGGATGTGAGACACGGCAATATGGACCAAACCACACAGAGTGCCTCTGTAACCATTTGACCTACTTCTCCGTACTGGTGGTGAGATATGCAGTAGATGCACAAAACACAAGGAGACACAAATGAGCATATAAGATGGATAAAACTCAATATAATTTCATACAAAAAAAAAAAAAACATGGTAAGATATAAACTCTTATATTGTTGCTCTGCTCAACAGACACTGGAGCCTCGCCCAGTGTGCCACCTGCTGGCCTTGTCTGTTATAACATCTGTTGGCTGTGCTGTGTCCTTGATCAGCTGTGTCGCTCTCATCATTTATCTCTGCAGGAAGAGGTAATACTGCTGTTTGCGAAGTATCAACAGAGTAACCATTTTAAATAACTAAGTCATAAAAAATTAGTTTAAAGGAATCAGTGAGTAATGATCAACATTAAAAATTTTTTTTGAAAGGTTATACATTAGGGGAAATATTTATTTGATCCCCTTATAAATTGGTAAGTTTGCCTACTTACAAAGAAATTAGTGGACTCAAATTTTTATGGTTGTTTACTGATTATGGCAATAGACAGAATATCAGTCAAAAATGCATAAAAAATACAATATAAAAGTCATAAAATTATATGCATTTTATTGAGTGAAATAAGTATTCGATCCCCAAGCAAAACATAAGTTAATACTTGGTAGAGAGAGCCTTGTTGGCAGGCACAGCGATGAGACGTTTCTTGTAGTTGGTCACCAGGTTTTCACACAACTCAGGAGGGATTTTGGCCCATTCCTCTTTACAGAAAGTCTCTTAATCCTTCAAGTTTCTTAGCAGCCACTTGGAAACTCGAAGCGTCAGCTCCCTCCACAAGTTTTCTATTGGGTTGAGGTCTGGACCTTAATATGCTGCCTGTTGAGCCTCTCCTTTGTTGCCCAGGCAATATGTTTTGGGTCATTGTCATGTTGGAAGACCCAACCACGACCTATCTTCAGTGTTCATGATGAGGAAAGGAGGTTTTCATTCAAGATTTTAACATACATGTCTCCGTTCATTGGCCCCCCAATGCGGTGAAGTCGCCCTCTACGATTTGCACAAAAACAGCCCCAGAATAAAATGTTTCCACCTCCATGCTTGACTGTGGAAATGGTGTTATTTGGATCATACTCGTATTTTTTCATCCTCCAAACACAGCGGGTTGAGTTAATGCCAAATAGCTCAAATTTGGTTTCATCTGACCACAGCACTTTCTCCCCAGCCTTCTCTGAGTCATTTAGATGTTCACTGGCAAACTTAAGGCAGGCCTGTACATGTGCCTTCTTGAGCAGAGGGACCTTTCGGGCACTACGAGGTTTCAGTCGATAACGGCGCAGTGTGAGTGTGTTACCAACTGTTTTCTTGGTGACTGAGGTCCCAGTTGCCTTCGGATCATTGGCAAGCTCCTGCCATGTAGTTTTAGGCTGCTCCCTCACCAGGCGAAATCTTGTATGGAGCAAGACTGAGACTGAGGACAGTTGATGGTCATCTTGTGTGTCTTCCACTTTCGAATAATGGCGCCAATAGTTGTCACCTTCTCACCAAGCCCTTTGCTGATGGTTTTGTAAACCATTCCAGCCTTATGCAGGTCTACAATCTTGTCCCTGACATCTTTTGACTGCTCTTTGGTCTTGCCCATGGTGCTATAGAGATTGGAATGGAAGAAACTGATTCCTAGATCAGGAGTATTGGTAATTGGTTGATTGTGCAGGGCTGTGCGCCACATGGGCACCAGCCAATCTGTGGGAGCCAGAATTCTGGGTGAGTTGTTGGGGATCAAGTACTTATTTCAATCAATAAAATGCACAACATTTTATGACTTTTATATTGTCTGTTTTTTATGCATTCTCGACTGATATTCTGTTAGTAAACAACCATAAAAATTTGAGTCCACTAATTTCTTTGTAAGTAGGCAAACTTGCAAATTTAGCTTTGTATCAAATAGTTATTTCCCCCACTGTAAATAGTGTTGACAATCAATTGAAAAATTGGATCTAGGTTATCACAATAAAAGGCTGTGATTAATCTTGATTATTATTATTGAGTATTTATTTTGGAGGGGAGGGTTGATACAAATACATGTTTAATGCTAGGATAAAGAAATGCATGGCATACTTGAGATCACAGCTTCTTCAATTTTAATATGCCATCAAGTCTAATGAGGTGCTATGACATCCATGTGAACTGCAGATGTAATAAGCAGGTATCGTGTCCGAATATAGAACAGTCATGAAGTAACGTCTGTTTTTAACACAGCCAAAGAGAATGAGTGCAGTTGACATTTGTCATCAGTCAGGTTTTTGTGGTTACTTTCCAATGTCTAGCGTCTCTAGTAAAGAGCTATAAATGTAGCTTGTGCCAGCCGCCTCACTTTGAAAGCCTTTCCTGTGTCATACAGTTCATGTTTTCTGGAAATAATAGTTCTCCTTAAAGGTAGCTTATATGATGGGTCTCAGGCGATCTGTCTTGAAGTCCCCAGTTTTCAACTATATTGACACGCCTGAGGTCTGTTGAGTTAGCCATGGCACTGGTTAGCTTAGCTGTAGTCACTTGTTGAAAGATTTACCCCAGCTGTACTCCGGCAATTTCGTTTAACGAGCACGGTTTGACCCCAACTCAGTGCTAGCATCATTGCTAACATCAGCAAAACCATGCAACGATGCTATTTCAAACCTGTCATGCAGAAAAAGACAGCTCATTATTGCAATATGTGCACACACCTTTTTTTAAACTTGTTTTTGTCCAAACTCCCATCTGGAAATTCAAAAAAAAAAAAAAATAGCAGTTTTGTCATATGACATATGGATCATATGATTACTCATAATGCACGTTTATAAATAAATAAATAATGTGTTAAGGTGTTTTGATTAATCATGAGCATTAACACTTTAATGTTGACAACTCTAGTTTTATATTATTTCTGGTTCATTGTTAAACTAGGACACATTTGTGAAACACTTCTAAGGTATAGTCCTTAAATCAGTGTTTTTGTCATTAGTCATTATCAACACATTCCTCATTTATTCTTTCATAATGACTCATATTTTGTGTAACATTTTGTGTTATAAGTGTTACTAAATAAATTTCCATTCCACTGTCTTTATAGCAAGCGATCCAAGGAGCAGCGGTCCATACCAATCCACTTTGGTTTGACAGTCTCTTTGGCCCTCCTCAACCTGCTCTTCTTCTTTACTGGGGTCCTGGCCAATGTGGGAGGGGAGAGTGTGTGTGCTTGGGTGGCGGCAGGCCTCCATTACTCCTTGCTCGCCTCGCTCACCTGGATGGGCATTGAAGTTGTCCACACCTTCTGGTTGGTCTACTGGGTTTTCTGCCCCACCCCAAAGGCCTGTGTTTGGAACTTGGTCGGCTTTGGTGAGTGTGTGAAGTAATTTAGTCAGAGATAAACTTGCCTCATAGTACATTTAGTGAGGACGATATGAACATGTGTTCTTTAACTGTTTTCCAGCTCTTCCTGCTGTTCCTGTCCTTATCCTGGTTGCAGTAGGTGACATTTATGGCATGAGAAAGGTGCAGCAATGCCATGACCGATCTGACCCTTATCTGATGTAAGTGCATTTATTCTGATAAATGTATTTACTGAGAAGAAATCTATTTCATTAAATCTTAAAATTATGCCAGTCTACAGCAGGGGAGTGCTGTATAATCAGATTCTGCAAACTTGGCATCTTGTCCTCTTTGGGAGTTCTTCCTTTCCTAGGAGTATTTGTTGCTTCCAGGTGCTGGATGAAGGACAGCAACAAAGCCTGGCTGGCCCACTACTTCATCAACATGACAGTCCTGGTCATCGTGGTTTTATCAGGCCTTGTGATGCTCTTCCTAGTCTACCGACAGATCCGCACCAGGGATGAATGGAGGCAGAAACGAGTGGCGTTTCTCAGCATCTGGGGCCTCAGCTGCCTTTTTGGGACAACTTGGGGTCTGACCTTTCTGAGCTCTGGACCTCTGTCTGTATTTTTTATCTTCCTCTTCTGCATCCTCAACTCTTTTCAAGGTAGGTGCTTGAAGAACATCGTGTCAGTAAAGTATGTTTCCTTTATATCGCATCAATTTGCAACAAAATCATCTCATGACACCTAATATGTCGAACAGCTGTAGATCAAACTCTTTTATTATCAATTACCTGTACCAGTGAAGTATGATTACAGACTTAGATTTTTAAGCCTTGAGCACTGTCATCAGCCTGCATGCAGAGTGTTTGCACAAGGCTGTTTTCATTGTTACCTCAGAGATTGATGACTGTGTTTGGAGCCACTGCTCCATTGTATCGGTGTGGGAATGAGACAATAGCCATGGTTAATCAAGGCCTTCTGTTACTGGTTCCTATCAGAAAGCTGTTTCCTCTCACAATGTGTTTGGTTCAGGTCCAAAAATGTATTAACCCTAATTTTGCTGCACACTAGTAGTTCAGTAAGATAATGTTCTATACCATTCGCTATTGTGACAGCTTTCATCTACAAAATGTATGGCCCTGTTTGTTCCGTAAGAGTTTTATAGTTTGAGCTCATTTTCAGTGTAGGATCATTACATTAAATGTATAAAAATATATATATATTTCTACATTAGGGGACTACATGTCTTTCTTGCTGAGAGTTGGGTCCCAGCTAGCTTAGCTAAGCAAGACTACAAACAGGGTAGTACATAGTACTGTATAGTCACAGACTGTACTCTGACAATAATAACCAATGTTGTGGTTTAGTCTCAAGTCTTGATTCTGGGAAACAACTAAAACAAAGCCTGAACTGATGAGCTTTTTGGCTGTTCATTGCTCACTTGGGTTCCAGATAAACTTTTCCTTTAACGACAGAAAACTGAAAATTTCTCATCTAACCTGCGCCACGGTAACAGCTGATTTATTATTAAACACATTCAGTGGTTATTTAAATTAAAATCTTTATTCTCAGGGGGTTCGGGGGGACGGGGAACCCCAAATATACTAACAGTCTGTAGTAGCATATGGAGCCATAGGAGTAGACTCTTTGTTTAGATTTAAAATCAGATTAGAAAGATTAGAGATTCAAATTAGTAAATAGTGTCAATTTTTGTTTAGTTTTGGAGACATGTGAGGTGGACTATACCTGCTGGAAGATTGTTCATCTTGTTTTAAGTTGGCACAGTGATCCTGATGAATTGATGGAGAAAACAAATGATTGAACCTTGGTTCTGATCTGTGTCCCAAGGCTTCTTCCTGATGCTGCGGTTCTGCATAGTGGACTGGATGCAGAGACATACCAGTGTCTCTGCTCCGGGCAGCAGCAGCACTGGATCTACCAGACAACACATGCTGCAGCCTCAGGAGACGAGTTAGTCAACACTGAAGTTTTCTTTGCTGATTTTATGCTGTCAGCTGAGGTAACTGCTGTAGTGAAAACCCCCAATGAAGAATGGTTCCATAAAACCAGTGAACAAGCTGTTCTAAATCTCATACCTCTCATTCTGCTGGTATCCTCTGGAGTTAAACACCACAGGCCAGCCTGGAACATAAACACAAGCACACCGACGGCAATTCACAGGCATCAATCACCTCATTGGATTTTTAAAAGCTGCCCTTCAGTCAGCTGGTACAGTTTGAACCCTTTACCTACTTTGTAATACTTAGTGAAATGGCAGGTAAGCCCTTCTACCATTAAGCAGATTGTTAGAACAAGTTAAATGAGCTGGATCAATAGTTGTGATGGGTGCATAGTAGGATAATTAATCATCTCATGAGGCAAAAAGGTCCCAAATTTAGTTAAATTATTGTTGAAAAGCTAAAAATTGCACTCATATCGCTGGACCTTAGCTGAATATAATTAACACCTTTGCTGGAACTGTTTTAATTAACTCCATCCAATTTGGAGTCAGCACAGATTTTTTTTTTTTTTCAAACGACACCATCACTCAGGAACTCATAATACAGGACCGGAGCCTGTACTCACAGAATACCTAGACTGGGTCTGGTTAAAAAAAGAGAAATCATTTGAGATTTTAAATTATAAACTGGCAATAAAGTTAAGCTGTAGTCCCAGACAGGAGAACATGGGGGCACTGCAGGGCACTGTGCTGTGATTTCCACGGTATTGTCTGTATAGAAAAGGATATATATGTATAGATTATATTTGAAGCTTTGTTCGAACCTTAGATAAGCTTTTGTTTTATAATAAGCATTTCTTTATAGCTGACTTTAACATAGCACTTTAGATTTTCATGTTTTTTGGATTGTTTTAACATGCATAATAGATTTCATACAGTATATATTAAGGTTTACATTCAATGTAAAATGATAGCCAAATATTGTATAATTGACTCCAAGAGGAGATGTTTTTCAGATGGAAATTTCAACATAAAGTTAAAAATATTAATACAAAAGAATTGTCATGGCTCTACTTTCAAATTGGAAAAAAAAAAAAATCATCTTTTAAACTTGAACATTTCGCTCAGAACCCACAAATGATTTGTTGGATACTGTGATATTGCATATTTTTATTTTCTAAAAAGAACTTTTATGTTGCTCAAATTATTGTGTATATTTGATTATTTGTGGATGTATAAGGAGTTTTAATAAACAGTTGTGTTTGTCTAAATGGGACTGTGCACAAGTGCAGAGTAAGCACGTTGGAGGGTCGCTGTTTTCCTGCTCCGTCATCCCTCTTCCTTATCTTTGCCCGTGTGTTTCCTCCCTGGAGGTTTGTCCATGTGTTGTCTTCCCAAACATGCTGATTGTTTGTCCTTGACATTGTTAAAATCGCTACACTTCTATGTGTAGTTGTGTTTTATTTCCACTGAGATCCTGATCCCAGTTGTGTCTTGAAAGAGGCTGATTTAATTGTCAGACAAGAGTCCAGCAATCTTCTTTTGTCTGGGACACCTACCTAAAATGTCATTAAGACCCAACATTCACTTAAAAGGGAGAAGGAATGGAAAACAAAAGAAAAATACTAATACTAGTACTATAACTGTTTCTAATTTCACTACTGTTTAATGTAGCCTTTGTCTTTGAAATTTAAAGGTTTAAAGGTTTGAAAAAGTTTTTTTTTTTTAAATGTGAAACTAGCTCCAAGATACCTCAGTTGAAATTTGGAAGAATTCTGCCATTTATTTTTTTTTTTGTTGTGACCTTGACCTTTGACTTTTCAGGGTCAAACTTATTTTAGGATTTAAGTTTAACAATGTACACGTTACGTAAATTAAAAGCAAGCCCGTTGAATTTTGTCCAAGACAGGATTGTTTGAAATTCCAATGTTCTATTGTTAAATGAGTATTTATTCCAAAATTTAATCAGTTGAAGCATTTATGCCACCAAGTCAGAACTCACAAAAAATGTTTTTAAATGATTCATCTTAAATTGATACAAAACATAAACATAAGTTTTGTGATGAAGGTGGTTTAAAAAAGATAAATAAACAAACAGCATTCTCTTCCATGGATTTTACCTACTGGACAAATCCAACCAGTGCAGACAGTGCAGGTCAAAGTGTGTTAAAGAAGGCCTGGAATCAGACCCAGAGGATTACTGAACAGCCTGAGGAAGATCACAAGACAAGGAAAGCTACTGTATGGTAATAAAAGACTCCACTGGCATCTGCTGTGCTGGTGTTTACAGGTGGTGCACTTCTACTTCTACTTGTCCTTACAACATAGCGACATAGTCTCATCTTCCAAAGATGATTCATTTGGTTGTTGTAGTGTTTGGGTCTGTGGTAAGTATGTCACGTATACTGGAATCCTGTATATTTGCTCGCTTTACATCATCTTTGTTGTGTCACCTTTTACTTGTAGCTTTGTGTAATGTCCCCATAATGGTAAATATACTAAAATGCGAAACAGCAAATAAATGTAACAATTCACCATTTTTCCTTGTTCTTCCTCTGAACTATAATTTGTTATCTTAATCTGCCAATTGGATTGCATTGACCTAAAGTGGGGAAACTGAGACTACCCTCCCTACCCTCACATGTCCCTGGTCTTCTACCAAACTCGATTAACCCCTGCAAAACCAGTATGTCACTTTTGTCATGTGGTTGTGTGCCAGGAAACTGTCTCACCTTACATCACACTAACGTGATAATTGGACATACTGTTGAAGGACCCCTCCCTCTTAGCAAGGTTGTTCTAATTGCATCCCTGGTTTTCACACAGCAGCAGCCTTCAGGTTTGGTTTCTGTTTCATGGAATGTTTAAAATTAACAGAGCCGGTGATGACAGAGGTGCTAATAACAAGAAGTTTATATAAATAATCCTCATTCACTTTGATTTTAAATGTGTTCATAGTATATTACATATATACACATATATAGTCGTGTATATTTCTTATTTAATTTCATTCTAATCTTGTATCGCTATATTATCGCCAAAAGTCCTTTTGTCGGACCGAGAACGCCACTGTTTTACAGGAACTTAAGAAGGTAGAAGTTGTTGTGACCCCATGTTAAGTAAGCTTTCACACTGGCACATTCTGGGTTTAGCCAAGGGCCTGCTGGAAAATGCAGTGTAAAAAGCTCTGTACTGTTCTGGAAACAATCATTGCACTCACTTAGACTAGCTATACTGTAGCCATACAATACAGAGGGGTGACTAATCAAAGGAAAAGACAAGGATGCTGAGGACATAAAATAGTAAAAACAATGTCAAACACAGACAGGGAGAATTTGATACAAAAGCAATTTAAAATGTTTAAAATTTGAAGTTCTTTTTGAATATTTCCAGAGTGTTCACAGATGTTAGATCAAAGGGAAGGGAGTTCCACTGTGTGGAAGCTACTCAAAGGCTCAATATCATCCAGTTTTAAATCTGGATTGAGGGACAACCAGCAAACCTTGGTCTGAGGACCTCAGAGACATACTGGTGGCATTGGGCTGCTATAGACCTTTAATGTAGGCAGGTGTCTAATTGTAGAGCTCTAAAAGTGATTACAAGAAAGAAATTAATTCTAAAGTGGACTGGGAGCCAGTGGAGAGATTTTAAAAACTGGTGTATGAGTTCTTCTGGTGTTCTACTTAACAACCTGGCAGCTGCATACTGGACTTCAGGGACGATATACAAGCGTGAACATTTCCATCTCTGTTTGAGACACCATCAGCCTGACCTTTGCAAAATCCCTCAAATGGACAAAGCAACAAGGAATGAGCAGGTTGACATGCTGGTCTGGAATCGGAGCCTTATCCATAGAGACCCCAAGGTTTCTTTCTGAAGTTTTAATATTTGTTAAAAGACCCCAAACCATCCAAATCCATGTGAACACGGCATTGGGGGGCAGAAATAAAGATCTGTTTTTCAGTGTTTAACAGTAGAAACATTAACAGCCATCCAATTTGTTATGCATTCACACAGTCTGTATGCCACAGAGTGGCAAGGTTTTGCGATTTAAGGAAGGCATACAGCTAAATATCATCTACATAGCAGTAGTAGGATATGCCTTTAAAAGGAACTATTGTCCGTCCAAGGGGAATAACATACAAGGCCAACAGTATCAGACCAAGGCCTGAGCCTTGAGGCACACCACCATAAAGCATTTTGGACGAGGATGCAAATTTACACTGGAAAATCTGAAATTTCTCTCAGTGAGCTATGAAGAGAACCACTTAAGAGCTGACCGTGAGACCCCTCCTCTATGGTTCTCCCCGAGTTTTCTTTTTTTTCCCTTTTTAGGGTTTTTTTTAAGTTTTTCTCTCACCTGGTTCGAGGGTCTAAGGGTAGAGGGTGTTACATCTGTACAATTTGTCAAAGTCCAGTAAGAAAATATGTAAATTGTGTTTTCAGGCTATACAAATACAATTTGATTTTGATTTGATTTGCTCATGTCTCTCAATCAGCATGCAGGGGTCCATATTATTAAATGCTGCACCCAGATCCAATAACACCACAAAGAACATTAACTTGCATCACTAATCATCAAGATCATTCAACTATCAAAATGTTCAGCTCTTTAAGAAAGGGGGTTATCGTTTATACTTCAGCTTTATCTAGGAATTATTTGATTTGATTTTCTTTCATATTTCCCTGTTGTTTTTTTTTGTCTTCAATGGCACGACTGTGACCTGTGAATTTCTTTTAATGATGGATTAAATCTTTTATGTAACATGAAAGACATTAAAGACGTAATTTCTACCTCTCTGTCTTTCAATGTCGTTGTTCCTGTTTCTTTTCGTCATGTTTGTCTCTCTCGTCTGCACCGCTTTCAGTATTTCAATGATTTTGTTGTTGTATTTTTGACAGCATTAAAGTTTAGCTTCTAGTTTTGGGAACAATAGATTTCACCTTGGCTATTCCATCATCCACTGTTACACGTCAACTTACGTTGTAGCACATCATTTTTGTGGATTTTCATTTCACATTTCTTCAATTCAGCACATGCTTTCAGTGGTTTTACTGGAGCAATCAGCATCCACACACATTTTCGCCAGCAAATGCAATTTTTCTAGGTCTTCAGCTTTAGTGGTGGTGTTGTGTAAGACATTGGTCCATGTAATTGAATTCTGTAATTGAATCCAACAATCATCATACATCAGCAAGATTGTCACTTTTCACAATATTTTATATCAAAATATCTTAGTAAAACGGTTTCCAACGTACTCTAAACAGTGATTTTGAATTAAAGGTTTATGAATGTCCCATTACAGCTCCATACATTCATGAACCTTAACCTAAACAAATCTTTAGTCTGAGCTTTAGTCTGCCTTACTTGTCTTGTAATAATGAAGGAATACACCACAGCTGGCCATTAAACAGCTGGTTAGTGAATTGCCCAATTACTTCTGAGCATCTGAAAATGGGGGACTTGTGTAAAAATGACTGCAATTCCTAAATGGTTAATGCCATACTCTTGTGACACACTTCAAATTAAAGCAGAAAGTCTACACTCTAATCACGTCGCGATCACTTTTTTTCAAATTCACTGATGAGTGGACAGAGGCAAAATGACAAAAATTGCTTCACAGTCCAAATATTTATGGACCTAACTCTAGGTATCGATATGTCTAGGCATGTTTTGGATGGATTATTTTGATTAAAAGAAGTGCATTTAGGAAAAAAACTTGTCAACCTTCTTGTTCCTCTTTCAGCTGGAGTTGCCACAGTGAATCATCCTCCATCTCAAAGATAATCTCAACATCTTTAACTTTTCCACCTCCAGTTCTGTCTCCTGTCTTTTGGTTGGTGCCACCATCTCCAAACCAAACAACATTGCTGGTCTCACCACCCTCTTGAACACCTTACCTTTCACTTTTGCTGCTACTCTTTAGTCACAGATCACTCCTTACACTCCACCCTGCCTGCACTCACTTCTTCACCTCTTTACCACATTCCCTGTGGCTCTGAACAATTGAGCCTAAGTACCTGACCTCTAGGACCTTTTCCACTTCTACTCCTTGTAACCTCACCACTCCACTTACCCACCTTTCATTCACTCACATATATTCCTCTTCTTTCCAGCACATATCTCCACCTTTCTTTCTCTAGATCCACATACAATACAACTCTTCCTGAACTTCTTTATACTTCTCCATCAGCATTCTCAAAGCAAACATGGTGTCTGTCTGGTGTCTGTCTGGTGTCTTTCTTGGCATGAAACCATACTGCTGCTCAAATCACTTCTTCTCTTAGCCTTGCTTCCGCTACTCTTAATCTTCAATGTGTGGCTCATCAGCTTTATCCCTCTATAGTTTCTGCAACTCTGCACATCACACTTGTTCTTAAAGATCAGCACCAGCACACTTTTCCTCCACTCCTCAGGCGTTTTCTCACTGTCCAAGATCACGCTGAACAGTTTTGTCAAAAACTCCACTGCCCTCTCTCCTAGACACTTCCATAACTCTGCCGGTATGTCATCAGGACCAAGTGACTTTCCATTCTTCATTCTTTTCAAAGCTTTTCTTACTTCATCTTTATTAATCTTTCTAACTTAAAAAATTAAAAGACAAAAAAAAGACAAATGTAAAAATGAACTCCTTTTATATGTTACATAGATCAAACCTGTTGAGTCGTGTGTTCAGTCATTATTATTGCAATATTCGCACAAGGCACAGATTACTTTTATGTTTCTTGATTTAGGTTTTTAAGCTCAGGTTTTATTCAATTTATTTCAGTTACTATTATTGTTGCTTCCAATTTCTTATCCTTTTCCTTATTTTTGTTTGAAAGGAGATTAGAAATTCACTGAATGGTGTAAACTGTTGTTTTGACAAAGCATATGACGATAAACTTCATAAATCTTGATTCTGTGCCCAACATAATAAAATGGGATATGATTAAATTGAAAATGTAAATTGTAAACAGGTATAATACCCATTCATTGAAGGAATAAAATGTAATCTGTGTAATGTTCACACTCTACTCATACGCTTAGATTAAAGAGGCTTTATTGGTTTTTAAATATGGATTTAACACCTTTTGTCTCTAACAGTATTGAAGCTAATATTTAATACTAGTTAATCCATAAAAGGATTCAAGACTTCAAAGAAAGGCAGCCAATAAATCGTGTCCTCACAGACATTAACCGCATGAAGACTTGTCCCTTTGTTCTTCCATAAACTAATGCAGGATGGCCACTATATCTTTACATCTTCACTGATGTCTTTCCCATTAATCTGCAGTCATCCTGAAATAATACCAATTATGTTCCCGTTCTACAATCTCTACCTCACAATTAGCGGCTCTGCCCATTTTTAACTGGGCCATTAGACATGGTTCTGCATCCTGACGCTTCTCCATCTGTTTCTCCCCTTCCTTCACCTGTCTCCTTGGCGTTAGTATGTTTGGTCACTTGTCTGTGTGGTCACCTGTCAGTGTAGAGTTACAGGTGTGGTCACCTGTCAGTGTAGAGTTACAGGTGTGGTCCCCTGTCTGTGTCGCGTTAGTGTGTGTGATCACCTGTCAGTGTAGAGTTACAGGTGTGGTCACCTGTCTGTGTAGCGTTAGTGTGTGTAGTCCCCTGTCTGTGTAGCATTAGTGTGTATGATCACCTGTGTGCATGTTTCGCCCCGCTGTGCGTTCCGCAGCGTCACATGACGCTTCTTTGTGCGGCAGCAGCAACAGCAGCAGTTGTTTACCGGACTGATGCTTGTGTGAGCGGACCGCTGTTGGCTGGTTGTCAAAGTCGCTGGGTGGGAGATAAAAAACCAGCACAGGTAAAACTGGAAAACTAGCCCAAAACGCTGCACTTGTTAAAAGGAGACTGTTTCAGTGTATCTGTTGTTGATAGGTCCAACTACACCGGATTTCAAACGCATTTAACGGGACAAAAGTGAAGTCGGCTCCGTATGGAGTAACGGCAAGCTCACCGCAGCTAGCCGCTGTAGTACCGGAGGTTAGACGCCTCACAGTTAAAATGAAAGACAACATTAACGATTTATCGACGCTTATATTGTCTAATGTGAATTGTGTAGTGTTTTTTTTTTGTGTGTAAAAAGGTGTTTGTGTTAGTTTTGAGACGCGATTTCTGGTTGCTAACCTCACCAGCTCAAATAACGTTAGTGTTTGCTGGTTAGTGAAGCTATTTATCTTTTCTCGTTGTCTATGACCGTCCACCACAGCTATTTATGGAACTTGGCTCCTTTTAATTTCCCTGTTTAGCCCTTTTAATTTTAATTTGCCTTCTGTTCTGTACAAGTAAAGTTGAGTGTAAACGACTGTCTGCGAGATGGAAAGAAAAAAAACACTCCACTTAATTTATGACCGCTGTCACGGACTTTACTTTGAAAGTCCCTTCCGGAAGTGGGTTGTAGTGCTTCAGCTGGATTTGACGTCAGCTAATGACGGAAAAAATGCTGATACAGGATCCTTTTTTAGCATTGAAGGTTGTTTTTTATGGTCATGTTCGTTGTTTTATGACATACATGCCTATCACAAAACTAAAACCACACCATCAAATACACTGATCCCATCGGGCCTAGCCTTCAAATTGTGACGAGCTCATCTATAACGGGTGTCGTTAGTCAGGTCCAAGGTCGCAGCACTGCCCACCCTTCATGTGTGGAAAATTCACTCTTGTTTTTGTTTCTGGCATAGTCTGTCATAAAAAAGTCTTTGTGAACCTGCTTTTTGCATCAGTTGTTTTTGGGACACTTGAGACTATTTACAGTCTGTGGAAAGGCATTATACTAAAGTTCAACCTGTCTTACCTGTACTGTAATTAAATAAGCTCACTTGTTGATCACAGCCTTATGCTGTAAGGGATTTACAGGTTTTTCCAGTCGATGACACATTTAAAAAAAAAAATCTGTATTTAAGGCAACACTCACTAGCCAGTGTACTCCCAAAAATATTGTTTACTGATGCACAACATGGATTTTTATGTTTTTACAATCTTAAGTTGATAATCAAGTACGTCTATCAGCCGTACTGATAACTGATAAGTTAAAAAAAAACCAAGAAGAAAAACCCCAAACAGCTAACACACTTTGTAAAAAAATTTTAAAACAATGAAATTAAATTTCTAATCTATTCAGACATTCGGTTGAAATGACAACAGTAAAAGAGACAATATATTTAATGCATCCCATCAACGTCATTGATTTTGTAAGAAAATGCTTATTCTGCATTGTATTCCAACAACACATTTCATCAAGCTATGGAGCAAAAAAACTGGCAAAGTTGGAGATTGCTCAAAAACACAGGATTGCAACATTCCACATGTAAACAGGTTCATTGGTAACGAGATATGACTGAGTGTGAAAGGGGCATCTTCACAAGGCTCAGCATGGATGAGCAGAGGCTTTACTGATTGTGAAAAACTATTTGGGCAAATAGTCCAACAGATCAAGAACAAATGTTTCACAACACGAAATAGCAAGGAATATGGGGATTTCGCCATGTACAGCCCATAATATCAAAAGATTCAGAGAATCAGGAATATCTCTGCAAATTAGGGGCAAGGATGAAAACCAACATTGAATGCTCATGACCTTAAATCCCTTAGATGTCTTTGCATTAAAAACTTAAATGATCCTTGGCTCGGGAACATTTTGGCAAACTATTTCAGTATTAAATGGAGTTTATCACTGCATTTATAAAGTAAGTTAACACTCTACCATATAAAGCATAAGTCATATATTAACCACATCCAGACACCAACTGCTCTTTGAACAAGCTCATCTGAGATGAACTGATGCAAAGTGTCCCTTGGTCCGATGTGTCCACACCTCATTTTTTTTCTTGTTTTGTGAATCAGAGACATTGTGTTCTCTTTCTTCAAAAGGAAAATCACCATTCAGATTATTACCAGCGCAAAGTTCAAAAGCTAGACTCTGATGGTATCCGGGTGTGTCAATGTGCCCATGATATGGGTAACCTGCACATCTGTGATGATGCCATTAATGTTGCAAGTTTTGGAACAATGTACTACTGCATCTCAAAATTCTTCCCTGTTCTATTCTTCTTCTTTGAGTCGCACTAGTGGGAAGAATTCCACTTTCAAAACTTCAAAAATTATTGTGCTCTCTTACTGAACACTTTTGTGTTAAAAGTAAAACTGACATAAGGAATTAGTAAAGATGCTCCTGTCAGAGTTTTTGATGCATGTTGCAGGAACTAAATTAAGAATGAGCTTATATTTATAAAAAAAAAAAAAATAAATAAGTTTATCAGGTTTAACATTAAACTTCTTGTCTTGTACTGTATTCAGTTAGATTTATCTTAAAAAGTTCTTGCAAATCATTGCATTGACATTTTAAATAATTATACAATAGTAATATTTCCTAGTACTATAGGTGTATTAATGTGGACATCCTTAGCAGTTTTGCTTTATAAATGATTTGAAAAATTAATAGGTTTTCAAAAAATAATTGATATGAAAATAATTTAGATTTTTTTTTTTGTGGGGGCTGTATATTTCAAATATTTGTCAAGAGGACACTTTATCCATGAGTGGCCATCTCACAACGCAGTCCATAGACACCACTGTCCCCCATAATATTGACCTTTCCTCAACTTTAAACGATGATTTACAGTACCCCTGCTCACCTTCCTGCTTATCTGGACTAATATAAGTCTTTGTTTGAAAATGCATAAAACCTGAGATAGAGCAGGAGGAGGGTGGTCTTGTCCTTGGAAGTCACAGTCACACGAAAAACATATCAAAAGATGCAGTCTCTGTGTAGCACTAATGAACCAATGAACTAATGCACCAGGGTCATAAAACTCATGACTGTGTTGAATGTCAATGTCGCCTCTCATTTACTTCTAGCCATCACTCTGAAGGAAGTGTTAAAAAGTTTTACTGTGCTGTATATCACATCTATGCCATGTCCTCTTCAAGATTCTTAACTGTGTTACATAATCTTTGATCCTGCATCTTTAGCTCAAAACTCAAAAGGAGAATGATCCAGGCTTTGAGGGGATAAACAGCATGCTAGAGGACACTGCTGTCTTTGGGT
>KV751341.1:4761634-4776198 GCA_001698575.1 Mola mola | reverse complement strand
CAGTATAATGATTGACTGACAGTATACTGAAGTTCAGCAGCAATTCAGCTGACTGCCTGTTTATCTGTATATATATTAAAACACCCTTGCATTCCCCATGTCTCCTTTCTTCTTCACCCATTTCTTAAGTCAGTCACTCCAATGTCAGCAATCATTCAGCTGTCCAGCCATCCATTCACACACACCAGTTCTCCCTCATCAGCGTAGGCCCTGACAAATAGGATGTCCTGGATCCACCCTGGTGTGACTGTTTCCTGGTAGTAGAGGTCATAGACATAGTCAGAGTCCTGCTCCTGATGTTCTTCCACCCGCCTGTCTCCAGATATGCTAAGATGCTCCCGCAGCATTTTGGTGTTGTTACACAGGATCACCTCCGGGTCTGAGGGCAACATCTGTAAAAAAACAGTGAGAGGATAAATATGAGAGAAACAGCTGGGCCAAGAGAGAGTGTGCCCATAGATTGGCAGGTTAAAGCTCTTGGCTGATCCCTTTAACAAAGTGTAAAGAAACACAGTTCATCTTCCCATTCACACCAGACAGCTAAAAACTTGTTAGCTGTCAGGCATGTTGGTAAACAGATTCCAACATTTACATAATGTGACTGTCAGTCACCTAGTTGTAGGACTGCCAATTTGAACACACATTCTAGCATTCTACATTCCACCCACATCATCAAAAAAGCCCATTAGCGTCTCTTCTTCCTGAGAACGCTGAGGAGGAACAAACTCCGTCCACCTCTGCTGAGGAACTTTTATCGGTGCACAATAGAGAGTGTCCCGACCGATGGATGCACAGTGTGGTACCCCAGCTGCACCGCAGCAGAGAGAAAACAGCTGCAGCGGGTTATCAAGATGACTGAGTGGAACGTTGGCTCCCCAATCCTGCGCCCGGGCGAGATTTACTCTAGCCGTCTCCTCCGACGGGCCACAAACATCCTGAATGACCCCACCCACCCAGGACACTCTGTTTACGAGTCTCCCTTCTGGCAGGCTCACAGCCATGTGAGCCTGCACACACAGACTAAAACACAGCTTCTTCCCCATGGCTGTGAAAAGACTCTTGCAAGCACCACGAACACTTCAATGTGCAATAATGTGGCCACTGCAATAACTGCTCTTCTTGCACATTTTTCTTAAATTATGCACAGTATTTTACCTGCACCTAGCCACGCATTACTGCAACTAACACATTGTACATATGCTGATCTTATCTTTTTATGAACTTTTAACTGTATCTTTTATACTTGACAATAGCTGCTACAAAATATTGCTGCTAAATAACGTTTCGTTGTATCTCGCAGTGCAATGACAATAAAACTTTTTTCTTCTACTAATACAGATTCTCTAAAATACGTACTATTGTTTCCTTTTGACTGGTGTGCCACAGAGGAGAAATTCATAACAGATGCAATATAAAGGACTTACTGATTAGGTATCACTGACGCAGAAAATGATTTAGCCTCAATTTAAAATATTAGCCAAATTCAAAAGGCATGAGGTAAACACGAATAACTACGAGTTAGATTTAATTTGTAGCTTGTTTGTAACAACTTGACATTGGCCTAGAAGATTCTGAATGGCCATGTAAAGCATGTGGACTGTGGATAGCAATGAATGTGGGTAATTATTCACATTTCTGCTGATTTATGTCAGTTTGGGTAAACAAGTACATACTTCAATACAGGTTAAGTTAATGCAACCACACAATAGGTCATTCATTCCCACACGTCATTTGTTGGTTCAAAGCATGAATCTATTTTGGTTACTTTGTAAAAAAAAAAAACACAGCAGTGACAGTATTTTAACAATACATCAATTTCAATAAGCAGCTACTCACCTTGCTAGGAGACTTGTCCTGGTCCTCTCCATTCTCATGCAGGAGATCGACCACTTGAATTTCACCAAGATCCCATTTGTCCTGCTCTTTCCCAGTTTCCTCTACACCCTCAGGAGAATCTGTTTGGGGGTTCTGCGGCTCAACTGAGCTTGACAGCCCTGTGCGTTGGCTAGATATTATTCTGTAGCGCTCCTCTCTCCGGGTACTCCACTTTGTGCTCCGCAGGTCTCCAAGAATACGTTGAGAACTGGCAGCAGAGGGGCGCAATGCGTGGGCCACCCGAGGTCGAGCCAACGCCTGCCGCACCTGCGCCTGTACAGGAGCATCCTGGTGATGAGAAGAGAAACGCTGAGCTAAAGGGCTCTAACATGAAATGAATGGGGATTCTTGCACACCTATATACATAAAAGGGAGAAGTTAGGTGTTAGACTATTTGCACACATGTCCATACATAACATATTAATATCCTAAGAATATTATATCTACCACCACCAATATAATATTAGTGGTAGTAGTTGATGGTGCTGTGTGTTAAGTTAATGTTAAACTTTACCAATATTAAGCTATGATAACGTTGTTACTGAATGTTTACAGTGACTACTTGCGTTTATTATGCATTACATAACTAATTAAAGTTGAAAGCAAAACACCATATATAATTTTGTTGTTTTTTTTTTTAAGTTTACATTATATACTTCTTCCTTTTGTCACGATTTTGTTCTATGGCACTGCTGTGATCTGTGAATTTCTTTGATGACGCGTTAGGTCTTTGATATTACATCAGACATCGAAGCCATAATTTAGAGAGCTACTTGTGTATATTTAGGCGTTGTTATTAAATCTATACTACAGATATAGACAAAGTACGACATTAATTTTCATTATGGTTAAACTTGGTTAATTTTTTTCTCCGACATTCTTCCTCTCTGTCCTCGACATTAAAGTAAAAGGCGACCATAAGAACCACACCATCAGCGTTAAAACTTATAAAATCTAGTACTCCGAAGACAACTCAGGTATTTTGAAATGAAAGATTAAAGGGGCATTTACAAGGACTGCTATCACTCCCCTCTTAATGGCTCAACATCATTTAAGAGGCCTGCAAACACGTCAGTTGCGTTAAGCATCAACAAAATTAGCTTTCGCTCTCACAGGCTATTGCAATCTGGAATGTAGCTAAAGCTAATGTTGGCTAACAGCGCTGTTGACTAGCTTGAGCGGTGTACTATTAACAACTAGCACTGAAAGTACTATGTTTTCAGCAGGCGGTTTACTGTATGCCACCAGCCACCCAACCTTAAGCACTACGTGCCCTTTCTACCTCTCGGATGCTCGGTTTTCCGCTGTGTTGACGTTAGCTAACACCATGCCCGCGACACCGGGCCTCTCACCTGTGTCGCTACAGTCGCCACGAGTTTGAAGACAGAATTTTCCACCTCGGCTTCATTTGGCTCCGGTACCGTTTCGACTGAGCTCTGGGACGTCTCTGGGCGGATACGTTTACATGCCAGCAGCAAAGCATCTGCTGGGTCGGTGCCCCTTTTTCGCTTGACCCTCAGAATCGTCGAGTTTGGATCCATGTCGTCCTGCTCTCTGAGTTAGTCTGTTCGGTGTCTGGCAAACAGAGAAGCGGGCTGACTCGAGAGCTTTCACTCCTCCTTTATTTCGTCACAGTGTTATGGAACGTGACGTAATACATTTTCTAGTTTGCCTACTCTCATTTCTTAAAAAAAATATATTATTTAATCTCTAAAATCATCTATTTTTATGTTAATATGTGTTTAAAGCCCCTTTGGATTAGCTATCCTGCTACTACATTTTCATGATTGATCTAATAAATTGATCACATTGTTGAGTGACAATAACATATAAGACAACAGGAAGTTTTCATTCTGATGGCACACGTAAACCTGGACTAGCTGGAGCTCTAAACAATTTAGTATATCTCCTTTTTTTTAGCTATTTTTTTCTGTTGTTTTTATATATTCATTCCTTCAACACACATCAGAAACATTGTGGTTGCAAACAAATTATTTTTAAATGAAGACAAATAGAAATAGATTGAGTTTTAGTAATCTAATGTTATTAATGTAAATTTGTCACATTTTACCTAAATTACCTAAATTTACCATGGAGCGATTTATGTTTGGTAAAAAAAAGAAAAATAAGAAAAGGTGATTTAAAAAAAAAAAAAAAAAAGATACTTCTAAAAAAAGATCACTGTCACAGGCTAGGGGATTAATCTCTCAAGGGTATTGATAAAACTGGAAAATTATATTTAGTGCGACAGAAATTGTAAACTTAGTTTTGTGGACTTGAGCTTGAAGTCCTTCTATTTCAGTCTTCCTCACTTCATATTCCTCTGCTCCTAGAACAGTTAAAGGTCAGAGGTAACCTCATACATCTAGTCGGTCTTGATGAATGGTTTTTACATGTTTTGTATGCATTCTTTTTAAGCAGGTGGCATTTGGGACTGGTCATTATAAGGGCAGCTTGCTCTGCAGATGGAGTCATATGACCAGTTTGAAGAGGTGGAACCACACTGACAAGAGGAGTCACATCCCCCCATTGTACTACTTTTGAGAGATTGCAGGGCAGCAGGCAACACAGGTCGTGAATGTCGTAAACAAGAACTGGTAATTTTTCAAGAATATTGGAAAACCACCCATACATAGAGACATGAATAACATTTGAAGACAATGGCTTTAGATACTGTGAATATTTCTCAAGTAAGTATTCTAAAATTTGGAACTGACAATTTTTAACTAATTCTCTTGTGGTCTTGTCAGAATGTCAGTTGGTGTCCGTCTGCTGTCCCAGGGGGACTTTCTGTGCGCCATCTGCCTTGATGTGTTCAGCTCCCCTGTCACCCGAATGTGCGGACACAACTTCTGCAAGAGCTGCATCACCGAAAACTGGAGAATCAACAGAAAATGTCAGTGCCCCGTTTGTAAAAAGCACTTTGACACAAGCCACGAGCTGCACATCCACACATTTGTGTCTGAAATGGCCACTAAGTTCCAACAGTCAGCAGGGAGGACAGCCTCAGAAGAAACAAAACCAAGAGACGTCCCCTGTGACATTTGCACTGGGGTCAAATTTAAGGCCCTGAAGTCCTGCCTGGTCTGTGTGGCCTCATACCGTGAGGCTCAACTGGAACAGCACCAGATGGTTCCCAGCCTGAAAAGGCACAATCTCTTTGAGCCTCTAATTAACCTGGAAGACAGGATGTGCAAGAAGCATGATGAACTTAAGGAGCTGTTCTGCAAAATTGTCCAAGTTTGTGTGTGTCGGGTTTGTGCTGAGTCAGACCACGAGTCACATGACATTGTCCCTCTGATAGAAGAATGTGAGGAGAAGATGGCTGAGCTGGAGGAGACCGATGCAGGATTTCAGCAGATGATCCAGGACAGACAGCTGAAAATGCAAGAGCTATGGGATTCAGCACAGCTGAGCCACAAAGCTGCAGACAAAGAAATAATAGATGGCATGCAGGTCTTCACTGTCCTGTCATAGCTTGTTGAGACAGATCTGACTAGGCTTGTTGAACACATCAACAAGAAGCAAAAAAAAAAACACAGAGGAACAAGCAGAGCACTTCGTCAAGAGCTGAATCAAGGGATCTCTAAGCTGGTGAAGAGAAAGTCTGAGGTCATGGAGCTCTCGCAGTGTGATAATCACTTCCAACTCCTCCAAATCCTCTCATCCAAGGCCGCCTCTAAGCCCACTAAGAACTGGATGAGAGTCTGCCTCCAACAGCTATCGCATGAGGGAACTGTAGCAAGAGCTGTGGCTCAGCTGAAGGCCACACTCAACAAAGAGATGAAGAAGTTGCTGGAGGCTGAGCTGCAGAGGGTGCAGCAGTATGCGGTAGATGTGATTCTGGATCCTGACTCTGCACATCGTAAACTTTTCCTGTCTGACGATGGGAAGCAGGTGAGCCACAGGGATATCAAGCAGAATCTCCCAGACAACCCAGGGAGATTTTCTTACTGTACCATCGTCTTGGGTGATTTCTGAATTTGTTGTATATAAAAAAAACCTCAAACATTTCTGATTCCAACAAATTTGGTTTCCTTTATTATATTTAGTTTTTAAGATGTCTCTTGAATCTGATAGATTTAGTAAAAGTGCAAACAAAAAGGTGTAACTGTTGCCTGGGAATGCAAAACAGCACTTGCAAACATTATTTTTAGTAGTATTTTATTTTTTTATTTTAAAAAGAGCACAGGGATTATACAGGGAACATAGAACTTGGTCAGGATATGCACACCTGAAGGAATGTACCACAAAGCAAGTCAGTAAATATGATTGCTATATATTCCAATTATGACATATAATGAAATATAATTGTACAGTTGTACTGTGGGCCTTGCAGTTGGCATGTGTGATCTTGAGGTCTTATGATTTCATCCATCCCTCCATTTTCTACCGCTTATCCTGTTAGGGGTCGCGGAGGGGCTGGAGCCTATCTCAGCATCTTGGGGCGAAGGCGGGGTACACCCTGGACAAGTCGCCAGTTCATCGCAGGGCTGACATATAGAGACAAACAATCATCCACACTCACATTCACACCTAAGGGGCAATTTAGAGTGACCAATCAACCCAACCCCAAGTTTTGCATGTTTTTGGACTGTGGGAGGAAGCCGGAGTACCGGGAAAGAACCCGCGCAGGCACAGGGAGAACATGAAAACTCCACACAGAAACGCCCTGACCCGGAATCGAACCCGCTTTTTTCTACCGCTTATGTATAGCTCCTTAGCTTGTCCTATATGAGTTCTAGATTTGTGTCTGCAGTGGCAGTTCTTACAAGAAAATATTCACTATCTCCTTTATGTTTATATGTCCCATCAAAGAAGCTCACAGGTCACTGCAGAGCAATAGAAGACTATATAAGGGGAGAAAACTGTTTTCATTAAGGTCCTACTCTGTCAGCATCGATCTCATCTACAGTGGGGCTGCACATCTAATTTGTTTTAGCTGTGAAGTAGACCAAGGACCGAAGGAACATAAACACACCTGGGAGGAAAACAGATAAACAGTAAATTCTTCTAGCAAGTCATAAATTATACATTGTACTTAATTTACACAAAAAACATGCCCACACTGACCTTGCAGGGAGTTCAGTATAGTGAATACATAGATCCCAGGGAGGGAGACATAGGTGGTGCTTGCTAACCCCCAAGGTAAGCCCAGCACGCAGCTTAGGCCCAGAACTGTAGCACAGTCCTTCCACAGCCTGCTCCCTTTCTCTTTGCTTGTCGTCTTCCACTCACTGCTGCTCTCTCCGCCTCCACCACATCTCCTAAGGCCCCAGAGCTTGAACACCACCAGCCCTAGCATGCAGGAATTAGACAGTATCACCAGGCAGGGGAAGGCCACAGTAGTGATGTAGCTGACTGAAAGCCTCTGTGGGAACTGGCTGCTCATCCAGCATCTGAAATGAATGTGGTTTAATCTGAGTAAAATAAGCTGCTTGTTGGCAGTGAATGAAGCAGAGCACAGGTCGAACCACAGCATGTGTATGCTAAGAGGCCAAGTCTTCTGTGTAGTTGAATATTTAAGATCCAAGTAATGAAGCTTGGTGTTCTTACATCTGCGCTGTTGAATTTTCTTCATCCCTCAGTTCTAGACTGTATTTGCCATAAACGCCTGAAATCCCACAAACCACCACAGTCAGTGTAGGAAGACCTGCATACAGACAAAGGATACAGAATTAAATTCATTGGGCCCTGACTGTCACAATCTACATGTCTGTGCTGCTAGAAATGTCAGAAAGACACTACTTGTTCCTGTTTAGGTAATATTTGCTAAAAGACTGTAGCACTTGTCTTCAATAGAAACCAATGTGGCTGAGAACCACAGGGTGGGAAGTTCAGAAGGCACTAGGAGAAAGTTTAATGCACCGTTACAGTGTGGACAATAAGAAAAGTGTCCACATATAAATATATGAAACAAGATACAGAAAGAAGTGAACACGATAGGTTAACTAAAGAAGAGTGAATGTCAGACTCACATTTATCAGGTGACTGGATATATCACTATGAATATTGATATATATTTATGATATTCTGCTGGATATGCAGGTAACAGGATGTCAGTGTAGTGCTTGTTTCTGCTGCCCAAAGGCCAAAGATCTACAGCTGGTGTAAAACCATGATGTCATGCTTCTTGTAATGAACCATGTGGCAGTGTAAACGTTTTCTGTGCCAGTAGTGGCCCTCCGAAACAAGCTGAACTAAATAGTACAACAAATCTGCAGTAAATAAAATAACCCCAAACAAACCGCAAAACAGTGAATGTAGATCAGCCTGTTTTGCCTGGTTGGTAATCCAACTTTCTCATAAAAGCCCTGCATACATTTCACACCTATCTATTACCTATCACATGAGACACTAATATTTGAACTACTCCAATTCCATTTGAACCTCAAACAGAATATTTTAATAGTATATTGTTGTATTCCTATTTCCATCATATAAGCCTTACCAAGACTTCACCATCCTAAATTAAATCTTGGATACAGTACAAAACCAATTCCACTGAAAAAGTTTTTTCAAACCATCTGTTTTGATTGATGAACACCTCAAAGTCTTAACTTATTAGTAGCTTTATACTGTCTGGAGCAGACAATGTGAGAGCCCTCTTTAAAAGGAGTCTGGAGCTGGACAAAATAAAAACAGAATTATAAATTGTAAAGCTAAATGTTCAGATGTGGCAAATGGAGTGTACGTAGGTATTGCAGTAAATAATTTAAATATTTTAAGAACGCATGATTGACATTGACTACTTATTTTTTTCCCTTCTGTTTCCGATTTCTTTCCTCAGAAAAATAAACAAATGTGTGAGCATTCAGTGATTGGCCTATTTATTTATTCTGTCACATTTGGTGATGGCCTATCTGATGGCCATACCATTAGAGTGATCGAGATATTTGATATCAATTGGTATTGATTTTAACTTAATCTACCAACGACTATTTTTTAAAGTCAAAGAAACTGACTTACACAGATAATCAAATCAAATCAAATCAAATCAAATCAAATTTTATTTGTATAGCCCGAAATCACAATTTACACATTATCTCACTGGGCTTTGACAAACTGTACAGATGTGACATCCTCTGCCCTTAGACCCTCGAACCGGGTGAGGAAAAACTTAAAAAACCCTAAACAGGGAAAATAAGAAACCTCAGGAAGAGCCACAGAGGAGGGATCCTTCTTCCTAGGACGGACAGACGTGCAATAAATGTCACTTGTACAGAACACAAAAACATGATAACAACAGTTCATTTAGAATGCATAAAACATCCATGAGTCCCAGAGTCTGTGGATTCTATGAGTCCGGATGTATGGAAAGTCTAGTGATCCAGACGCAGGTGTACTCTGTTGGTCCAGGAGTTATTGTACTCCATGTAGGAAGATCTGGGTGTTGCTGAGTCCAAGAGTATGTAGAATCTCTAAATCCAGGGATATGTGAAGTGTAGTGGTCCAGATGCAGGTGTAGTCTATTGATCCAGAAGCCATTGTGATCTGTGGGTCCCGATTTGCACTTGGAAATCCAGCCTAGGATCCAAGTCACAGGATCCAAGTCACGGGATCTCCTTTCCTAATGTGGCCAGGGGGCATCAGGCAGGACCACAGCAGCACCTCCCACCGCGACCTAGAAAAACCTGCAGGATGGTAAAGCACAACGACTCCGGGGAAGAAGTAAAGTTAGTGTAAGGATATGGACATTTACAGGAGCAGAGAAGGAGTCGGAGTCAGAGGGGGGAGAGAAGAAAGCTCAGTGAATCATGGAGTGTTCCCCCAGCAACCTAAGCCTATAGCAGCATAACTAAGGGCTAGATAGGCCAGCCTTAACTATAAGCTTTATCAAAAAGGAAGGTTTTAAGCCTACTCTTAAAATCAGAGAGTGTGTCTGCCTCCCGTACCAAGACTGGAAGATAGTTCCACAGGAGAGGAGCTTGATAGCTGAAAGCTCTGCCTCCCATTCTACTTTTGGAAATTCTTGGGATCACCAATAACCCTGCATCCTGGGAGCGTAAGGTTCTGGATGGGCGATAGGGTACTATGAGCTGTTCAAGATAAGATGGTGACTGACCATGAATAGCTTTGTAGGTGAGAACAAGGATTTTAAATTCTATTCTGAATTTAACTGGGAGCCAGTGCAGAGAAGCCAGTATGGGGGAAATATGGTCTCTGATATTAGTTCTAGTCAGTACACGCGCTGCTGCATTTTGGATTAACTGAAGAGTTTTTAAAATTTTGTTAGGGCAACCTGAAAATAAAGAATTACAGTAGTCCAGCCTGGAAGTAACAAACGCATGAACTAGTTTTTCTGCATCTTGTTGAGACAGGATGTGCCGGATTTTAGCAATGTTACGGAGGTGAAAGAAGGCGGTCCTTGAAATCTGTTTAACATGTGATTTAAAAGACAGCTCCTGGTCAAAGATAACACCCAGGTTTCTGACAGTGGTGCTGGAGGCCAAGGCAATGCCATCCAGATTAACTATGTTGCTGGATAATGAGTCTCTAATGTGTTTGGGGCCCAGCACAATGACTTCAGTTTTGTCAGAGTTTAACATTAAAAAGTTATGAAACATCCAGTTTTTAATGTCCTTAAGACATGACTGTAGATTAGCTAACTGATGGGTTTCATCTGGCTTCATTGATAAGTATAGTTGTGTGTCATCTGCATAACAGTGAAAATGTATGGAGTGCTTTCTAATAATTTTACCTACAGGAAGCATATATAGAGTAAATAGTAATGGTCCAAGCACAGAACCTTGTGGGACTCCATGACTAACCTTGTCATATCTTGATGATTCATCATTAACATGAACAAAATTATATCTATCAGATAGGTAGGACTTAAACCATCTTAGAGCAGATCCTTTAATGCCAATTTGGTGTTCCATCCTCTGTAGTAAGATGTGATGATCGATAGTGTCAAAAGCTGCACTAAGATCTAATAAGACTAGTATAGAGATAAGTCCTGCATCAGATGCAGTGAGGAGGTCATTTGTAACTTTTACCAATGCCGTTTCTGTGCTGTGATGCTTTCTAAAACCTGACTGAAACTCTTCAAATAGACTATTATACTGAAGAAAGCCACATAGTTGTTTCGCTACTGCTTTCTCTAGAATCTTTGAAAGAAAGGGGAGGTTGGATATTGGTCTATAGTTGGCTAAAACTTCTGGGTCTAGGGTAGGTTTTTTTAGGAGCGGTTTAATTACAGCTACTTTAAATGACTGGGGCACATAACCTGTTACAAGGGATAGATTGATAATGTTTAGTAGTGGATTTCTAATTAGGGGTAAAACCTCTTTGAGCAACCTAGTAGGTATGGGGTCTAGTATACAGGTTGATGATTTAGATGAAGATAATGTTGTCGTTAGTTCCTTAAGGTCAATTGGATGGAAGCTTTCCAAACACACATCAGGACTAATAACAGCCTCTATAATTCCTGTTGCTGAACTGGAATCTGTGGAGTGTAGGATATTTTCTCTGATAAGTCTAATTTTATTATTGAAGAAGTTCATAAAATCATTACAGGTGAGGGCTGTAGGAATGCATGGTTCAATAGAATGATGGCTCTCAGTCAGCCTGGCTACAGTGCTGAAAAGGATCCCGGGCTTATTCTTGTTTTCTTCTATCAACGCTGAATAGTAGTCTTTTCTTGCTTGGCGAAGGGCCTTCCTGTATACTTTAAGGCTATCCTGCCAGGCCATGTGTGGCTCTTCCAGTTTAGTGGAACGCCATTTCTTTTCAAGTTTATGAGTTTTCTGTTTTAACTTGCGAGTGTTAAGATTATACCACGGAGCTAGTCTCTTTACTGGTTTTGTTTTCTTTTTAACTGGGGCAATAGAATCGAGTGAAGCACGTAGAGAGCCGGCAGTGAAATCGGCTCTGCTTCCTGGCCTCAACTCTGAATTGTCAATTTGGCTGACTAATAAATCTGGCCATATTTCTAGAAATGAGAGCAGCTCCATCCCAAGTAGGATGGATGCCGTCTCTCCTCATTAGACCAGGTCTTCCCCAGAAAGTTTGCCAATTATCAATGAAACCCACGTCGTTTGCTGGACACCACCTCGACAGCCAGCGGTTGAACGACGACATGCGGCTAATAATGAGGCTGATGATGGAACAAGATTGTAATATTTAGCATCACAGCGTTATTGTTTTTCTAGGGTTTTCAATACAGTGTTCTAAAACAGAAAAAGGAGTAATAAAAAATTAACAGAAAACAAAATGTATTTTAAGGTCAGTTATCTAATAGAAAGCACTGCAATAAAAATTGGAGTGCTTTACATCTCTTAAGTCACCCTACAGCTACAATTCATACGATCTGCGTTTCCAACCTCTTATCCCAGCTTGCCATCAATCTATCAATCAATCAATCAATCGATTAATCAAGTTTAATTTGTATAGCCCAAAATCACAAATAACAATTTGCCCCTGAGGGCTTTACAATCTTTACACAACAACACCCTCTACCCTTAGATCCTCGAACCGTGTGAGGAAAAACTCAGGAAGAACCACAACAGAGCATATCCATATCTATGGATATGGAAACATGAGAACTGAGTCCAGAAGCATGTTATTAAAGAGCCGAGTCCAGGAACGGTCCAGATGGTGATACAGGTCAGGATTCCAGGCCACTCTGTCTTTTGCTGGGTAGGATACGTGAAGTTGATCATGATCCCAGACACAAGGTCACATCTCCACCAGATAGCAGGTCACTACCAGAACAGTCACGCCCACGTCACCAGGTGGCTAAAAGACGATAAGGCAGAGGGACTCCGGGGAGAAACTCCCTGATGTGAAGTTAGTAACACAAATACTGGGACATATCAGAGTAGAGAGTAGAAGAAGTATGGAAAGAGCAAGATAGAGAAATAGAGGGGCTCAGTGTATCATGGGAAATCCCCCAGTAGTTTAGACCTGTAGCAGCATAACTATGGGCCGACCTGTGCCAGCCTCAACTATAAGCTTTTATCAAAAAGGAAGGTTTTAAGCCTACTCTTAAACACAGAGAGGGTGTCTGCCCCATGGTCTTTAACAGGGAGCTGGTTCCAGAGAATAAGTGCCTGGTAGCTGAAAGCTCTGCCTCCCAGATTACTTTTGGAGATCCTAGGAACTACCAGTAAACCTGCATTTTGGGAGCCCAGCGTTGTAATAAGGTGATAAGGCACTATATGTTCTTTAAGATACAAAGGTGCCTGACCATTCAGAACTTTGTAGGTGAGGAGGAGAACTTTAAATTGTATTCTGGATTTCACTGGAAGCCAATGCAGAGAAGCTAGAACAGGAAAGATGTCATCTCTTTTTCGTGTTTCAGTGAGTACACGAGAAGCAGCGTTGTGAATCAGCTGGAGGGTCTTTAGTGACTTGATAGTACAGCCTGATAATAAAGAGTTGCAGTAGTCAAGCCTGGAAAGGAAAAAGGCAGGGACCAATTTTTCTGCATCATTTTGCCATCCACTGACGTTTTGCCATGTAAAATTTGTATCTCATCTAGATGTGCAAGGTATACGTGACCTCCATGGCTGATACACCAAGCATTTCCCCGTAGCATTTTAGGTCGAAACGCAAAGCCTCCATTAATGACGGACATACAAGGTTTGTGTTATTTTGCTTAAGTTTAGGGACAAAAGTCTGGGGTAGCAGACATGAATTGTGACGCTTGGAATCAAACAGAATGCGAATTCTGGTCTCTTGAGTGAAAGCTGGGTGTATGGCCAAGTGTTGGATGGTGTCAACCTGAGAAACTGAAATGGCAACGCAAGAAGTTTTAAACAAGGGCACACTATTTCTAACAAGATTTTACATTTGAGTGAGAGACATTGATTTCATTTTGCCGGTCTTCTGTTGATTTGTATAGAAATGTGAGTGATACATTTGCAATCAAATGTAGTTATCGGCTATATTATAAGTAAATGTTATTTTTGTTTTATCCTTCAGAGGACCTTTAAAAAAAAATCTCCTTTAATAAATTTACCCAAATATAACCTTGTAAAAATGATAAAGAGAACTTTCAGGGAACATTCCCTGAAAGTTACCTGGTTGCTGGGTTTCTTTGAATTTGCTGCAGTGCTGCAGTGGCCATAGAGGCCTTTCACCTCTTTCTACCTCTGAAAACAGCATTTAACAGTTAACTGGTCTTACTTCATGGGGTTAAAGCTACACGACCCACTGTTTTGATGAGACATTTTGTTGTGCAATGACTAAATGATGACATCAATTTACATGCAACATGCACAGGAAACCTTTGGAGCATTTTTCAGTTTCTTTAAAGAGGAACCCTTTGTAAGAGGAAGCCCACACAGCCTCAGCTCCTCAGAAAGCTAATGAAACTGTATCTGACTCCCTGGTGATCTAAAAAATATATGATGTTTCCTTTAAAGCATAATGTCTAAATTTTGTAGGGGCTTTTAATGACAATCTGGATTAATTTAGTGAGTCCAATGGCTACTGGTGGTAACATCATGAGCTGTTTATTGCAATGCTAAAGTGTAATGTATAGAAAAGCAAATTGAATTTTGCCACAAAATTACAGACTTTGCTCCCAGCATTGCAAAATGTAAATATACTGGCTTATACTTTAAAAAATATGATATTGCCCATCTTTTCTTAGATTTATAGGTGAATCTACTGAAACCACATTCAATGAGTGTTAGTGCCACAAAACTGTAAAGCACAAAGTGTTTCAGGAGTGACTTACA
>KV751341.1:4739313-4755870 GCA_001698575.1 Mola mola | reverse complement strand
GTGGTAAAAAACAAAAAAAACCTCTTTGTTTTTAAATGCTGGTTTGTCTGTTTGAAAGGCTTGCTTCACTCATTCTACTCACTGGGTCTTTTGCTGTAGCAGCTTTGTTCTGGATGCAGTATTTACAATTCAGACTGAATAGCAATCTTTCATTCATTTATAACATCATACCCCTTTCCAAAAACCAATAATGGCAGAAGAAAAATTATATGAATTGATTAAAGGAGCCACTTCTAAGATGTTGAGTCTTTTTCTGGGATTGTCAGATATTGACAAATTGGGTTAGTAGCTCAGTCCAGCTAACATCTGTATTTGACAACCTGGGAATGAGACTCAGCAATCAACTGTGTTAAATTTTTATAGCTTCGAACTGAGAGTTTATAATGTGGGCCTCAAAGGTTAGCATGCCTGAGGACTGAAGCCAAATCGGCAGAACATTAGCACAAAACTATTTAATGGTGGAGACACGTGGCCCATAAAGAAAGCTAGCACATTCACTGTGTTGTATTTCTCCATTGCATGTAAGCTATCATAGCGCTGGTGTCATGCCCTTCATTTTATTGTTTTATTTGGATCTGTTGTATAAAGTTGAAAATATAGCTTTGGTTCCATTCCAAATAAGAGTCTACTGTCTCTTTAGCCTTCTACACTTTCAATTTAATTTTGTATTTTTCCTTTTTCTGTTCCAGAACCCCAAATTATCAGTGGAAAAAAGTGATGCTGTGGCGCTAAACTATATCACTTACATAGGTTCAGGTCTGTCTGTCATCTTCACCGTCATCAGCTTGATCATCTATACATATCTACAGTGAGTTGTCCGACTTTAAGTTATGTCAAAAAACTGCAGAAAACTGTAATGTGATGTTTCACAGATGTCATCTTCTCAAGGAAGTGAAGCAATATGAGAGTTTTAAGTATATTTTATTATTGGATTTATATCATAGAAGGCTTTCTTCTTATAGGAGATGATCTGATTTTATTTATCACACTAATGTACTTTAACCAGATTCTAGTACGTGTTGTTTCTTAGATCACAGTCCTGAGCGTCAATCCTGAACCCTAAAGACATGAAAAACTTGGTGACACTTTTTCAAGCTAAAAAGCAAATTAAAACACTTTGTTTCTCAATTGTGTTGGTGTTTTGATGTAAATTCATGTGTATGTGTATGAGTGTGTGTGTGTGTGTGTGTGTGTGTGGTGTTACAGGTCACAGATGTTTGTCATGTGATTTTATGGGTGAAACAAGCAAAAGTGATCAAAATGGGGAAAATGTACCAGTGGGCACACAGGTTTTTACATTTCAATACAATCCTGAGAGAGCCAGGCCATATATATCAGAGGTGGTATCATATTTGCTAAATAAACAATTTAAAAATTAGAACAATTTACTATATGCTGTTCCTCTTTCAGGCGGCGGCGTCCAGAGAAGGCCATCAGTGTGCATGTGCAGCTAACAGCGGCGCTGCTGTGCCTCCACCTAAGCTTCCTGCTGTGCAGCCACTGGGTGTGGCTGCTGAATATTGGTGAGGAGGACTGGGTTTGCCGTGTTCTGGGCCTCCTCTTACACTGGTCCCTGTTGGCCACTTTCAGCTGGACAGCTCTGGAAGGATTCCACCTTTACCTTCTCTTAGTCAAAGTCTTTAACATCTACATTAGGAGATACCTGCTCAAACTCAGCTTGGTGGGATGGGGTGAGTGGATTCTCTCAAATGTTTCATGTGTATGGTTTTGCTCTCTTACAATATTGTAGTTCTACTTCCAATTTACACATGTACTCAGAGCTATACTGTTGAAGTCAGGATCGCAAACCAGCCAAAAGAGGCATCAACCTTCGGTAGTTTGGTTGTGGTCATTTTATTTACTGCACATGCCATTGGGTATTTTCACAACTGTTCAATTCAGTTCAGTTTAAAGGGATTTTATTGGCACAGAAAACAAATGTTTACACTGCCTCATTAATTCACTGCAGGAAAAAGATGCACAATATCAGCTGAAGTCTAAAGGGCTTTAAACCAGCAGTAGATCACTTTGACCTCTTGAGGGCAGCAGAAACAGGTTCTACACTGACATCCCGTTAGCTGCAGATCAGATCTTATTCATTATAGTTATATATCCTGTCACCTGATAAATTTGAATTTACCGTTCAGTCTGTTTTCCGTTTCTCTGCTAACTCTAGTGTGAAATAAATAATAATAAAAAGATAAAACTGTTGAAGGTAGCTGGTTTAAGGTGGCTGCTGCATCATTTCCTACCTTTTCCCCTTTTCTTCCTTATGTATCTTGTTTCATATATTTATGCGTGGACATGTTTCTTATTGTCCACACTTTACCAACGCATTAGTCTGTCTCTCAGTGCCTTCTGAACTTCCCACACTGTGGCTCTTGGCCACAATGGTTCCTAATGAAGACAAGTGCTGCAATTTTTAGCAAACATTACCTAAACAGGAACAAGTAGTGTCTTTCTGACATTTCTAGCCGCACAGACATGTAGATTGTGACAGTCAGGGCCCATTGAAGTTAATTCTGTTTTTCTCTCGACATTATGCAGGTCTTCCTACACTGACTGTGGTGGTTTGTGGGATTTCAGGCGTTTATGGCAAATACAGTCTAGAACTGAGGGATGAGGGAAATTCAACAGCGCAGATGTAAGAACACCAAGCTTCATTGCTTGGATCTTAAATATTCAACTACACAGAAGGCTTGGCCTCTTAGCATACACATGCTGTGGTTCGACCTGTGCTCTGCTTCATTCACTGCCAACAAGCAGCTTATTTTACTCAGATTAAACCACATTCATTTCAGATGCTGGATGAGCAGCCAGTTCCCACAGAGGCTTTCAGTCAGCTACATCACTACTGTGGCCTTCCCCTGCCTGGTGATACTGTCTAATTCCTGCATGCTAGGGCTGGTGGTGTTCAAGCTCTGGGGCCTTAGGAGATGTGGTGGAGGCGGAGAGAGCAGCAGTGAGTGGAAGACGACAAGCAAAGAGAAAGGGAGCAGGCTGTGGAAGGACTGTGCTACAGTTCTGGGCCTAAGCTGCGTGCTGGGCTTACCTTGGGGGTTAGCAAGCACCACCTATGTCTCCCTCCCTGGGATCTATGTATTCACTATACTGAACTCCCTGCAAGGTCAGTGTGGGCATGTTTTTTGTGTAAAGTAAGTACCATGTATGATTTATGACTTGCTAGAAGAATTTACTGTTTATCTGTTTTCTTCCCAGGTGTGTTTATGTTCCTGTGGTCCATGGCTCTGACCCACAAGTCTCAATCTGACAATAATTCCTCCATCAGGGACTCTTCCTCTCAGAAAATGATGACTACCAGTTTCAACAACTGATTTTCACAGCTAAAACAAATTACCCATTGCCTATATTAGGCATTTATGGGTCGTATTCACTTAAAAGCTAGGACTTTTTAGATAGTAAAGAAAATCATGCATCTTGAAGACTGACCTTTTGTAATTATTTATTGTTACCAAAACTATGATTCTTATGATTATATTAATGTCAGATACAGACAAAACATTGTCGACCATTTACTGGTGAATCACTTGAATAAAAAAATAAGTGTGGATAATCCCCTCATTACCTTTTCTGCAAAAGCATCTTAACACATATGTTACCGTGAGAAACAGCCAGAAATAAACTGCTGTTGTCAAAATCCACTAGATAGACAGATTCTTTGTCTTTTGTCTTTTCAGATTTCTTTGCAAAAATCAAACCGAAAATTAAAACCACAATTCCCCTCTTTTCACACTACAAACATCTCTTGAACTTCTTGTGTATAACTTCACAAACAACTTCCTTCATACTGTATGGTATATCACTGGCTGCAACATGCACTCAATAGACACACTGGCAATCAATAACATTTACTGACATTACATCTTATTGTAGTTCCCTTTGAATGCGGACAATAACAGTTAAAAAAATGAAAAACAGCAAAAATGCCATAATAAATTCCACTGACACTCAACCATCTCAATTAACATTTAGAAAAAGAGGCAGGAAAAAGTATAAACAATTAATCCCACCCTTTATTCACTACTAGATTATCAGTAAATTCCCTACTGAAATCCTAACCGTGAACCGGTCAACACACAGTTTCCCAGGTGTAAACACTAAGAGTCAAAATTGTTCACATATACGAATCAGAACCTTTGGGTAGTTTGGTGAAACACCCGTGGGTCAGTTTTCTATTTTTGGAACAATGAATGGGCAACAACATGAATGGGGGGGGGGGGTCAGATTAAGATGAAATTCACGCAATTGAAGGAACTTGACTTGAAGGAAGCTGGGCTAACAGTTCTGCAAAATCAGAGCTATTGTGCTCTATATCCTCTATAACCTGGACCTTCAGAGGAAAATATATGAGAATATATACCTATCTAGGTCTGTACTGTAAATGTAAGTGCTGTACACTGTGATGTTCACGGCACCTGACTGTGCTGTATCTGTTTGCGCTATGCTGTCTGAGATGCATTGCCATACTGTACCATACTGCGGATGGTTAGTTTACTGCATGCCATATTTTAAAGTAATCCCATCAGAAAATGTATTTTTGCAGAATTTAAAGATGGCAACCTAGAGGAGGCAGAAGGCCACTATTTTCATCAGAAAAGCAGAGGGAAATAGTCAACATGTTCATAGTCATCTATGGCATTTGTTAATGTGAGAAAAGAAGGGAGAGTTTAATATAGGTTACATTCCAAGGTATCAGTACAGCCAGCATCTCAACAACTGACTGTAAGATGTTTCACAAAAAAATTTCGAAGAATTTAGAGTATTATATTGTTTTTTATTGAGAATTTGTCCATGTCCCTTTATTCTCCTTGAGTGTACCAAAATGTTACCATTGCCATAGAGAAAGCCCTCCTATTGTTTTTTTTTTTCATTCATATTTGGTTTTCTATAGATAGGCTACAGTAATTTTGGTAATTAACTACAGTCACCCTTTTTGCTATAGTAACCTTAGCGAGTGTTACATTGTCTGGTGAGTATTAGAGTTTTTATTCAGCAGTATTGATGCACCCACCCTTAGAGGTCAGTACATGGAAAAACCCCCAGGAAAATCAGGAAATTGATGGAGACAAAAAACCAAGTGACTTAAGTAATACACCAGCATTCCTCACTTGAGGATTTTTGACCATTTGCTTCCCCAGAAATCTGTTATAGCTGTAGATAGTTTTCTCTTTCTGCTTTCTACCAGTTATCTCTTGTTTCATACTAACAGCACTTATATAGTAAAAAACAAATCCAGTTTCCATGATTAGTAATGGATTATTTATATACCTGCTCATAGCCACTGTAACCCAATCCCAAAGATGTATGGTGTACTACATACTCATCACTTGTAAATCAGGAGCATCTTGCAATTAAAACTCACCTGCAGGTATCATTCTTCAGTCTTTACTGTAAAACCACTGAGTTAGTAAGGAAAGAAATATAATTTTATTGGATCGGATTTTGGTAAGTATGTATTTTAGTCAAGTCAATTACCAGCTTTAGCAGGGATGCATACCTGTTTTGAGTTTGACATTGCAGTATAGTGACACAAATATTCCTTAATTTGTAGTACTGAACACATTATGTTTTGGTTCTTAGTTATATTATAAAATTTAAAACAGTCATTTTCAACATTTTTGAGTAGCAAACCATCAGAATAAATAATCAACATTTGATCCTTTATGTGGGCCAGATTCACCAAGAATGGATTGTGCCCGAAATTAGTGCCATGATTTGCGTAGAATTATTGTCTGCAATCTGTGCCGTTTTAACACCTTATCAACTAAGGAATTTGCTCTTATTATATGCTGGAGCAAACAGAAACCAGCCCCTAGGGGTCACAAAAATGGATAAATGGTGAGGGTTAAATCAGGAGGGACATCTGATGTAAAAACTGAGCAAAGTCATATTTTTGAATCACAAAAATTTTATACCCAATCGTTCGGGTCCCGGGATTAACAACGACCGCCGCCGGTGCTTTTATGTTTTTGATAACAGGGTGCCGGTAGAAATTGGGCTGCTTTTAGTAAGAGTGTGGGATTGAGAGTAGGCACTGTACATGCTGTTTACAGGCAAAGGTAGAAAGCTGGCTGACATGATGCAGAGAAGAAAGGTTGATGTTTTGTGTGTGCAAGAGACAAGGTCGAAGAGTAGCGAGGCTAGAAGCATTGGCGCAGGATTCAAATTGTACTATCATGGTGTGGATAGGAAGAAACATTGAGTGGGTGTGATCATGAAGGAGGAGTATGCAAAAAATGTTGTAGAGATGAAAAGAGTGCCGGACAGGGTCATGAGTGTGAAGCTGGAAATTGAAGGAGTGTTGATGAATGTTGTCGGTGGTTATGCCCCACAAGTTGGCTATGAGATGGAAGAGAAAGACAAAATTCTGGAGTGAGTTGAATGAAGTGGTAGAAAGTATTCCCACGGAGGAGAGCGAGTGGTGATTGGAGCAGACTTCAATGGCATGTTGGTGAAGAGAACAGAGGTGATGGCCAGGTTAGGTGTCAAGGAAAGGAACCTGGAAGGACAGTTGGTAGTAGATTTTGCAAAAAGAATGGAAATGGCTGTGATGATTACCTATTTCCAAAAAATGGAAGAACACAGGCACATATACGACACATAGGAACGGAGGTAGGAGCACACAGGTGGACCACATTTTGTATAGATGATGCAATCTGAAAAAGATTGGAGACTGCAAGTTGGTGACATGAGTGAATGTAGCCAGACAGCATTGAATTGTAGTGTGTAGGATGATTCTGGTAGTCAGGAAAAGAAAGAGAGCAAAAGCAGGTCAGAGGATCAAATGGTGGAAGCTGAAAAAGGAAGACTGCTGTGAGGACTTCAGGGAGATGCTGAGACAGGCTCTGGGTGGTTGTGAAGAACTGCCAGATGAGTGGCTAACCACAGTAACAATGATCAGGGAGACAGGTGGAGAGGTGTTTGGTGTGTCATCTGGACAGAGGATGGATGATAAGGAGACTTGTTGGTGGAATGATAAAGTACAGGAGAGATGGAGGGAGTACTTTGAGGAGCTGATGAATGAAGACAATGAGAGGTAAAGAAGGGTGGAGGAAGTATAAACTGTGAAACAGGAATTTAGAAAGATTAATAAAAATGAAGTTAGTGGTCCTGATGACATACTGGTAGAGGTATGGAAGTGTTTAGGAGAGAGAGCTGTGGAGTTTTTGATGATGCAGTTCAAGCATGATCTTGGACAGTGAGAAGATGCCTGAGGAATGCAGGAAAAGTGTACTGGTGCCAATCTTTAAGAACAAGTGTGATTTGCAGATTTGTGGCAACTACAGAGGGATAAAGCTGATGAGCCACACAATGAAGATGTGGGAAAGAGTAGTGGAAGCGGGGCTAAGAGACAAAGTGATTTGTGAGCTGCTGTATGGTTTCATGCAGAGGAAGAGGTCTACAGACGCCATTTTTGCTTTGAGAATGCTGATGGAAAAGTATAGAGAAGGTCAGAAAGAGTTGCATTGTGTCTTTGTGGATCTAGAGAAAGCCCATGGCAGGGTGCAGAGGGAGGAACTGTGGTTCTGTATGAAGAAGTCTGGAGCAGAAGATAAGTATGTTCAACTGGTGCAGGATATGTATGAGAGCACTATGACTGTGGTGAGGTGCGCTGTAGGAGTGACGGATGGCTTCAAGGTGGAGGTAGGACTGCTTCAATGATCAGCCCTGAACTCCCTCTTGTTTGCTATGGTGATGGACAAACTGACAGATAAGGTCAGGCAGGAATCTCCGTGGACAATGATGTTTGCAGATGACATTGTGACCTGTAGTGAAAGGAGGAAGAAGGTGAAGGAAAACCTGGTGAGGTGGAGGTATGTGCTGGACAGAAGAGGAATGAAAGTCAGACGTAGTAAGACAGAATACATGAATGGGAGGGAGGCAAGTGGAATGGTGAGGTTACAGGGAGTAGAAGAGGAAAAGGTAGATGAGTACTTAGGGTCAACTGTTCAGAAAAAAGGGGGGTATGGTAAAGAGGTGAAGTGCAGGCAGGTTGGAGTGTCCGGAGTGATCTGTGACAAAAGAGAAGCAACAAAATTGATGAGTGGTTTACAAGAGGGTAGTGAGATCAGCTAAGTTGTTTGGTTTGGAAACAGTGGCACCTGTTACAAGATGGCATTTAAGACAAAAACACAGAGGGGGGAAGACATTTTGTTCTTGTTTTCCGACACACGAGTTTAAATAATTATTTATGTAATGATTTATTACGAGTGAATGGTTAGACTACTGATGGTTGGCACCCTGCAAAGCAGCCTCCAACGTCTGCCCTCAGTGTGTGTGTGCGGATAGGGAGGTAAACGTTAACTTGCACGGTTAAAGCATTTTGAGTTGTATATATACAAATACAGTAAATTAATCTATTCATGACATAACTGTGATTGCATACAGAACAAAATAAATAACTTTGTGTGGAGCTGTCTGTGGTCCTGAATATTATGTCCCGGCCTATATTCGGTAGAGTGGAGCTGTCCATGATCTTTACTCTTTAAGTAATTATAAAGCCCACTGTTACCTATTAATGAGGCCATTGAATTGCAATTCAGGGTGCAAAGTTGAGTTGCATTGATTGCTCTAGTTTGATTGGGTTTTACTGATCTGTTAGCTTTTGTTTTTAAAGCATTCTGCCTTCAGTCAATGACCCGCTTATCCCCTGGAACACAGCCACTGCGAATATATACCTGTAATACTAATGCCGTGCAGAGAACTTAATATATAATGAGAGGTGATTTTCAGGCTCTGTCTGGACTTATTTACATTTTCAGAGGAATGTTTTTTTGACCATTATTGTTTTTCCTCGCAATCAATAATCTAAATACACAATTTAATCCTTCCTTTCATCGGAGCAGAATCTTTGTGGTGCATTACGTTTTTTGCGTATGGAAGTTTGGCGACGCTGAGCACATGAGCAAGGCGACTGTCACAATCCACTCCTGGTTTTCCCCTCTACCAACCCACTCTACCTGCCTGCCCTAATCAACATCATTAGATTCACCTGTTCCCCCCAGCCAGCTCTTAACCAGCTCCTCCACACCCACTCTCTGCCAGAGTGGTCGTCGTCGCATCATGCACTACCTTCCAGCACTCTTTTCCGGACGGATCTCCTGTTACCTGATCTGCCTTCTGCCCCTGACCACGTCTCCTCGTCTCTGCCCCGCTAACCTGACTTGATTTCTGTCTTTGGACTTTGTATCTGCTCACTCCCTGTCTGCCTGCAGTCTGCCCGGACCCCTCTCCGGAGACTCCGGCCCCATTCTGAACGTAGACTGTGCTCGCCGACCAGGCTTCCTGATTGCCGTCCATTTGGACTCGTGAACATTTTTAATAAAGTTCTGAACTGTGCCGGTCTAGATCTGTACTATTCTTGGGTCCACTCTCACACTCGTTACAGCGACCGTGTGCAGAGCCATCAGAAAGTTGTCTCTTGCCTTAAAACACTTTTGTTGTGTTCCCTTGACACAATCCTGTGAAAGCCATCAAAAAGTTGTTCTATGGGATTGCAGGTTGATTATGTAGATGTCTGTTTAAATTAATGATTATAATCTTCTGGACAAGCTTCTGGACCATTAGACTACACCTGCTTCTGGATCACTACACTTCACATATCCCTAGATTTATAGATTCCACATACTCTTGGACTCAGTGACTACATCAGAGACACTCAGATCTTGATACATGGACTATAATGACTCCTGGACCAATTGACTACATTGCGGTGGGAGCGGCTGTTGTGGTCTTGCATGATGCCTGCTGCTCAAATTGGGACAGGGGATCCTGTGACTTGGATCCTAGTCTTGATGGCAAAGAGAAAATCTATATCCATGGATTACAAAGACTCCTGGACCAACAGAGTACACCTGCATCTGGATCACTAGACTTCCCATACATTTGAATTTATAGATCCCACAGACTCTTGGACTCATGGATGTTTTATATATTCTAAGTAAACTGCTATTATCATGTTGTTGTGTTCTGTACAATTGACATTTATTGCATGTATGTCCGTCCTAGGAAGAAGGATCCCTCCTCTGTGGTTCTTCCTGAGGTTTCTTATTTTCCCTGTTTAGAGTTTTTTTTTAAGTTTTTCCTCACCCGGTTCGAGGGTCTAAGGGCAGAGGATGTCACATCTGTACAGTTTGTCAAAGCCCAGTGAGATAATGTGTAAATTGTGATTTTGGGCTATACAAATAAAATTTGATTTGATTTGATTTAAATCTATATTCTGTTCATGACATAGTACTTCATTCTTGGACAAGGATTAATAGTTTTAACTCCTTACAAGATTTCCTAGTGTGATTGGCTGCATTGATGGCACCCACAACCCTATATCAGCTCCATTGGTAAATGAGGCTGGCTATGTATATTGGTAGTCCATCCACAGCATTAATGTGCAGGTAAACTGACTAGTGTCACACAATGTCAGACTGATAGGCTGTATTGCAGTGCTGCAAATGACATTTGTCATTTTCTGCTCTGTCAAGAGCCCGTGTGATGTTACACATTTGATCACAAATGTGGAGGCCAAGTGGCCTGGGTCCGCGCATGAGTCACGGATGTATCGTGAGTCTACCCTGAGCATCAGAATGGGATGTGGTAAGTAACCTAAAGATTTCTTTAATATAATTTACTTGACCCTCTTCTTTAATGCACTCAATGTATGATAGAATACTCAATGTATGCGAACATACATTATAGGGGAGTTTGATGGCCTTCTGGTGGGTGACAGGGGGTATGCATGCTAACCCACTCTGATGTGACTTTACCTTGACCCTGAGTGTGGCCCGCAACAGCGTTTAAAATGTGGCCCTTTGTAGGACAAGGACCCTGCTGAAGGCCTGTTTCAAGTGCCTACTTTACCTCAGGGTAACCCCTGAGAGGGCCTGTGACATTATGGTGGCATGTGTTGTTTTCCAGAATATATCCACAATTAGAGGAGAGCTACACCCTGCCCGAATTGAGGCCCAGGATTAAGACCCTATTCATCCTGCAGCAATCCAGGATAGCAGAGCAGTCTGTGATGCAATATGCTGGAATCATTTCAGTGATTAAGCACAAAAGACTGCCCAGTGTAGTCAAGTAAATATTTATTCAGGTTTCATTTGGTCTGTATTTCCTACAAATACAAACACAACACTTATTTTTATTTTACATTGTTCCAATAATTAACACAATTTTCTTGTGACCATGCACCCACCTCTAACTTGTGCTTCATTATTTCTTTTTCCAGGTCTTTATAATCTGGTGGTCCAAGTAGTTCATTTCCTTTTCTGTTTTCTTCATTTTCCTTACCCTTGCATTTTATACAGTTCCTTCACTGCCAACTAGGAGTACAAGGGGTTCATATTGAATCTTGTAGTTGTACATGAATTCTACTGAAGTAACATCTGGCATTTATTGAACATTGCACCCAGTTCATCTGTTCCGTGTAAGTAGAGGACCCTCCTGCTGCCCGGCCATGCTCTGTTAAACAATGGGAGATTTTAAGATTTATGTATATAATTTATTGTACATGTACATGTAATCCTATATACTCCATCCAATAATGTAAAGAAATGTGAATTGGGAAATAACTATCATTGACATATTAGTCAATGATGTTACCTCTGTACGCCTTTCCGAATCCCTCACTGTGACAGCAGACATTGTCTCTTCATCATGATCATCCTATGAAGATGAGCATTATCTGTAAGTGTGCTTACGATACAATTCAGCATAATCTCTGGGGTTTTGAGTTGGGAACTTACGTCTTACAGGAGATCTGTGGAGGAGTGAGGCTCCACAAGACTAAGAACACCATCAGAATCTGTCTGAGAAAATGAACCAACCATTACAAGGAAAATAATGAAATATATAGAATATGTATAAAATAAGATATATTATGCTAGGTTTCTAACATGAATGAAGGCACTTGTGTCTTGGGGATTGCTTCGCTCAGATGAGCTCTTTCCAGGACTCCCCTCAGCCATTGGCCTCCCAGTGTTCTGGCTCAAGGCCACCTCCTATTCCTCTGTCAGAACTTCTGGTGCTGGTCCTCCACAGGTTTTGCGGGTCCCTGCCTTTATACTTTTGGCTGAATAGTGAAAGACAAATGTTATTTTAGTTCAGCCTAACTGAATCAAAAGGATAGGGAAAAGGATGTGCATATGCCATTTCTGCTAAACATAAAAGAATAGTTAAAGTAAGGTACCACCTCCAGCCGCACTTGTTTGAACTATATTTTTATATTACATATTTTACATATGCAGCAGCAGTAGTGTTACTTTTTTTTTTTTTCCAGAAAATGTGCTCATACTCGGTGCAAGTGCACATTAGGATGTCTAATTCCATAGGTGTGAAAAACAGTGCTCTCCATACTCCATTCATGTTGGCTTTGTAGTTGTACACGCATCTAACTCAACCTAGTCAACCTACTCTGAGTTGATTGATCAGCTGTTCTGGAACTGGAAACCCAGAGTTTATGATTGCAGGTTATGTATATTAACTCAAAATTCAGGCTTAGGCTCAGGGTTTGTTGAAGCTCTTTTATAAAACGGGCCCCTGGGTGTTAATTCCAGAATGCAGGTTTAGTTTTCTGTTCAAAAAAGAAGGATGACCTAAACCCTGAGTCAGTTACCATGGGAACTTAACCTGCTCAGTTGCAGGTTTTCTATAACAAACCATGATTTTTTCTCTGTCTCCTCCCTCCTGCTGAGTCTGAAGCAGCTGAATAACATGGGGTGTCCATCCATGAATAAGCCCATTGATATAGAAGCTCAATCAATCCACAGATCTTTAAATTGGAGAAGGGATTTTGAGAACTCAATTAGACATTTTTTCATTCCCTGATGACTGCTTAATTGAATGGTATTGTTTTTCATCATAGTCCATTAAATATCTCAGTCACATCCTCCGGCCTTACATGTTGAACATTATACATTGTGGACATGTGCTGAGTATAGAAAAAAAATGTGCTATTTATTTTTTTTCAAAAAGCAGTTTTCTTTATAATACTGGTGATGCCATACATGTACATGCAAATCACCCATGTGTAGGTCTGTTAGAAAAGTGTGCCTGGCACTGAAACGGCTGCTTCCCACATTTGTAGCATTTCCTGGGCACGAACCTGTGAGGATCATCAAAGAAGAAATTCACAGGATTGCAGGTTACTGATGTTAATATTAATCTCGATATTTTAAGTTTTATTCTTTCACTTGTATTCTGCTGCAACCACAGACTGGGATCAGGAATTCATTTTAATGTTGCAGGGTTTACTAACGTTATTGGCTGCATAGATGATACCCACATACCTATCACTGCCCCTTCAGATAAGATTGTCTGAATAGGAATTTTTTCCACCGTATTGATGTACAGGTATGGCCTGCTGTCTTAATAGCAGAATATGTGTCATAATATGATATTCTGTATTCTCTAGAGTAATTCTCTACTGTCAAGATCATATGTGATGCAGCTCACATTATAACACTGCCGAAACCAAGTGGCCGGGCTCAGTGCACGACTCATTGACCTAAGTGTACCCTGAGCAGCAGATTTGCACAGGGTAAGTAAAGCTTATTTGAACATACTGTATACGTACCCTTTTTTCTATCTTTAATACTAAATACTAAAAATGTATTCTCTTTATTATTACAGGCGAGTTTGACGGCCACCTGCTTGGTGACAGAGGGTACACCTGCCAGCCATTTTTACTGATCCCGTTCCCTGAGCCAGGCACCCAACAGCGTCTCAGTGGTGCCCACTGCAGGACTAGAGCCAAGGTTGAGATGACAATAGGCATGCTCAAAGCCCAGTTCCAGTGCGCATGTAAGCTTAGGGTAACCCTAGAGAGGACCTGTGTTATTATTGTTGCATGTGTTGGCCTAGGAGAGCAACACCCTGCCTTACAAATGGACCGTGAGAAAGACCATCCAGTCCACCCAGCAGATTTACAGAATGGAAGAGCAGTCAGAGACATCATCTGCACAAACCGTTACAAATTAAACCACTACCACACCCGGTAGTCAAATAAAGACACATATCCACAATTCATTCAAGGAATGAATTCATTCAGATATACTATATCCAGATCAGTCTTTTCCAATTTTTTTTTCAGAGATGCATTTTGTATAACTCTTTGACAGGGAAAACATAAATGACAATAAATTCACTGTTTTACATGAAAAATGAAATTTACTGACATAACTCAATGTGTTAAGTGATGCTGTGGAGGTTGAAGGACCCTCAGCCTGGTGACGCCCTGCCAGGCTCTGTAGGATTAGAATGTGCAAGCCGTATTTACTTTTCATCATTTATTCTCATCACTTCCAACTACATTTCAAACTCACAATTATCAAAAGAAAGAAAGAATGAAAATCGAATTAAATAGTTAATCCTATTCTATTAAGATTTATGCCTCTGTAGATCTCTCTGAAAGTCTCTCTGGCAGACAATGAATCATCATCATAAAAAAACTGTGATGACGTGCATTTTGCTTTTAGCTTACACTATATTTGACAAAATCTGTAGAAAACAGATTGTTTACAATGGCATGAGGCTCAACGAGGCTCATAACACCATCAGTGACTGTTGGCAGAAATTAAAAAGTAATGTTTTACATTGCTTACTCATACAGTAAATTATACGCATACTTCCATCTTATGTAAGCACTTCTGTCATGCGGTATGGCCAGCTCAGATGAGTTCCCTCCAGGGATGCCTTTAGCCAGTGTTCTCCCAGTGTTTGGGATTAGGTCCACCTCTGTCGATGGTGATGGTGGTGGTCTTCCACCTGTTTTTCGAGTCTCGGTCTTTTTTAATTAGCTAAGAAGAACTACAGTGTTAATCTCAGAGCAGAGTAGGATATTTGTGTGTCTAAAACTGTATTTTTGGTGGTTATAAAAACTGTTGAGCTACAGTCATGAGGCTACAGACCTGTGAAGTTTTATCTGTTTGAACTATATTCTTATATTTCATTTTCAGCTGCTGCAAGTGTGCTTGGCGCCCATAGAATTGAACCTAAGACAAAAAAAGATTTTTATTCAATAACATTTCACTATTTACTATTACCTGGATTATTAAATATAATGTGGTTTGATGTTAAATTAGTAGACTACTGCAACAAACTTACTTCTGTCAGAAAAAACCTCCATCAGCAATAAATTCACTTTGGACTTAACATTTGTGTTTTGAGTCCAAACAAACTACTCACTTTATCTTAATATCACTGAAAAGGTGTTTTACTTTTTCTGTGAATATTGTATACAACAAATGGAGCCCCCACCTTGCAACTTACTCCACAAAAATCGCTCTGTATGTGCATGTTTTGTCTAGTTTTCTTGAACAGAAGAGTGAAATTCCTCCGCTGTTGATGTACGTTGATAATCATTTAACACAAATGCGCCATAGAAATATCTCAGTTGCGCCATCGTGCCCAGATCACATGATACTTTGTACGCAAACCATTCACACAAATGACCACTGGAAAGGGATTCAAAAACAAGTTTGCATCTCTAAAAGTTGAGTCCTGCACCTGTGTATCCCCTTCCACAGACTCACAAAACAGTCAAAGTTCTTTTAGTGTCTTTTCCTTTGGTAATGCATCTCGGGCTGTTGTGCCAACAACTTATGGCTCCTTGTGGGAGCAATGATGCAAATGCACCAAAAACTTAAGAGCTGCTGAAGCCCTGTCCATATTTTCATTCTCTGCCCATCCTTCCTGCCGCCAACTGGGAGGTGAAAAAGAAATGATAATTTGCAGTTGTGCCAATAATCGCTGCCATTGCTCTCTGACCTGTGAATTTATTTGATGATGGGTCAAGTCTTTCATGTAACATAAAAGACATTAAAGACATAATTTAATTCCTTTCATTGCTTCCAGAATGTGATGTCATCTAAGAGATTGAAAAGAGAATTGTAATCCTCAGAATTTTGATCATCAGTGAGTAAAGTAGCTTTGATGATATGGTTATATATACAATTTTCTCTGGCAAAAATTACTTCTCAGCCTTCTGGCTGAGTTCAAGTGTTGCCTAGTACTGTATTTTCTAACAGTTTCCAAAACCACGCTTCCTGTAGTAGGTATCACAGATGCTCCCTGACAGCTGAAAACATGTCTTCTGCTCCTCCTGCCCAGGGTGACCAGGTAGTTGTAGGAGACGTGCTCTCCTTCAGATCCTCCAGCTATGTCGTGGAGGCTTTCCTAGGGGAGGGCACGTTCGGCAAAGTTGCAAAGTGCACGAGAGTGGCCGACCTGAAGACTGTGGCAATTAAAATGATGAAGAAAAAGAGCTATTTTAAAAGCTTGGCAAAGTCAGAGGTAGGAAAAAAAACCCATTTCACTGAGGTCTCAACTGCTGATCACTAGCAAATGCACATAGATCTAATATGACATTTTGAATCCCCAGGTGTCAGCCCTGCGTAAACTGAAATTGCTGGACCCTGACAAATGCAACATAGTTCAGTGGTACCAAGCTTTTACCGACAGGGGACATTACTGCCTTGTGTTTGAACAGTTGGACAAAAGTCTCTTTGACTTCATGAAGGAGAGAAACTTTAACCCGCTTCT
>KV751341.1:4716035-4739288 GCA_001698575.1 Mola mola | reverse complement strand
TACTTTCTGTATGTCTCTATTAACAAACAGTGAATACTCATGAAATATTGAGAACTAATTAACAAATGGACAACTTTCAGCTCGCCAACACACTCAACCACTTACAGGCTGTTGGGTTTATACACGCAGACCTCAAGCTGGAGAACGTGATGTTGGTAAACCACAAAATGGAGCCTTACAGAGTCAAACTGATTGACTTTGGCCTGGCCTGTGACGTAGCAGAGGCCAGTCAGGGCTCAACCATCCAGTCCCTTTCATACAGGTGAGTAACTGAAACCACATTTTTTCTCTAACAGGTGGTTTGGTTTTTCACACCCACTTTGAGGGATTACTGCAGTACAAGTAGAAGTCAGAGTACTCCAACTTGTGACAAATACAGATATCTGTGAGCAGTGGACATCATCTTCATGCTTGTCCTCTCACAGGTCTCCAGAGATTATCTTGGCCCTGCCTGTTACAGAAGCTGTTGATATGTGGTCTCTGGGCTGCTTGGCTGCCACATTGTCCCTTGGTACTCTGCTTTACCCTGGCAGGACTGAGTATGATATGGTAAGTATTGAAATTTACATGTGGATAGTGATACTCACTATCCACATTATTATCATCCTCTTCTTTATTTTTATTTTTCTTAGGTATGTTTTTTTTTTGCATGAATGCATGCATCTCTATCTTCATATTTTCATTTTCTATTGAAACAATTCAACTATCAAAATGTTCAGCTCTTTAAGCACAAGTATTTTTCTCCTGTTCTCTACGTTTTATACCTTTTGAAATATTCAGCTTTCAGCTTGTGCAGTGCCCATTCTGGACATGAAACTGTTGGACTAAATTCCCTAACAGGTGCAATACCATCTTTGACCACAATATGGACTTTATAGGCAGAGTGACGCTGTTTGTCTTTTCGCCAGAAGGGCAGAAGAAGACGCAAGAGCAGAGGAAGAAGCGCTCAACCTGAAACCTTCAGTCATAATTGCCTTGTGTGTCCATGTTGAAAGATGTGTTCTTTTTGGTCAGAAAAGCCAGCAGATTTATCTTGGGTAAACGGTCATCGACTCAAACCTTAATCTGATAACATGTAAAGCAAAGATTCTCGGCCGAGGTTTCTAGCTCCCTCAAACCACGCAGGGCAGAGAAGAGAAGATCCCCGAGCTCTATGTGTATGTTACATTTATCTTGTTGTGGGGTGGGGGTCCCCTCTAACAATGAGCACTTTGTGTAGTCGGACCTCTTCTATCTTCATCCTTCGGGTGGGGACAAATCACAGGTGTTCTTCTTCTTGAGCTTGTTATCACACTTGTGCATGTGTGACTATGTGTTATCTAATGTGGGGGTGTAAGCGTGTGGTTTTCCCGTAGATTTATGCTTTGTGCTGCATATCTCCCTGTTCATATTTCTCCAAGGCCGTTGGAGCCTTTAACCTTCACTCCTTCTAGTGACAGCACAATCAGTCTAAGCAAATGTGTATATTTATTATTAACTTTAGCTTGTAGATATTTACACATATAGCATCAAATGCACACATGCACATCCTCAGGCCATCAGCAACACACCTGCCAAGTCTGAAGTCAGTCCATCTGATGGTTTTCAGGCTATGTGAGTGACAGGCAGATTGACTGAGATACCTGTTATAGGATTATATTCTTTCTTGTTTTTTCCCCCTGATTTTGTCTTCTATGATGCTGCTTTGTCCTTTGAATTTCTTTGATGATGGATAAAGTCTTTTATGTAACATTAAATATGTAAAAAAAAAACCAAAAAACAAGATAATTCCTCCCTCTCAGTCTTTCTCTTCTCCTGGTTCTTGTCTCCTTTGCTCCCACTTGTCTCTCCCCTGTCTGCATGTTTTAAAGTAAAATTATTTTGATCTCCCACTTTTTACAGTAATGAATTTTAGCTTATAGCTTTTTTGAATTTCACCTTTTGGCCTCTTGAGAGTATCACAGTTCAGCTAACATGCTGCCACTGTTACATGTCACCTTGCATTGTAGCTCACGATTTTTCTGCCTCTTCATTTCAAATATCTGCAAACATTTTCAGCAGTTTTCTTTTAGCAATCAACATCTACGTGCATTTTCCCCAGGAAATACAATTTTGCTAGATTTTTTCATTGAAATAACCAGTATCACTTGATTGTCCTTTGTTTATACAGTGAGTATATATATATACATTTATTCTGTACAATTCAACGTTTGGAGATTTTATATATTTTATGAAAATGAACCGTTTTCATTGGCCTTGCAGTGTGACTTGATGTTGCGTTCTATTTTTAGATGAGGTACATAGTGGAAACACAGGGTCAGCCACCAGACAGCCTGCTCAATGCTGGATACAAAACTGACTGTTTTTTTGAGAAAGACCTGAAGTCCACCACCAATCAGTGGAAACTCAAGGTACCATCTCTATTCAGCCTGTCCATCAAATGTTTTATCACCATAACTCATGTGTCTAAATAAATAGATGGTAAAGTATTTGTTTTCTGCCTGTTTGTCCAAGTTAACTATTCTCTCATCATTGCTAACATTTTCTGTTCAGACACCAGACCAGTTTTGCATAGAGACGGGGATTGAGCCAATGGAGACCAGGAAGGTGATGTTGAGCTCTCTGGATGACCTGCTGTGTGTAAGTTGTCTTTATGATCCTCCACAGCAAAAGGTTTTTAATGCTCCTGGGTGCGACTAAAGATAACCCCCCTGACCTTTGTTGTTGTTGTTTTTAATATCTTAGGCCTATCTAACCATTCATAAGGTTCCTGCAGACAGAATTACAGAAATGAGTGATTTGCTGATGTTTGTGGAGATGCTAAAGGAGATGCTTCAGTTTGATGCTGCTAAACGGATAACACCCCGTCAACTGCTAAAGCATCCGTTTATCAGTATGTATAGCATCCTCAGTCATTTTAATGTTTTTATACAGGCCGTGTAGAAAACCCCAAAGATGTGTCTTGGTGATGAGCTCGTCTGATGTAATAACTTATTATCTTGCAGCGTTCAGTCCCGGTATGATGCCGTGGTCCCCCGTCAGGAGACACCTGACAGTAGGAAAGCTGTGTTCAGGTCCACGCGGCAAGCCTCCAGTTCTGACCAGAAGAATTGTCCTCCCAACCCAGTCCTTCTATCCCAAAGATTCAGGCCAGGCATCAAGAGAAGGAAGGCACAATTAGAGGTCAAACAAAGACAGAAAGAGAATGTTAGGAAAAATGTTTGCGGCTCATTCCCACTGCTCCTGAAACAACCAGACCTAGAGTTGTGGGTGATGAGGAGGAAGGGTTATGATGAAGACTAAGACAAGAGCCGACATCATGCAATAAGCCTGAAGACTGAGAGTCAGAGTCTTGAGTGTATTTTAAATCTGACTTTTCTTTTTTATAAGCTGAAAAGAAGAAAAATAAACAGCGCCATAATAATGGTAGCTGAGACCGTAATCGTTAATTCTTGGGCTTGCAGCCTGAGGGGTTCAACTTATCCTGGCTTCTTTTCATCACTGACAATCTACCACTTTCTTCATTCAAAGTAAGCAAGTCGTTATGATGGAGAGCTATGACAAAAATAAATATATACTGTATATATATATGCTTTACTATAGTTTACGCCTGCAATTTTATTTCCAGTGAACATTGTAGAGTTTATGCCCTGATCCAGCAGATTTAAACATTATCCTGCATTTGGGTTTGACACTGTCCCTTAATAAATTACACATCACAAATCACTATGAAATGATTTTAATTAATTGAATACAGTTAGGTCCATATTTTTTTGGACTATTACCCAGTTTTATCCCATTTTGCCTCTGTAAAACACAGTGGATTTGATAAAAACACATTCAAGAAGTGAGTGAAGTATAGACTTTCATCTTTAACTAAAAGGGGTTAAACAAAAGTATGGCATTAACTAGTTAGGAGTTATGGCCATTTGATGGAGAATACCTCAATTTTCAGAAGATCAAAAGTATTTGGACAATTGAATGAGAAGCAGTTTCATAGTGAACTGTGTTCTATTCCCTCATTATTCCAAGACAAATTTAACAGAAAAGGTGTTCAGTTGATTCCAAGTGTTGAACCAGCATTTGGTAGCTGCTCAGAGGAACTCTCAGTATGAATCCAAAGAAAAGTAAGATGCTTTTGAAAGACTTAGAGAACACCACTGGAGGGCAGCATTGCACAATTTCGACACATTGTAAAATTACTATACTGTATTACAACATATGCAAGTGAAAGAGATCATCATTATGCTTAAAAAAAATAAAGATAACAGAAACATCAGGGATGACACAACTGTTTCATACATTGTTTTTTTAAAAAAAGGGGGAATCCACTGACAAGCTCAGCAATACCAAAAGGTGAAAGGAAAAAGAACAGAAGAAAAAAATTTGAGTGATTGGAAGAGAAAGTCTGGAGAAAGAAAGGAACAGCTCATGATCAATAGAATACCACAGCTTTTCACAGTAAAGATATGTACACGCTGCAGCTTGCTGTTCAGCAGCTTGACTTGTAGCTGCAGCTTCACTTTGTGGGTCTGGTTTCGTGTTTTTTCTTTTTTCTTTTTTTAATTTCATCTCAAACTTAAAACTTTCAATTTTGCTTTAATATAAAGCATCACAACACAAATTCTAAAATATACAGCATTTAATGGGATTAATCATTTTGTGGTCATCAAATTGGAGGTTTGGTTTCTGGGACTAGGGTGCTTCAATTGAATAGACTGAATCTACGGTTAACAAACAATGAAAAGTGCAGTTTTATAATTAGAAGTGTGACTTTAGACCGGTTCCTTATGGGAATAATGGTGTTGATAAAGAACACTACAGTTGATGATGTCATTTAAATTCCAAAGATCACGGCATTCACTAAAGGGAATGCTAATGTTGATTTCTCGTTATGGTTTCCATGGAAGTGGCTAATTTAAGATTAATGATGCAGTCAGGTTTTTCTTGAATTGCAAAAGTATCATTCATTCTTAATTACCAATGTGGTTAATTCTTTAATATCTGTTTTACAGATAATTGTGGTAATACTGAAAACATAAGTATCCAATTTAAAAAAAAAAAAAAAAAAAGAAACCAGGAAAAAGGCACTGCCAGATTGTCACTGTGGAGACCCACACTTTGATAGACTCACTTAATTATTCAAGTCCCTTCTTAACAATATCTTCAAAAGGTTTAAAGCACATTTTCAGTAATATGGCTACAGGCCTCAAAATTAAATTTTATCATTTGGGCCCAAGCATAAACCAAAGCCCTGTTGGATTATTATTATTCCTCTGTTTTAATTAAATTTGAGGCTTTTGCCTTACCCAAAACTCACCGTACTTTGCACAACATTCAGCAGTAGAGGAAGTGTATTTGTGGGATTGGTTCCATCCTTGGATGTTTCAAAACTACTTCGCCATGCCCCTTAAAATGCAGTCCCTTGGAATATTTCCAGCTCTGTGTTAAATTTGTAGGAATGATATCTGTGAGACTTAGGGTCTTTTAGATTTTAATCATTCCAGTTCTGGGGCAAGATCAAAAGGGGTTAAATTTATTTCAAACTTGTAATGCACATGCATAATTGTCAATGGACAAAATGAATAAACAAAACTCAAGCTCTGGTCCTGACCACGAGGTATAGTTCAGTTCTTAAAAAAACATTACTTGTTCAGAAAAATGACATAAGCACTAATTGCCACTCATTTATCTGTCTATTAAAGAAACAAGCGCAGATTTGAGCGCAGGAATCATCTTACGACAGGGTTCAAGTATGACTGATATGATCAGTGATCAGACTTACTGGGAGATGCTAAATGTGGCGACTGAAAACAATCTTCACTTAAATGGCATGCCCCTTGATATTCTGGGTTGAGAGGCTTTGCCCCTAGAGTTAATGTCATGGAAAACCACAGTCCAGTCAAGAAATGGAACTCCTCTGACTGGAGATCGAAACCCTCAAGTTGCAAGTCGAGATAAACCAAGTGATTTTATTTGGGAGCCTGATAAGTGGAATTAACGACAGGGGTCAACATCGTTGGCGTTGACAACTGACCATCAGCTAAGGCTTGAATTTATTTGTTATATTCGGTGTGTATTATGGCCAATGTTAATATCATGATCGCAAAAATGAACTCAATAGCATGACAGGTTCAGAATAAAGGTTGGTACACAGGTCGGGCAAACAAATCCAAAGAAAGCAAGGAAAAAACTCAAAAACGCTACGAACTAACAAGGCCATACGCTTGAAAAATGACACTTAGAAATTACTGGTACACTTGTTAGAATGGCAAAGACAAACTGGCAAAAGGGGCAGATGACTTGACACACGCAGAGCAATCAGGGCAAGAATTTTGTGGTCAGTCTTCCCACCAAATCTGCAAGTGCCATGACCACAGACCCAGGCATCCCTGAGCTGGGAGGGAGAGCACTTGTCCTGCACTATCCTGCTGGCCCACCACCAAGGGTTCCGACTGCAGAGGTCCAAGAAAGACATGTTAATGAGAGAACTAAATCAACTATGTTATTTCCTTGGAAATAACACATTAAAACAGATAAAATGAGAACCTGAAGCATGTGTAGGAGACATTGAACCCCCCTCCTAACCCCGGAGGGGAGAGGAGAGTTGGGTACCCGGAGGTTTGATCAAAGAGTCTGTTTCGCAAATTTAATTTTTGGCTTACCTATCATATCTTGATTGTAGAAGTGACAAATGAGGGCCTGCGCTGCCCACAGCTGCACTGGATCAAATGGGACGGTTTTCCTTTGCAATGTCTTGCAGAACTTCACAGGCTAAAATGATGTTGCAAACTTTGTCTGACCTGTAGAGCAGTGTAACCCCGCCACTCCCAGACAGAGCCAACTACACTTACGTATCCCGATGCAGCCCTCCATAGTGGCTCTTGTGCGTATTTGCACACTTCAGGTTGTGTTCACACTTAGTAGTTCGCTTCCTTGGTGCAGACCAGATGCAACTTCGATGCATTGTTTCATTTTTCAGCTAACTTCTCCTTCAGCTACCACAATAGGAAATTGCATATAGATAGTACACAGTGATTGGTGTGGATAGGGCTCACACCAGTGATGATCCGCTCCAGAGTTGAGTCTGAGACCACCTCTTTCAGGCGGACCAGAGTCCAGTTGTTTGGTTCACAGCAGAGGTCTCGGACTGTCTTCAAACCAACCCAAACAAGCCGCAACAGTTGGGTAAATGCTCCAGGGTTTGGTTTAACTGGACTAGACAAGGCTGGTGTGAACGCAACCTGATTCTGCGCTCTTGCTCTGTTGCAAGGTTTGCTAATGGCTTTATCAGGTATTCCTCAAGTGGATAACTTTTGTCACCTGGTACTTGAACCAGCCGTTAAGTTACAGGAATACTTTTAGAAAATAGTATCTCATAGTAGTACTTGCCTATGAGATACTCTGGCCCTGCACTGACCCTATACTTTGTTCTGAAAAAATAAAAGAGTTGTGCGTCTCTCAGGCCACCTGGCTACCATATTTAAGAGAGATAGTCCGGCATCACAAATTACCTGATCCAATTATGGACTGATAGTTTTTGTGATTGATGAATCCATAATGGTTCATGGATAGTGGCTTCAGATGCACGTTGATACAATCAATTGCACCAAACATGTTAAGAAGTCCAGCAATCTCAGAAAATTCCCTTTTAATCAGCCACAGGAAAGGACTACAGGCCCATAGCACTGACCTCCCACATTATGAAGGTCATGGAGAGGCTGCTCCTGGCACATCTCAGACCACTGGTGTGCTCATCACAGGACCTGCTGCAGTTGGCCTACAAGCCCCATGTCGGTGTAGATGATGCCATCATCTGTCTGCTGCAGAAGGCACATTCTGCACTGGACAGACCCAACACCACTGTCCGCATCACCTTCTTTGACTTCTCCAGCGCCTTCAACACCATCCAGCCCAGGCTGCTGAAGGCAATGCTGGAGGACATGCAGGTGGATTCTCCTCTGATTGCGTGGATCACAGACTACCTGACAGGCAGACCGCAATTTATAAGATTATAGCACTGTGTGTCTGAACTTCTGATCTGCAACATCGGGGCCCCCCAGGGAACTGTGCTGTCCACCTTCCTCTTCACCACCTACACTTCTGACTTTCAGTACAGCACTGAGTCGTGTCATCTGCAGAAATTCTCAGATGACATGGCCATAGTCGAGTATGTGGAGAATGGCCGGCAAGAGGAGTACAGGAACCTGGTTGACCGATTTGTGCATTGGTGTGGAGAGTACCGCCTGCAGCTGAACGTGAAGAAGACAAAGGATATGGTGGTGGACTTCAGTAGGAACAAGCCCCAACCCTCTCCTGTCTGCATTAATGGGGCTGATGTGCAAATTGTCCAGACCTACAGGATGGGATTACACCTGGACAACAAGCTGGAGTGGTCCACCAACACAGACGTTGTGTACAAGAAGGGCCTGAGCTGGCTCTATTTCCTAAGGAGGCTCAGGTCCTTCAATGTATGCAACTGGATGCTCCTGATGTTTTATCAGTCTGTTGTTGCGAGCGGCATCTTCTTTGCTGTGGTGTGCTGGGGAACAGGCTTCAAGGCAAAGGATGCCAACAGACTGAATAAAGTGATCAGGAAAGCAGGTTCTGTTGTCGGCTCTCGGTTGGCCACCTTGGAGGAGGTGGTGGAGCAGAGGATTCTGACTAAACTGCTGGCCATCATGGACAACACGTCCCACTCCCTCCATGAAACTGCAAACATTCTGAGGAGCAGCTTTAACAACAGAATGATCCATCTATCCGTTTATCTATATCTATCCATCCATCCATCCATCCCATTTAATGCCCAAGTAGGATAACATCCTAATTTGAGAAGATTCATTCATGTCTGTTGTCCATCTAAGACACTTACTGTATACTTTATGAACACTGTGCAATAATTTAACCTCACCCAGACAACACTGGAACTCACACACTCAAAGGGCAACATAATTCATTTGCTTTTGTACAGGGGTCTCAGGCCTGACACCGTGAGACCAAGGATATCTGTTTATCAGATCACAAAACTGTTTTATTAAGTATGGTTTTATCCCAGCCGCCTTTTAAAAAAAAGGGTTTTTTACTCGATGTCTGCTGGCATGTTGTCAGAGCTTTTTATTTCTTTTCTCTTCACCTGCCTTTTATCCCAATTTTAACACAGAGGAGCTGGTCTCCAATTTTTAATCGCAATTGTCTAACCTTGGCTAACAGAATCCACACTGGACTGGACTGTGGATGAAAGGAATGCAAATGGCAGAAAACAGTATAAAAGGCATTTTATGAAACCTGAAAAAAATGTAATGAAACAATATCAAGAGGCAGTTAAAGATGGGAAGGTAGCATTTTATTCTATTTTGATTTAGCCAATCATTCAAACCCCAGAATTTTAAGGTTTTAGAATCCATCACCATCCCCTCACCCTTATGACTTTTCTGATGCTTCTCATGACCTGTGTGAAAAGTTTTTAACCTCATTTACAAACAAACTAAAAGATATAAATCAACAGGTCACCCAGCCAGACTGGTTTTTACTCTCCAGTAGGGAAATCCATATTTATTTAGCAGGTTTGAGCTTGTGTCTTTGTCATTTTTATCTGAAACTAAATCCCACACAAGATCAACTATGTACAGTCTTAAGTTACTCCCACAAAGTTTGTCAGAGTTTTTTTTTTAGCGTAGTTAGACTGAGCATTTTATCAATTATTAATAGAACTTTAGAAGAATGCATATTTCCTTCTGCCTTTAACCCCTTTTAAAAAAATCTTATCTTGAACCCTTTTGGAAAAAGTGGTTTCTACACGACTTTTAACTTTTATATCTCATGTTGGAGAAAGCCTCTGATCCCATACTCCCAAAGAATATGTAAATTACTTTCTCCGCGTGCTCGTTAATGGAGGGGACCGACAACTTCTCTTGTTCGAAGTTATTTATTCAGCAAGAGCAAAAAGAAGAAGTTACAGAGCTCTGGATCAAACTACGTTTCCCTGACAACAACAAAGTGTGTCAGCTCACGAAGTCTGACTGGCTGTCCTATCCCTGATCCAGTATTTCTATACAAACAAGAAACGTGCAATGGGCGTGAATCACCAGGGTACGGCCGTCTTTTCATTGGCTCCGTCGAAGAGGGTGTAGACAGGGTGGGGGAAGCAGTCTGTTGATATCTCCTGTCCGTTAGATCTGACTCCCGCCTAGAACATAATAGAAGGACACCACAAACCACAACCCACTCTTCCGGTTTTCGAAGGACAGTCTCTGTCTCCTGTTTTGCATCTCTTGCTACACAATATAGTACAGTGTTCTCTTAGTTAAGTTCATTTGAGTTCATGATCACACCTGCTTGTTGATACGCCCCGTGCGTCTTCTTTTACCTTATTTGGACCTTCCGAAACAGCCGCCGCCTAACACTCATAAGAACCTCTATGAGAAATTTCAATCCGGTTTTAGAGCTTGTCGGGGTACAGAAAAGAGAAACCAGCATAACATGTCAATCACGGTAATGTTACACTCGCTGTTTTGTACGGCATGCCAAAGATGACATTTCACCATGTTAGATGAGCATGAGTTTTTGTCACAGTTGTTGCACAATCTAGCCGTGGCATGCGGCAAAAAAATGCAATTTCCCGATGAAAGAGTTAATATTAACGCCCCTGCACATGGTCTGATATGCACCAAACTTGACAGGTAAGATAGGAGTCCAGGCCTTAACACAACTATAGTATATGGTAATCTTAAATTATGATAAGAATGCCGCTGGCAAAAGTGAATTAACACATTTTTCACTTTGATGTACTCTTCCTAGTTGCTTCAACAAATGAAGCTTTTGATAATGTCAATGGTAAAAGCATTATTGTTAATATTTTCAGTTATCATCAAAGGCGGAAAGGCAAATCTCAGCAAACTTTGTGACTCCATTGTACATGGTCCAATCTGGGTCAAAGTTCACACAGTGGATAATGGGCCAGCCCTGAACACATTATATGAGTAACTACGTGACTCACTAGAGGATGGATCATCATATGGATCATGGATCCATAACTTAAACCCTACTGGAAGTAAACAATTTTGAAATAACTGTATTTTCTGTGGTGTTTTTGCCAGTTGCAGGGATTGTATTTTAATGAAACCCTCATAAAGCACAGATTTAATGTTAGCATTTTAAAATTTGGCTTTTATAACTTAAAGATTAAAACTTTTTTAAATCTTCACTGTTTTGTTAAAAAGCCTTTCTGTGGCAGAGTCTAATTCCGAAGTTTCACTATGAAAGAGGAAGTTGCTGGAACTCCAGTGTACATGTTCTGTTCTCACCTAGAACTGACGTGCTGTAAAACTGTCCAGTCCTGAATACATCTACATGACATTATTCACACAGCCATAGTGCCACCCTCTAGAAAAATGAAATTACACATATTATACTGTAATATATACTCCTAGTTATCCCTAACATTCATGATGCTGCATTATTATTCATTGTTATTATTTATATCTTCATAGCATTAAACAGGAAGTCTTTCTACAGTATACTTGTATGCTACATTAAAAGTCCTAAAAAGCACCACCAACAGACAACAGGACATACAGCCATATCCTTATCTATCAATCTCTTTTTATTTACATGTAATTGTCATAGAAGTGCAAGCAATGAGTTCAAGTGACAAGTGTCCACTGGGGAGATGACATTGCGTAATGCCTCCACAGCCATGGGGGTGAGAGGGCCCATCAACACTGCTTGGGGTTTTAATACATATTTTCAAAATTACCAGAAACTGGAGTCGTGTATATGATTGGGTGTATTTGACATATTGAAGAATTAAAGGTTTAATCATAGAACTGCAATGGTGGAAGTGGGGCAGCATGTGCACGCTTATACCTTTTAGCTACACATTGCAGGTTATACTGCGTTGATATTTTTGCTTCCAGCCAAGGGAAGTATTGCTGCAAACATGTTGCATATATCCTGTAAGAAAGATGACATCTGGTTGTGTGAAAAATTGGGATGTAACTATAACATTACAGTATACTGTGTGTTATATTATATGTTCTTGTAATTGTTGGGGAATGGGGAAAGCACAACTCATTTCTGTATTTATGGGTATAGAGTACAGATAAAACTCACCAAAATGTTTTTATTTATATCGTGGTGCGAAAATAACAACTAAACTTTGAAAACTGCAAAAACATTGTGAGTTCCCTGCCATATTTTCATGATTTAACATATTTTGTGCTAAAGCAGATTAATAGAAATAAAACCTACAGTATTTTAGTACTAGTGCATCGGTTTTTTTTTTCATTCAGCCAAATGTTATGTTTTCTACATCCATTACATTATAAATATTTCAAGGATTCTTGGGTTCTGATTTTGATGTTTAGGGTTTAAGAGAAAGTAGTAGCAGTTATTAGTAGTTAAGTCAAAATATATTTTGAGATTTCTGTTTTTTATCTATAGGTCATAATTATCAAAATGATCAAAATAGTAAAATTAAACATTTTAGTTTAGGTTTCATGAGTCTAAATTGTAGTTAATATTAATTTTCTTATATAACTGTTTGAAAATCACAATAATCTAATATTTTTTTTAACACTTATATAAATCGCCCAAACACTCACACAAGAACGATGGAAAAATTCTTGGTTTGCTAGATTGCAGCCTAGCTGTTGGTATTACGTGTTTCACTACTCATCGTAGCGCCTGAGTTTCCATTCTTTCTCAAAGACAACACAAACCACAGGAAGATGAAGACACCTGAGTTAAATGAGAGAAAAGACAAGAAAAATGTTAGAAAGAGTACAGCAGCAGGAGGAGTGCAAATCATGCAGAAGATACAAACTCACGAATTATAATTAGGTCAACATCCAACACATAAAATAATGCATTTTTAGATTATGCACCATTTGATTTGAGAGATGTTTGACCCTGAGCTTTGAGTAATCCTATTCATGTGGCCGTACAAATCTGTAATAATTTGTAAAACTGTGTTTCCATTTCTCATTCCCACAGCTTAAAGCTTCTCTCTGTATGTCTGTTCCATTCTTGTGGGCATGATATCTCAGGAACACGGTGATGGAAATTCTTCAAATTTCACCCAAATAAAGATCAAAGTCATTGTAACTTCATGTGAATGTGATATCTCTGGAACCCTCAAGGGAATTTCTTTAAGTTTGGCGAGGTCACTTTGACCTATTGTGTCAAACTCATATGAATTTATGACATTTTGTATTAAAATGTTAAAAAGGTCAAATTCACCATGACAACGTAACAGCGACGCATAAACATTTCTGGACATTTTTCAACACCATAATTGAGGAATAGAAGATGAGACTAAATTGCGTACATCTCCCTGTACTGCATTATGCTTATTAGTCTTTATCATATTAGACTGGGCATTAACATGTTTTCCAATGTAAAAAATTGTTCAGCCTCATCCTTTCTGTTCCCCAGTAATACACCCAACAGACCTACTTTGAATGTACTTTCACAGCTGTTACTGCCCAGTAATGTACTCCACTTATTTATATATATTTGCCTCATGTAAGCGTTTTTGTCATGTTTACAGTAACACAACCACAGGTTATAACGTAAGCCGTTTTTGCCATACCTTGCAGTGAGTTCAGGATGCAGAAGGGGTAGAGGGCCGCAGTGCTCAGGTAGCCAAATGAGAAGAAGATCAGACCCCATGTTATGCCAAGCAGAGTGGTGATCCCCAGCACGGTACAGATGCCTCGCTTGGCTCTGTCACGGTCTCTCTGCCAAGAAATTTGCAAACATATATTGTGCAAGGACACATTAGCATCATGAATTGTCAAACTAACATGATAGAAATACTAGACAGCCAAAGTCCTTCTGTCAGCTCTGCCCTGAGATCACGATTTATCTTTCTCAATTTATTTAAAAATGTCTATATTTAAGTGACGGTCATGTATGTGTATTGGTCTGCTGGTATAATACTTTCCAATCATTATTGTGGCACTCAGTCTATTGGTTCTTGCAGAAGAGGTGAATGTTTGCTAATGTGTCATATTATATAATATTCTTCATATGTCGTTTCTTGCACTGCAGTGCACTGCAGCAGGGGCAGTATATGTCGGACTGACACAAAAATACACTTCAATTTATGTGATTATGGGAATGAAGGAACATATCAGCCATGTCATGCAACACCAGGGCTCACTGATTTGACATTAATGATTTTTGGGTATGCGTTGGAGCCCTATATAGCAGAGTACTTTTAAAGTGGATATAGTCAGTGTTGCTTTAGTTTTTCTTTATGTCCTCTTTCTAAAGACAAAGAGAGGTGAATGTAAAAGATACAGATTTTGTTCACACCGTTCTGCTCGGGGGAAGACTCACAACGCGTCTGACTGTCACCGCCAGCATGGTCACGTTAAAGGCAAACACCAAGCTGAACATTCCCACCGTGGTCACCATCTTGACTGTGTTGTTGCTTATATAGCATCTACAAAGAGAGGGAGCCATGTCAAAATAAGACAAATATGAATTCTGGGTAGCCACTCAGATGGTTACATTCCTTCAATTACTGTATATCTGTCGTCACTGTGAGTTGCTCTTTTTTTTTTCTACCAATTCCAAAAAACATCAAATTAGAGAGGAACTGTAAACATGCAAAACAAATCGATGTAACTTAATAATTGGCCCCGATTGGATTGCAAATTGTTTCCTGCCTCGCTCTTACATTGCAGTACTGTTGGAGTAAACAGAGTCCAGATGGACCAGCCCGTATGAGTCTCTGTCTATGATGACCACCAGCGCTACAATGACGGCAGGTATACCTGAAACACAAGGATTAAGCATGAATTTAAGTTTAGGTCTCAGGCTTTTAGAAGACCACTGACCATCAGTGACTCTACTTACCCCAGCCCACCACGCTGAGTTTGAGCAAGTATTTCCTGATATAGATGTTGAAGACTCTGACTAAAAAGAGATAGAGATGGAACCCCTCTATGGCCATCCAGCTGAAAGTGGCTAGCAGGGAATAATGCAGCGCGAGGGCCGCGTAAAGGCAAATCCCTGAGGAAGACAGTGTTGCCACCGTGTGACTGGGAAGGAAGTGCACGTTGAGGAGGATCAGGGCAATCGTGAGGTTGATGTGGACCCTCATAGAGATGTCGGCCCTGACTTTTCTGCCAGACAGAGAAGTACGTGGTCATATATTTCATGGTGGCAATGACGACTTGACCATAAAAAGTGACAGAAAAAACGAAAAAGAAGAGACAGAATGGCAGAGCACATTAATTTTCACACTCCGTCCATGTGATATTTTTAACAAAAAGACACAAAGCAGATAGCAGCAGGTAGGAACAAAGAGCAAAGACAGAAGAGAGAGAAAATCATCCATCAAAAAAGTAAATTACCGACTCATGATGAAGAGCAGGACAGTGAGGACCAAGGCAACCAGAGAAAAACTACAGCCAATCATGCTAATGTACATGAGAATCTGCTGGTCTGTCGAAGACAGCTGAGCTGTAACCTGTGCAGAAAGTACAGAGACTACTGAGATTTCAAAAAAGATGGGACACTGTGTTAAATAGAAATTTAAAGAAACATAAAGAATGGCATCATCTGCTAATCCTTATGACATATTCTGTTGAAAACAGTGCAAAGACATTTAATGTTTGACCTCACCTACATTGTTATATTGTAGATATATGTTTAGTGCAAATTCGATGCCAGCAAACATTTTAAACAGGGGCAACAAAAGACTAACTCATGGGATGCTGAAGAACACCTGAATGGATACCTCCCCAGGTAAATGGGTTCATGGGTGATACATGATTTAGTACAAAAGTGCCATCCTCAAAAGACTCAGCTGTAAGGATGGACAGGGGCTCATCACTCTCTATATCATAAACATAAACAAAAATTACAGGGGTGTGGGAACACTCTACTGTTAGTAACCAGCTTATTTCAAAACACATTCTGATTTTATTTCACAGCGCCACAACATTTTTTCCAAATCAGGATTGGACAAAGAAATATGGCAAATGTATAAATTAGGATACAGTAGGATTGAACATGTATATGTAACAAATGAAACTACCCAAATATATTCAATGTAGTTACAAGTTTTCCACACTTTTTAGCATCCACAAGTCTATTGAATACCTCGTATTGCTTATAATTTCAATACGCCAGTAATAATCATCAAAGTGATGACCTTTTCCCATTTTAAAACTTTTAGTTAACTTGATATTCTACTGATAATATTGATAACCGTTCTTATATATTTACATTGTAGTGTCTTTACTCAAACTTACCATGTGCAGAAGTTGATATTTTTTTCTATGCTTTTGTTCCATTTACTATTCTAGCAACCGGAACGTAACTACAGTAGACCAGTGATGCACATATTAAAAATGGTAATAATGCCTCTGAGAGCAAAATCTTAGGCACTTTTGCTGCTTTTTGTTTGACACGTCTGGCCAAGTTTTGGCTGAGCTGAAGTCCCAGCCCTTACAGTGTCGGTTTGCCTCTGCCCACAGCTGTTGTTGGTGTGGGGGCATTAACAAATATTTGTAAAAAATATTAGCATTTGTATGGTTCTTTTAATCAGTTCAGTTCAACAGTTATCCATAGTCCAATAGATCACTTTAATTAAAGTTATGAGTAGCAGTCCTGTTTTTCTGGTGGATGAGCCCCCTCACCAGATCTGTACATATCAAGACACTACTCTCTTGTACTCTCTTGTAAATAATCATAACAGTTGGTTACTGTTATATTGGGAGGGACATTAATATTGCTGGCCTTCATTATTTCTATTCTCCCATAGCACATGGGCCAAAGAAAGCTTTTCCCTTTTCCCCTGTTCTCGTGTGGCCTTGGTTCTACCATTTAGCCTACCATGAGGACACCAAAGTATGTGAGGTGGTCACAGGAGCAGGTTATGTGACTCTGCCCAGGCTCCCACACCGTTAGGCAGCCATTGACGCTATATTCTGAAACCACAAACAAAGATTCACTGGAGATTATTATTATTAGACTATGATATTTGAATGAACGTCAAAACCCTAATGAGTCTTACTCATCTTCATGACAAAAAAACTATTATTATTAAAGTCAATCACCCTGTGTTGAAAAATTCAGGAACACACATCTGGGTTCTTGGGTCTCCTGGAACACAAATAAAATATACCAGGCTTACATTATCCTGTGTTTTCTTGACAATACGAGATGGACAAATGTGAGAATATGGTAACTGTAGAATGCAGTTGTTCTTACATTTATGCCCACAGAGAGACTCATTGTGATGTTGACATGCTCCTGTAGTCCTGAAATGTTCTTGCCTCGCACACTCAGGCCAACCAGTCTGTTCTCGTACAACTTATCTGAGTCTTCCCACATGGTCTACAGGACAAAATACACACACTTTCAGTTTATCCAAGACAGTTGCAACCTAAAATTTGAACCTGAAGTTTGCTAAAAGAAGAAGCCAACTAGTGATCCTCCTACACAGCTTGATTTTATCATTTAATTGTATAGAGCTGTTGACACTTTTATTGGCATACACACAGGCAACAACTGTGATGACAGAAGAACAGATTTCTAAAAGTAACAGGTCCTTGCATATGAGGTTAAAGTGTTTTGTCAGAAATCTGCAGAAATCTCCTCTTTTGTAAAGTAGTAGTAACAGCTGTAGTAACACTAACTTTAAAGAACAGCTGGGCTAAAAGAATCTCTGACCTCATTTGACTCCCGCCATGTGAGCATGCAGAACACAATGGTGCTGTTTGCCCCAACATCCAATTCCCTTGGCAGTTGAACACGCACTTTGCTGTTCCTGACTGCTTGGTCTAATGTGACCTGCAGTATATCAGAGACACAGAGCCAAAAATAGCAAGAGGAACACTCCATGTAAATATCTGTAACAGAATAATGCAACTCTCACATCTGCATTTGTATTCAGCAACGATGCATAACATATTGTCATCCTTTCGGGTGGCTAATTCACACAACTCAATACCATAAAAAAATGAACCTGTAATAACAAAATGCTTATAAACATGCAGGATGAATACTTGACTTGGTTGCGATACAAGGAGGTCTTCATATTAAACAAGAGTAGCACCATTTTAGAGACTCTAAGGGAATTGAAGGGGCCCCCAGTAATTAAGCTGTGCACTGAGCTGAATGCTGTTGTTGGTAGAATTTAGCCTTAAAGGCACTCTTCCAGAAATGTCATTGAAGGTTTTCCTCCAGCACATAGCTGATTGGTCTTAATCAGGGTTTGTATCGATGAGACTGTGGTTTGCATCCTGAAATAGGAGCTTTTCTTCAGTAACTACTTTTTTGTTTTGCTCCCACTTTGTTTAGACCACAAATACTTACACTATGTCTACAAATATAGCTAACAAAATGCCATGCATAGGGTATAAATTGTGGTGTACTGTAAAACATGAATTCAAATGGAATGTGTACCTGATCAACTTCATGGATTTTTTTAACTTTGTATATGCCTCTTCTAAACTTTGCTAGCAACAAGTTAAGACATGGGCAACAACAGACTGGGAGAGTTGTAAAATGCTCCAGATTAGAAAATTCCACAGGTGAACTGGTTCATTGATAACAGGAGATGGTTCCATGACGGATTGTGAAAGGGGCAACATCACAAGGAACAGTCGTTCACAAAAGAGGATGGGCAGAGGTTCACCACTTTGTGCAAATAGTTCAACGGTTTGAAAATGTTTCTCAAAGCCGCAAATGCAATGAATCATTCAATATTGCTCTCTAAAGACCATAATATCATTGAAAGATTCATAGCACGGTTGCACCGTTCACCCATGTGTAGTATAGTATGTAAGTTGGGAAACCATTCACGCATATTAACAGTGCATTGCGAACAGTTTGGGGCCCAATATCTTGTCTGCCCACTGAGCCACAATGATATATATGTTCCTGCAGGCTCAGAATGAACAAATATTTATAAGAAATAAAGACAAACAAAAGCAATAACTTTTATCAGGTTGAACATCAAATATCTTGTCTTCCTACTATATTCAGTTGCATTTAGGTCAAAAAGGTTTTGCAAATGATTGCATTCAAGCACATTTAGCATAATGTGACTATTTTGGAACTGGGATTGAACCATGGTCAAAAAATCTGCCAGCCACATACAAATAATGTTGGAATTCTGATTAGTCTCCAATTCTGATAAATGACTCTCACCTGATTCTCGGTCGCTTGAATTTCAACGCCTCTGAAATGACCTATTGGTCTGTGCAAGAAAGCCATTAAATGTTTGGTGATCATTTCTGTAGGCTCGGCCACCTCTGTTTCCTCCAGAACTTGTTCTAAAGTCTTCATGGCGCTTGTGGACAACGACAAGAAAAGTTTAAACATATGAGATAATCTCTCTTTTTTAGAAAAATGGTTTTTCAGAGAAATCATTAAAACCATCACTTCCGAAATACTTCTCGTAAACAAATACCGACACAATTGGCCACAGAAACATAAAAGTCCAAGTTGCTGCACAGAGAATGATCACATTTACTCGATAGCGTCGCTCCGTTTCCCAGTTTGTAAAACACTGTCTATCGTGTTCATACACCATTTGGTATCCATGGCTCCTGCGGGATAAAAGAGTTGAAATTCAAGACATGTACGTTTGGGACATATCTAAAAAAAACCCCCAAAAAACAACTTTAAAGTATCTTACTTTCTTTGTTGTTCCTGAACTTTTTACAACATTTGTAACCATCTTTTGAATTTGGATCTTCATCCTCGCATGAGTCTTGATTTTTACCCTGACCGGGAACTTGCTTTTTAGATTGATTTGGACTGGTATTAGAGGTCGAATTATGGCACACCAAAGGCAGGACCAAGCAAGTGATGATCCAGCACCTCATCCTGTTAATGAGGAAGAGGATTTATTTAGAAGCCATCTCTACTTTGCAAACAGCCGTATGTAAGGAAATATGATATGAATCTTATGCGTATTACACACACCAAAGCCATACACGTACACACAGGAAAGCACAAAACCCGTAGCGGAAGAACCTTGTAATCTATTCATCTTCAATAGTTTCGTAATAAAAGTAACATACATAATTGTAAATGAATGCTATAATCTTATCTAAATAAGAAAGACGAGAATCAAAACGATCACACAGCCTTTTCACGCTGCGAGGTTCCTTTGACAAAAATTATGTCTTTGAGGAGAAAAACAGGTGGATGCAGTTGATGTGTCGGCAGCACAAAAGCAAGACATTCATAGGAAGTTAAAAAAAAGGAAACGTAAATGAAATCTGATCTAAAAAAAGAGGAAACAGTAACGCTGTTTATCTGGTGTCTCTTACCTCTGTAGCCGTTCAAGTCAATATGAGCTCTCAATAATTCATTTCCACAGGCTGCACTTAACATTTGACATGACACCCTCTTTCTGTGTAGAACCCAGTTCATCCTGACGTCACAGCGATACAGGATGTGTCAATTGATACATCACTTGCTCTGTGCCTGCATGTCACTCTACCAACCGGCAGGGAGCAGTTGAACACAGGTATGAATACTTGAATTGTGATTTTTTTTTTTTTTTTTTTTTAAATCACCGCTGTTAAAACTTGCCTGAAAGAGTTAAAAGAGAATCAATAATTGCACATAGTATTATTATAACTAACACATGTTTCATCTGTGCCTCTCTTAGTAGCTTGATCAACTCATTTTTATTCCATATGGAACAAAAAAAGGGTTTCAAATCATGCAGTTCTCACACTGAGAACACATATTTTATTCCAAATCATTCACCCGTTGAAACAGAAAACGCTGTCCCTGAACCTTTTCAGATTTTAAGCATAAGGCAAAAAGGCAGACTTTTTAAAAGGACAAAATTGAACTGAGTGTCGTATGTTATAAAACAAAACCCAAGTCCTATAAAATTACAATATGAAAACAAGAACTGCATTTCTCTTTGTGTTCCTCTACGTTAATGTTGGAGTTTCACTTGGGCGAATGATGTATATGATGCTGTAAGGCTTAACATTCATTGCTGAATGTGTCCATTTCCTCTGTGCTCACTGAAAGTCTATTTTGCCTCCAGGCCTCCAGTGCAAATACACTGAGAACTGAGTTTTGGTGCAGTGAAAAATATTTGCACATTCATATCTTCTGAAATTTGCAATATATTTTGTATTGAACTGACACCACTTTAAGTATTTAATGTATTAGATTGTTGCAACAACACGTCAGATATGGACACACTATGAGTTTATACACTTTGGAGGCCCGTGGCTCAGGCTGTGGTGATGAAGCTGTTATTGACATCACAATAAACACATATTCAAGCCACCTGTTTCATTCTACTACAGACGCGTGTCTGTTTATGGACCCACCTGCAGCTCGTGACGCTGTCCATGATGCATTCCACGGCTCCGTGTGTGTGTGTGTGTGTGTGTGTGTGTGTGTGTGTGTGTGAGACCTTATGCTTTATCCATCAGCCAGTTTACTGGCTGGGCATGGAGGTGGCCTTTCTGCCAGGCGGTCTGAATGACAAATATAAATATAAAAAAAACTTAATCAGTGAATTTGTATTGATGGAACAGGACTGAGTACATTTTAGATCAGCTATGATACTTTACCCAGCAGCGAGACAGCTGTTGATCGTTTCTTCTCTCTGAATGAATAATTACACTTCACTTACTGTTATCGTTGCTACTGTTTTTACAGTTGGTTGCACACATTTGCTGTTAGAGTTTAATTTTTCTAAACTCCTCACACAGTCAGCACAGAAGTAAACAACTTTTCAATGCTTTGACATGGTGAATTCACTGAATATCTTTCTAAGTCTTTGGCTTTTCTCACGCACATGCGCATGTTGACATTATAAAAAGATATAAATGCATGTTCTAAATCTAAAATTAGACAGATTACATTAAATGTGTGTGTGTGTGTGCGTGTGTTTGCATTTGTGCAAGAAGGACACAAAGCAATTCATCAATCCATGAGTTGTGGGTTTATTGTCATTTCATTACACACGATTGTAGTTTTAAATCTCATATCTTATCAGTGTCCTACTTTGCTGTTGTATCCACAGTATGTGGGCATGAGACATTGTATCAACTGGCTGTGTGCAGCTCTAATAACTGAATGTCCACGAATGATAGGAGCATTGTACAGATCAGCTGACGTCAAGCTCAACAAGAGTGAGATGATACTAGAAGAACACTGCCTTCAAAATAAAAGGCAAATAGTAATAACATGTTCGAAGCCTTTTTGCACTGTATATTTTGTAGTTTCAGTCTTTCCTCTTGCTGTCGGTGTTAAGTGTTATTACATTGATCAAATACATCTTTCAGCCTTATAGGCTTAAGTTTTTAGCTGTCAGTGTAATAAGTATTTGCTGTAACTATTGCATATTGCATTTATTGAAAAGAAAAAAATGGGTTTTAATCGAGCAAAATCTGCAAAATCTACATTACAAGTATTATTGTCAGTGATGGAATGGATCTAGTTTAACATTTAGCCTAGTCAAATGCTTTTGAGTACATTTTTGAGATACTTGTACTTTACTTGAGTTTTTAATACTTTAAATTTCCACTCCACCATTACATTTAGGAGGAAAATATTTTACTTTTACTCCACTACATTTATATAATAACTTCATTTTATAGTTACCTGGCATGATTAATCAGAATCAAAGTAGTGCATTTTTACTGGCAGTCAGATGAAAAAAACCACCTTGATAATAATCAGAAGAAGGGTGATTGATCAGCATCCGACAATATAAATATACAGTATTAGTATTAGGAGTATACATGCAAACATACATACGTTTACATTTACCCATAAATTTGATAATTAAGTCCAATTATTTACAGAAAATTTGCTTTTAAACCCGAACATTTAATATCAGACACTTATAGACATTTTTTTTTTAAAGTAGTATTGATATCAGTTGCTTTGCTTTTACCAAAGTAGTTTTTTTCAAAATGAAAAATGATAACTTTACTTTTACTCAAGTATGATATTTGGTACTTTGTTACGACACAGATTGTTTTTTGCCATTTCAATCTTTGCAGTCAGACTACGCATCTTTTATTTTGAAAGTGTGATGCGGAAGAGGTTGTTTCAAGGCGTTGCAGCTTGACGCGTCGCCTCCTCGTTCGGTACCGAAACAGCGCGAGCAGCGGGTCACTGTCCGTCCTTCTCCGGCCGGGAAGAACACGGACACCGACTCGGGCCACCACTGGTTCCATCTAGCCAAGTAACTCGGTTTGGGAGAATATCTTCTCAAAGGGGAAAACTGGATACAGAGCGCAAAGAAATCGACACATA
>KV751341.1:4614456-4715704 GCA_001698575.1 Mola mola | reverse complement strand
AAGGGAGGTCGCGATTTAAAACATCCGTGCTACGACACCAGCGACACTTGGCGCTGCTGGAGAAGGAACAAGTGCGGTGAAGTTTGGCCTTATTGTTTTTGAAGTTCGCAACTTTCTCAGGAATTAGCTGCACTTTTATAAGACGCTAACAGCAGAAGATGTTATGAACCGGCAAGCTGGACGGTGTTTGCAGTTGATGAATGACTAAAACCTTTCAGCCCCGGAACCGCTGTGCTAATAATCGGCGTTTCTGGCTCTTTTGTGAAGCGCACTCTCAAGGTTACTAACGTTAATTCAACTGGACGTGCTCTCCTGGGAACCTCTCGCTGAAGATAAGAGAGCACAGTGCTCAAAGACAGGCGAGAGACGGTCTGTCGCTGGAGGAGAACGACTCTTAGCGGGGATCACTTTGTAGAATCTGACATGGAGCTCTTTTCCACGATGCAAGTGCTCTTTTGAAGACTGTTGTAGCGCTCTTACATGATAGTAGTTCCTACAGCTTTCTCGTTTATCAAGGTTTTAGCCACATAAACCACCTGCGGACCGTCGTAAGGGCGAATTAGACCGGTTTGACTGAAGCACCTCGGACACCGACGCCACCATGACCACCGGCTCACGGAACAGCAGCTTGTGGTTGCTGTGGAGACGGACGGTCCTCGCGCTGTCCATGTGTGCGCTCGGGGCGCGCGGAGCGGATGATGAGAGCCCCTTCAAGGCAGAGGTACAAACCCAGCAGTGTGTTTAGCTACTGATGAAAGCACGCAATGCTCCACACTTCATTATATCCATTCAACCATTGCGATTCTTTACTTCCATAAGAAACAAAGATGGCAGTTTTGCACGGTCTTGGCTCAAGTCAGATAAAATGACCATATAACAGTGCAATTCAAATGTTAATCCCCTATAGAGAACATACATACATTAACACATCTTAATGGACCGTTTGCGAGTACCTTCGAGTGGTGATGTTTACCTTCAAATACACCCAACCTACTGAAACTGATGCTTAAAGGTCAACATCTGGTTTATGGCACTGATTTGCATTTGCATTTTTATGACTACACACCCCTCACACACTCGAATCTCCTAAGTGAGGAAGCAAAGGTCATCATGGAGGGGCAGGTGTACACACATTCAAGCTTATTCCTGGTGCTGACACTGTTAGCAGGACTTTTTGCGTTTATTTTTGATGTGTTTACATTACAAGTGTGTCGCTAGACTTTCCGTCAGGACCCACTTGTTTGGCAATTAACATCTTTAATGTAGACCACCTTCTGTAGGACCTCCTCATCTTTCACTAAGATCTTTCTGTACGAACATGAACATGATAATTCAGAAAGATGTACACAAATTTTCAGGAAAAGTGTTGTAAGGAAAGACCTTGACCCAAACGACGAGTGATCCGGTTTTAGTTGAGATCCACATCGAGATGCGGATCCAGGAAGTTTTGGAAAAGTTTTTTTTTTCCAGTATTGTGAGATAGGGAACCCTGCCTTTACATTCTCTGAGTTTCTCTCGTCACACTCAGTGACCAGTGGTCAGGTGTGCAGTCAGGTTAGAATTTGAAAAACCTGCAATTTCAAAATTGCAGTGGTTGATTTATTATTAATTTGGCATCACAATTCATTTTGGGTTTTTTTCAACATTACGATAAGATGGACTTAATTTCCATATGGTTAACGTGCTTGCGTCATGTCATATCTTGAGCAGCAGGTTAAGTTCAGACTATTTTAATGTGTAGCATTAACAGAAAATGTCTTCACTGGTAGCTTAAAATCAGCAAGGCTCCCACAAATAGTGATAGTATAGATAAAAGTACGACTGCAAATGCTACTTGAGAATTTGAAGAAGTCATGCCATTCATTCATCTTAATGACTTGCTGTACCACAATCTTTCCCGTAAGGGAGGCCCTGCTGTTATGAAGTGGCTGACAGCCATGCCGTTCCTTTGTGGCTGATAAATGCTTCTCTGGTGTCTGACAGAGAACATTCTCTCTCACTCACCCAACAGCTGTAAAAGTGCTAATTTTTTTTTTTTCGTGTGAACAGAAAATAGGTTGTAATTTAAGCGGTGAAGAGGTAGTAAAATACATACTGTATAATCCAGGTAAGTGGGGCCCAAATATAATCAACCTAAATATACAGTTACATAACATAACATGTAAAACTGATTCCTTATTTGGTTTGTTTCACAGCAGTCTCCACAAAGCAACCCAGATGATTTTGGCTTATGTTGAAAAAAACGCCGCAGTTTATTCACATTCTGAAATACATCGTCTCCTGGTCAAACCATGTGTTTAGAAGTTGGTCTGAGAGCTCAACTCCTCCACTGTCTGGACAAGAAGGAAGAAGTGGGAGGTGATGCATGGATGTCAAAGAGAGGGATTTTGGAAAGTGACAAGAGTCCCTGAGTTTTAATTGAAATGGTGAAATGCCACTGCAGTGGCTAAGAGAAATCTGTCGCAGAGTTATTAATGAAATGAGAGACGGAGAAGTAGAGGGGAAGTTGATGGGGACAGTAGCGGTCAGTCTCAGCTGTGCAGCATGTGATGGCCGAATGTGACAGCTGTTTTCTAACTAGGACACACACGCACTGTGCCCAGGCATGCTGAGCCTGGGACTCCAAGGCATCCTAGAAAGAACAATGAGACCTCTTGTCTGAGGAGAGGGAGCTGTGAAAGAAAATGTGTGCATGGAAGAGAAAGAGGATGAGAGAGCACAAAGAGGTAAATGAGCATGATAAAACAGACTGTAGCGAGATGAAGGAAATAAATTCCACAAAATCAACAACAGTTTTATTGGCAAAGGCAGAGTCATAGTAAGGAGGAGATGTGTAATCAGTAACTTATTGCAGCACATAACTGGACAACTTCCTCAATCTGTAACTTCCTTGTATTGATTTAATCTGTAGCGTACCGTCTCTTGGAAATCCTCCAGCTCTCCTGTGATTGGCTACCACTGTGACGTCTATGTCCACACAGTCTCACATTGCTACAGTGATGGGATGAGGCAGGGAACTGTCTCTTAGCACTCGTTTATGTTTTTGAGGTTCCCTGTGCTTTACACAAAACAAATGCGTTTGTGTCCTTGCATGTATTAGTCCATATGATTGGTTTATTGTCCTGCATGCACATAAAGAAGCATGTCTGTTTGCTTCCAGAATCATCTATGCCTGATGACATGTTCAAATTTGACCACATTAAGTTCTTTCGCTCCCACCTGTCCGTGTTTCTTTCTTTCTTACTGCTCCATATACTTACCTACCCTCTTGGCAGGACTGTCAGGGGGGTAAGAGATGGCAGCAGACCAAGCAGTGGATTAAAAGCTCTGTTACTCTCTTGGCTGACATTGTGGTGGACACACACGCACACACGTACGCACACACACACACACACACACACACACACACACACTTCTGGCAGGTTTTACAACTCCTTGTATATTGCTGGGTCTGTTTTTGGCAGGTAAGCTCAAGGACTCTTTGAAAGAACATTTAATGGACAAGGCAGACACACATGTTTACACACACACACACACACATACTTCCTTATTCCGCCTGTTGTCTCCATACTTTTTTGTATTCAGCTCAGCTGATAAGGGAAGGTAAGTGGCCAGACTGAAGTACTTGGCTGTTTGAGACGATTGGACTGAGGGGTAGCAGGGGTTCATATGCTTCCATACATCTTCCCAATGGTGCTGTGGCTCTTCCCTTTTATCTGTATACAGCTTAGAGACATAAACAGACAAACAAAAGCTGCTGCAATGGCAGTCATGTGGAGATGCTGATTGCAGAGGAGCAGGGAAGAAGTGTGTTTGAATATGGATGGACGAATGTTGGAGATTACAGAGGATCCATGATCTTTAAATTACTTTTATTGGAATACTGATGGGAATTGCAATATCAAAGTTTCTCCCACAGTGTCTGTTGTGGTTGAATGGCTGCTAGTGGGTACATTACAGCAAGTGCTTTGTTTTCATCTTCAGGCAGCATGAAATATGAAAGGCATTAGCTGACATGACACAAAAATCAATACTGCTCCTTACTAATGAGCTCTTGAAAAACTTTTCGTCTTTGGTGGCATGCTGTTGGTGTTTTTTTGATCATTTAAGAAATCCCTAAATTTTCTAACCGTGCAGCTTTTCTTTTGTAAGAAGCTCTCAGAACATTTGATTATGAGTGTTTGCCCCTCCCACAAACAGTGCCTGTCTAATCATAGCTTGGAAAATTACATGGTGGGCCTGTCAGGTTTTGGATTCCTCTGCGTGCCAGAGTGGTGTGCATGAAGCCATAGAAAGTAATAGTGGAACCATTCCCTTTTGAATTGGTATCTGGATATCAGGGGTGCACACAATGATACTTTTTGCTACTGTAATGTCTAAATATGCAATATAAGATATATATTTAGATCTAAACTAAAACTGTGGAGAAACTCTCCATTAATAAGGATAAATCTGCACTAGCTGCAGTTACTGCAGGGGACACAATTTATCAAACAATACACTTGTTAACTTTCAGATATATTTTGTGTTTCCTAAGGTGTATTTCTCATTTTTACAAGTTGCCCTACTAACTTTGCATTATGCTTGGCAGCAAATAAGTCCCTTGCTGCTAAGTCTGTTGCCACTTTATTTCACTCTCTTTTTTCTATGCTCCAGATACTCTTTCACCCAGATGTGCTCTCAAGAACCAAAGTTGGGTTCCAATGAATTTAACATGAATTGGTACTTGGTAACACCAACTTAATTGGTTGGTACTACTGATAATAGTTCAATGCACAGTATGACACTACCCGAGCAATAACGCATTGCAGGCTGTGTTCACAGATCTACTTTAATTGCTTCATTCTGAATCATTTGAAAAGTTTGTGAACTTTGGATCATTGTTTTTGTTTCGTTACCTTTCACAGAAAAAAAAACCCAAACTAATCAAAATGCATGTCTACAAATTGTATGAGAATCTCTGCTTTATTGGTCAGATGTATTTAGGACAGGAGCAAGAAAGTAAATCCAGAAAATCAATTCTCTCTTCTGAACTTTTCCGTGTGTTATATACTATAGTGATGCAGTTTAGAGTGCAACATGCTAACACTGAGCATGTAATCCTGGTGCTAGTGCCAGAACACAATCAGATGTGGGAAACACATGCAAATATATAAACGAGAATAAAGTAAGAAGTGCTGCACACAACTGGGATACACTTGCTGTTTCCATGATTTGTACCTCATTAAGTTATTGAAGTGTGCTCTCTGTAACTATTGTCGAAAATGAGCTAAATATAAAACTAAAGCTAAATACGTTTTTTGTTGCATTGCATCCCAGCTGTGGCTGGTTTGGCGGGTTCATCATTTTCTATTAACCATAATCTCGATAGACTATATGACTTTTATCCCCAATCTTCCACTTGCCTACAACTTTTGGAGATTTCTGACAAAACCCCCAGATTGGAGCCAGATTGGCGTTCAATCAGCAGTCACTTGTTGCTCCGTGTGTGACCCCATCAAAGGAACAACTTGAGACTTCAGCCGGCTATCTCCTGGTGAAGGATCACATAGTGTGTGACCCCTGCTGCCAGTCAGTTGTGTAGTTTGAACTGAAAATGACTGCACAACTCCTGTTCACATGACAGCAAGTCATGTAATGTGAACTGGACAGTATTCTGCCAACTTTAAAATTCTAGTAGTCGGGACCTGACATAAGGATGGCAGGACTTAGCTCCTGGTTAGTCTTTTTGAATTATTGTTCACCTGGTGCACTAATGTTGTCAGTGGTGTTATTTAATATGCAGGGGAATGCTGCAAATCTTCATTTCCCTTCCCTTGACTGTGTTTGTGAGAGAAAGAGAGAGAGAGAGTGAGTGAGTATTTAGATAGTGTTGCAGGAAGTTCATGTTTGTCTTTCAGTGAGTGTGTAAGTATGCAATTGTGTGTCAGCATGTTTGAAGCTTTCTTATCTGGAGGCAGAGTGGGTCAGGGTCATGTCCAGTTTAGATCTCTCTTCCTGCTTCTGCACACGCACACACACATGCAATGCTAGAAAGAGGCAGAGAAAGAATGATAGTAAAACAACAATTCTTTTCAGGCTGCATACTGCCAAAAGAGGTGTAGATGATACCTGAGGTCTTTTTTCATGCTTTATTGATCCCCAGGGGCTACAGGGAAACAAAAACAATGATGCCAAACACAGTCGATATACTGTATAAAGAGGAGGAAAAGGGTAGGAATAATGATGTAGGGGGTGTTTGCAAGACTGGTCTCTGACATAGTGCAGTTCAATTTAACTGATGAGAAAGGTAACAATGTGGGTATTATATATCCTAATTTGATATTGACAGACATTAACAGTCCTTGCTGTGGCCATGGCGCTTCATTACAAAATTGGATATATAAATGTCTGATGAACTGCTGTGGATTTAAGTCTGATCTGCCTTGAGGGAGAAAGACAGAAATGTTTCACCCCAAAAACAAAAACTGGGACCAAGACCAAGTGGGCCAGACTCGATATTTATTGAAAAATTGACTACAACTGTGCATTTTTTCCTTTCTCTCTCTCTCTCTCTATATATATATATATATCAATTCTCCACTCATCCTCTGTGGGCGGTCTTGTGTCTCCTTCAAGCTCGGGTCCTCTACCAGAGGCCTGAGAGCCTGAGGGTCCTGCACAGTATCTTAGCTGTTCCTAGGATTCCGCTCTTCTCGACAGAGATCTTAGATGTTATTCGTGAGATTTGTTGGAGCCACCCTCCCAGCTTGGGGGTTACAGCCCCGAGTGCTCCTGTCACCATTGGTACCACTGACACCTTTACTCCCGACATCCTTTCCAGCTCCTCTTTCAGCCCTTGGTATTTCTTGAGCTTCTCGTGTTCCTTCTTCCTGATGTTGCTATCACTTGGGATTGCGACATCTACCACTACTGCCTTCTTATCCTGCTTGTTGACCACCATGATATCAGGTTTATTAGCCACCACCATCTTATTGGACCGGATCTGAAAGTCTCACAGGATCTTAGCTCGGTCGTTCTCAATCACCTTAGGAGATGTTTCCCACTTTGATCCTGGAACCTCCAGCCCATACTACGCACAGATGTTTCTGTATACTATGCCGGCCACTTGGTTGTGATGCTCCAAGTATGCCTTACCTGCCTGCATCTTGCACCCTGCTGTTATGTGCTGCACTGTCTCAGGGGCATCTTTGCACAGTCTGCACCTTGGGCCCTGTCTGGTGTGGTAGACCCCGGTCTCCATCGATCTTGTGATCAAGGCCTGTTCTTGTGCTGCCATGATCATTGCCTCCGTGCTGTCCCTGAGACCAGCTTTCTCCAGCCATTGGTTTTTCTCGATATCAGCAACGTCCTCTATCTGTTGGTGGTACGTCCCATGCAGGGGCTTGTCCCTCCATGATGGTCTCTCTTCTTCTCCCTTCTCCCCACTGGGTTTCTGCTGCCTGAGGCACTCACTTAGCAGGTCATCATTGGGGGCCATCTTCCTGATGTATTCCTGGATCTTGGTTGTTTCATCATGGATAGTGGCTCTGACGCTCACTAATCCTCGGCCTCCCTTTTTCCGCTTAGGGTAGCCTAAGCTGGTAGTTGGATCGAATCGTTCCCTTCTGTGGGTCCTTCATGATCAGGGCCGTCCGGCCTTGGGTCAACAACTCTGGGTGGGTCCCATCTTTCAGCAGCTGGTTCATCTGAGCTGCCAGGCGTTCATGGAGTGCAGTTAGCTTCTTTAGACAGTAGCTGTGGATTATGTCCAGCTCTTTATCCTAGGGACTCTTTCTTGGATGTCTGCCATTGTGATGTTTACTGGGGCTTGTTCTGGGAAATGGCTGTGGTCCTCTCTCAGGCTTCTTATTAGGGCTTGGTACCAAATCTCTGAGTGTTCGGGGGATGATGAAATCCCCCCACTGACCTGTCGTCCTGGCTACGCCTTGCTGTAGCATCATTGGTGTACCTCATTGATCTTTAGTTGTGATAGTAATTGTCGATTTCGGACATTGGAACACTGAGTTACGAGCTTTTTTTCCATTAGCTTGGATGTAGGGTTTCGAAGCATCCATAGGTCCCAAATCCATTGAATGTAACCCTCTGACTGGGGTTGCTGGTATAGTAGCATTCCATTAATCCCACATTGTAGTTCTTGCTCCATATATGTCTTGTTCCAGTAGCCCACTTGACATTGGGTTGCCCTGGTTCCTCAACAACTGATGCGGACCTTATTGACTCGGGTGACGTCCAAGCCGGTATGACTCTCTTATCTCCCGTACCGATATCAGTGGCGTTAACCACTGAGCTATCCAGCTCAGTATATATATATGTATATATATATATACTGTATATATATTCATTCATTCATTCATTCATTTTCTACCGCTTATCCCGTTAGGGGTCGCGGGGGGGGCGGCATGAGCCTATCCCAGCATCATCGGGCGAAAGCGGGGCACACACTGGACAAGTCACCGCAGGTCTGACATGCATGTTTTTGGAATGTGGGAGGAAGCCGGAGTACCCGGAGAAAACCCACGCAGACACAGGGAGAACATGCAAACTCCACACAGAAACGTCCTGACCCAGAATCGAACCCAGGACCTTCTTTCTGTGAGGCGACAGTGCTAACCACTGCACCACTGTGCCGCCCTGTGTATATATTTTCAGTATATATACATACAGTATATAATGATCTTTTTCATATGGCAATATGGTTTAGCTTAAACATTGAATCTGGAACAAGCAAAGCTTAATATTATGAACATTATAAGTGAATAGATTAATAGAATTCTTCTCTATCTGTAACCTTTCAAGTTAATTTTCAATGGTAACCTTTTTCACAGGCCAACAACAAAATAAACCAAAATAAAATAATAATTTCCTTCAATGAAAATCCAACCATTTAACTAATAACATTCCGTGCCTTGGAGCAGCAGGAAAAAGTGCATAAAGAAAACATTCATTCAAGCATTCATTCAAGCTTTACAGCCATGTTGGCTCCACACACAAGGAACAGAGGTCTGTCGTTTACATTTGTGAACAAATATTCTGCCTCCCACCTGTCTTGAAAGTCCCTGTTGTCTATCTTCCGTTTGGCTATTTTGGGGAGAGGTGGCTTAAATTTTCTTGCGGTGACCAGTAGTATGAGGTTGCTATTGAATGTCAATAGATGTGGGAGGGGACGGTTGCCTGCCTTCATTGCTGCGCCAACGCACTAGCAGAGCATTCTGGGACTTGAAGTTTTAGGGGTTAATGCGCAATATACCGGCGGGCCAGCTCTGATTGACATTTGATATCATCTAGCGGCCAAATATAATTACAACATAGGCCAGATTTGGCCTGGGGGCCTAAGTTTGACACCTACGACATACTAGGTCTCCAGGATTTTATTCTCTGTTGTCATATTGCTTGAAAATTGTCAGGACTTCTCATTAGACTTGGAGCAGAAACTGATAGATCTACAATTTTGTTTGGATAGGTGACATTAAGATGGAACTGGTTTTTGAAGAATTGAGATTTTAAGGCCAAGTTCTCCAAAGCCTCATTGGCTCAAGCAACTTAAATTTTCACTCACCTGTTGTCAGTGGAGACTTATAAAGATGAGAGGTCTCAGGTGCATGGTAACAAACGATTTTTCCTTAGTGTGCTGTATGCAGGGGCTTCTTTTTGCCTTGGATTTAAATGTAAATTGTTCTGACTCTAAAAATGCAATTTTCTCCTGAATATTTTTTCTTATTTTAGGAGAAGACGACCAGAAGTAGCATAATAGGCCCACAGGCTGGGCTAAAGAGTAATAAATTAATCTTTCACTAAAAGATCTACTTTTACATTTTACACTATTTTCAATTCTATTAAGTATATACCTGGAAGGGATAATGTGTTTTGGTTGTGTCTGCATCTGATCTTTCGTATTCCTTGACCCATCAGTCTAATATTTACTCTGCACATTTATGGTTGTTTCACCTCTCTGAAGCTTTACTTGAGATTTCTTTGTTGAGGGGGAAGTCACAGTGAAGTCTGATACAACCAGCTGGACTCCTTTTTTTTAATGTCGGTAGTTCTGTCCTCTTTTCAGGGGTGATTTGAAAGAGAAGCACAGATCCATACCTTTGCCTTTTGACTTTTTTTATAGCATTCAGTCATGTCACAGTGATGCAGACGCTTCAGGACATTCAGGCAGACAGTTCAAAGACACCCTGTTCAGACCTGGTGCTAACATTCCTTCTGAGTGATTGGATCAAAAGTGGAAAGCTCTAAGAACAGGACTGAACCACTGACTATATATGAAACTTGGAAGAAGCTTCTGGCCCTTAAGAGTGAAGCCAATGCGAAAGTGCCTTAAACCTTCATCCTTTCTAAATTCCAACAAGGGCAGTTCCACTTGTCGCTGAACACATTAGAAGGAATGGGTCTCTACACAAAAACACCTCCCCACTCATTTGGTTAACTGCCTCACTTGACTGGCTCAAAATCTGTTAAGAGTCAGAATCAACTACCATTTCTAAAATCGTAAAACATTTTGAATCTTCGAAGTAGTTCAAAAACCATTGGGTGACATCACAGAAGATTTATACTTGGTCTAAATGCACTCAGGATACATTTAAAATCTGATCTGACCCTATTTAGAGGTGGTTTTGGCCACATGAGGCCATGCTCTCACAGCATCATGAGCGCAAATGTGCCCTGGCCGTGCTGAACGACCACCTACTTCAGTGATCTCAGTGTTGGTGGAAGTAACCACGACACATGAGACAATGTCATCTAAAAATTTCATAAGGCCCACAAACGTATATTGCAAGTAGAGCAAACACTGTGCTCAACTTGGTTTGACTGGAAGAGGCCAAGAAATAGATGTAATCGGTATTGTTCCGATTCTCTTGCATGCCACGATCTTTTATTATATTATGCGTGCAGAGAGTGTAATGCTGCCTTTGCTGGATAAAACTAACAACACATTAGGACTTTGTAAATTGATATATTATCTGTGCTTACCTTCATACAGAGCAAGGAAACGGGATCTGATCACAAGGGGTCAATCGGGATGCATGTGGAGGCACATTATGAAGCCAGATGCGAACTCATGCCATCTGAGCTGTCCACTTGTGATCGGATCCGCCAGGACACATGGTGATATCAGGTCTGAACAGCCCCAGAGTAAATCAAGGAAGATCTGGGAGGCCATTTTTTGATTTTTTGAATTTTGAATTTTGGGGACATTTGGGTGTGTCTGTCAGAGTTACAGCAAATAAACCTTTATTATTACGGATTTTCATATTAACTGTATAAAGTGTGTGTAGTATATGTGTGAGTGAATGAGAAAGACTGAAAGAAATGAGCTATTTTTAATTGAGTGGGTATGTAAATACAGCATTGTGAAAAATAAACTTGAGAGCTACACACTCACACAGATGGTCAACACAGCTACACACACATGTGCTCAGTCAGATACACACTCTATATTCCCCGCACCTTCATGGGAAGTGGCCCATGCATAGACATATGTATTGTCTCAGAATGCTTTCTTGTGTTTGAGTGTCTGTATGCATGTGATATTAGGTTTCTACATAACAGGTGTGACAGACTGTCATCTGTGATCAGATATCACGTTTACTCCCCCAAGTCTGTGTTCGAGCCCCTCCCTCACCCTTCAGAGTTTCATATTCTACAGTAAGATACAGAACACCTCCTTCAGACCCAAGATTGATGTCCTCCCTGTTTTCTGGATTGTACATACTAAACATCCAATGCATCTTCTCCCATTACTTATTATGGTATTATGTGGTTATAATTTTTTCTTGTCGTACCTGTGTTGAGTAAGCTGTCGAGGACTAAAAGCTTCATATGGACATATTCTGTTGTAGGATAATGCTTTATTTGGTTGTTTTTTACTGCAATAATGTAATGAAATTTGATTGGCGTGATCTGACATCACGTTTATCTTCCTGTTTCTCCAGTCGTGGCTGCGAATGTACGGTTACCTGCCCCAGGCCAGCGGACAGATGTCAACCATGCGATCAGCTCAGATCTTGTCCAATGCTATCAGTGACATGCAGCGGTTCTATGGCCTCGAGGTCACTGGAAAGATGGACCCTCAAACAATTAGGTCAGCAGGGGGATTTTGAAGCATTTCTACATTTAGATTTAAACATGTACAGTAAAAGAGTAACACTCTAGTCCTAGGCTTTAAACGTTTCAAAGCCCCTTAAATTTTTTTTTAAAAAGATTATTTGAAAATATGGGCTTTTAACCTGAACTGAGTAAGCGGGTCAAATCCTAAGCTAGTTGTTGAGGACTTTCTCCTCAAGTGCTCTTCTCTCCTCAGAGAGCAGCACACAGTAGCTGCTCAAGGCAGCTTGCAGGTACATTTTGAAACTAAACCACAAAAAAGGTACAACGACATCAAGAAGAGAAAATAGGACTTTAAACGTCATTCTCCTCTTCATCTCTCCTCCTTTGTCTTCTTCTTTTCAACAAATATCTCTTGCATGCTTCTTTCTCACTTCCTCCAGTTCAATGAAAAGACCCCGCTGTGGCGTACCTGACAAGTTTGGAGGTCAGATCAAAACCAACGTGCGGAGGAAACGCTACGCCCTCACTGGACATAAATGGAACAAAAACCACCTTACTTACAGGTAACGAGAAAAAGTTTGCGAAATTTGCCACAAATGCACAGTACATGCACCATATCTTCCTTTTTAGTCACACAATAATTGATGTTTTTTAACACATTTTTAGAATTTAAAATATTCATGTGTGTGATAGTGTTTGAAGTATATATATATTTATATACTGTATATATTTAAGCTGATTGAACAACTGTTTTTGTTTTTTTTTTCTTTGTTTTTTTAGTTCTTTGTTGTTTATAGATACATTTTTTTTTTTTTTTTTTACTAAAAACTATGAGAAATAAGGCCCCCCACTTCCTCCCCTCTTCCTTCCCGTAGTATCCAGAACTACACTCCCAAGATTGGAGAGTATAACTCATATGAAGCCATCCGGCGGGCATTTAAAATCTGGGAAGGGGTGACTCCGTTGACCTTTGATGAAATCCCTTACCAGGAGATCAAATATGGACGCCGCAAAGAGCCAGACATTATGATCTTCTTTGCCTCGGGTTTTCACGGTGACAGTTCTCCCTTTGATGGGGAGGGAGGCTTCCTAGCTCATGCCTACTTCCCTGGACCTGGAATGGGTGGGGACACTCACTTTGACTCAGATGAACCCTGGACCATAGGCAACCACAACTTACAAGGTAAAGTGTTACTGGGAGAAATTGTAATGCCTATGTTGTTATGGATTGTTGGACAGGATGATTTTCCTTGGTGACAACAGAGAAAAATAATCATAAATAACAACTGGAAAAGAAATAATGATCATACTGATCACACTAAGCTAAAACGAACACTTTTCTAGGAAAATATACACAATATTTTGGCGGATTGAATGAAGGAAGAAGATTGAGTGGTTGTCAGGCTGCTCATCGTTATTGTCAGGGTTCAGCTGATGAGCACTTTGCAATCCTATAGTCATATATAGGTTGTAATGGATATAATAGATTGAAAACAGCTGTCCACACATCACTCTCCTCAATACTTACCTAGAGTAAGCACGGCTCAGTTAGCTGCGTCATCTCTCATTTGTCGGGCTCTGCTGCTCCAACTTCAAAAGTGACACACTATCTTTGCCCCAATTGTACCTCCTTATAGTTCTCAAATTTCATGGCAGTGAGCCTAAAGTCTTTTCTTCTGATGACTTGTTTTAGTCATAAATGTCAGCCTCAGAATTTTGTGTCTGCAATTTTGAGGACTTCAGTTTACTGAAAAACTTAACCTCATCCCACAGTTCTTGATCTGTAACCTTTACACTGTCCTGAAGTTGAACTTAAAACCCAATTGCAACACCAATGTCTAGTACTAAACTTAAATAAAGAAATGAGGATTAAGAACACATCTACATTTTTAAGAATCTTCCGAGTCCCTCTTCTGCTGTGAACCCATTAACCCTGCTGACTGGAGAGAGATTTTTTTTTTTCACAACAATTGGCTTCCCAACCCTATTATCTGCATACACTCAGCAGACACAGACAGCTAAAGTTTGTGTTTGACTCTTATCTATGTGATCAGCTGTGTGTGGGATGTGTCACAGGACAGATCACAGGGGCGGTAGGTTGCCACAGTAAATAGGAGTGTGTCCCACTCAGGAGATCTGTAGACTGTTCCTTTGTTGTGCCACATTACTTACACAAGTTAAAAGCAAAGTACAAACAAAATAACAACCTGTCTGACTTGCGGAAGACACGTGTCTTATCAGTTGAACTTTTCCGAGATGTAATCTTCATTTGATACTAGTACTGCACCCTATGCAGAACAGCATTTAGAAATGGTACAACACCACTTTTGCCTAATATGGTTCATAGTTTATGTCATGACTATATGAAATTTGATAGACTAACTAATAAGTGAATAAGAAAAATAGCTGTTTTAACAAAAGTGTCTTAATAGCATGTTGAATTATTTTCTTTTTGGGAATGGTGACCGAGATGGTTCTTCCTCCTTATTCTTTCCTGTTCTGGTAAAGGAAAATGAAACTTAATCTCACATGAAGCAGTAAAAATGAGACTTAAAAAGCCTTAGAACATCTGCTTTGAGCAAATGTCCTGAAACAGAATCACCTCTGTCCTCATTTTGGATGAGGTCAAACCAAGCCAGAATTAAGCTGAGGGATCAATAGTTACACATAAAAAATTTATATAACAGCAGTTGACAGGAAAACCAAAAATCTAATTTTGTCCAGTCCTGCAGTTCAGTTGTTTTCATTCCCTTCCTGTTAACTCAGTTTTATTTGACAGAGAATATCAAATATACTGGGCTACAATTTCCTGTTGTAAACCTTGTGATGCACAGTGTGACTAAATCAGGCTTCCTGGCGAAGACAAACATAAACAGGTTATATGTTTTCTCCAAATTGTTTGCTGACATGTACACTCAGACACACCTTACACAGATTCAAAACTGTAGGCCAGAAGGTGGAAGAAGCTATTTTGGTTGGTATTATGGAGTCAGTCTCTAGCAAAAGGCATAGCAAACTTGGTGAGTGTATTTTGGTTGTCAGGGTGATGCTTGGGAAGTCCCTTTGCTTCTGATGAATGAGGTGTTAGACTTGGTAAACAAGTGAACAAAGAGATTAGGTAGGACTTCAGTGACAGAAGTACTGACAAAAGTAGCAACAGATTTGTTACTTCAGCTTCTGACTTTGCCAAGATTTTTTAAGTGTACTCTTCTTTTCTTTGCCAAACTGAATGGTTGTCACAGTTACCTCACAAAGGCCTCTTTATCTGTTCTCAGTACTCTCTCTTATTTCATCCTCAGCTACATCTAACACACAAGTTTTACACTCTGCTGTTTAGCTGAGGTTTAATATGCCATGCCATGTGACTCTACAATAATAGTCAGAAATATAAAATCTCTTATCCTTGTATTTATGCATGTGTGTTTTTAAAGATGAAATGAGGAGATGCAGAAGGACACGCATCCAGCACATGTCCCATTTGCCCTTGCATGCACAGTGGTAGTATCTCTACAGCCCCATGTCCCCAACTGTGTGATGTCAGTGGCACAGATGTAATCAGTCAGCATAGACCATCGAGCCAGACCAAATGACTAGCAGGCTCAGAGTTCAGCGAGAGCAGGGCCTTTTAACAAAGTGGTATTGACTGAGGGGAACTAGCCAAGTGTGTTCTGGCTTCTTTTCAGAGTTTTCAGAAAAATATGTCAGTCCAAAGAACTACTTTTTTTAGAGAAGAAAATGGTCAGTGTGTCACAGCTGTGTGGAAGCCTTGTTCGTATGTAGGGAGGAGACCCCGGGGCAGACCAAGGCCACGCTGGAGAGATTATATTTCTCAGCTGGCTTGGGAACCTCTTGGTGTCCCCCCGGAGGAGTTGGTGGAAGTGACTTCTCAGACATCTCAGACTGTTGCCCCCGTGACCCGGACCTGGATAAGCAACAAAAAACGAAACGAAACGAAACGAAACCTTTATTAATCACCATCTGAAATATTATACACAGTATAAGCTTATTAAACTTGTCTTTGGTTAGATATGTACTTTTAGGTTACACATTTAAAGTACGGTTATCAGCTGTTTGTTGTTTTTCTGTACTTTAAAACAAGTCAACTACTCGCAGTTTAAACTTATGTCAAGCCTTGAGGAAAAGAGACACTAGTCCTGTATATTTCATAATGCGCATATCTCTTTCTTGTTCTACACAAACTTTAACAATCCTTTTCTAGGGGATCCCTCCATCCATCCATCCAATCATCCACACTCACATTCACACATACGAGCAATTTAGAATGACCAATTAACCTAATCCCCTGTTTTCATGTTTTTGGGCTGTGGGAGGACGCCGGAGTACCCCGGTACTTATGCATAACATCTAAGTGCATGTTGTCCAATTTTTAATCCCTCCTTCCCTCAGGTAATGACCTCTTTCTTGTGGCGGTCCATGAGCTGGGCCATGCGCTTGGTTTAGAACACTCCAACAACCCATTGGCCATCATGGCTCCCTTTTACCAATGGATGGAGACAGAAAACTTCCAGTTGCCTGAGGACGATCGGCGGGGCATACAACAGATCTATGGTAAGGTGGTTTATGGATGACTCTCCTAATGTTCACAGTACGTACCCTACGTGTATGCGTTTTGAATAAGGCCGTCTTAAATTTAACATTTCACTATGCCCATCTCTTTTCTTAAGTCAATCCTACTGTATATGCTGTTATCATCTATCATGTGTTAACATAAGTTTAACCCACTGTGTTCTTTTTTGCATCAAGGTCAGCCAGACAGTGGCCCCACCCAGGCCCTGCCCACTGTGACACCCCGTCGCCCGGAGCCCAGGCCACCGCAACCACCTCCTCGGCATCCTGACCGACCGAGGACCACTGAAAGACCAGACCACTATGGACCCAATATCTGTGAAGGGAACTTTGACACAGTTGCCATGCTCCGAGGAGAGATGTTTGTTTTCAAGGTAAATGCTTTGAGGTTCATAAGATTAGGTTATCAATAACTTCAGCTTCTGCTAGTTTGATTTAAGTTCTGAAAACATGGGATATTTTACCTCTACAGTGGTTTATTTTATGTCCTTGCTTGGAAGTGCAGTCATCTTCCTGCGGAGGATCTTGACAAGATGACTGTGTCAATAAATTAGTTATTCCTTTGTGTAGAATCACTTTGAGACAAATGGTGTATGCGCAGCCAACAAGTGTTTTCTCTCAGGTCCTTGTGAATTGTAAACAGACAAGGCCTGTTTTTTTTCTAGAGTGGTGTGTGGTCAGGTGTTTGCTTTAAAGGGCATCTGGACCGTGAATGGTGCTGAAGCAGCAGTGATATCATACTGCCTGCCTGTAATGGTCATTTTGCTGTAAGTTTTCCTATTTAATTTTTGGGTCAGTTTTTATGACACATCTGCTGTGTTTTTGTCTGCCATAGAGGTAATAGTGCTTTTTTCAATTAAAAACAGGTATTTGTCATTCACGCAGATGAATTATCTGGAAGATTCAGCTAAAATAGGACTCCATATCTCCCTGATTTTCTATACATAGGGCTGCAGTACAAAGATAAGTAATGATGTGTTTGGATGGAAGAGGTCAGAGGAGGTGTCCAGTGTTGGCAGATATTAGACAAAGCAGGACAAACGCTTTACTTTAAAAGAGCCTCGGCCTCACTTCCAGAAATGTTGCCTGATGTCTAAAATCTTGACATGCAACACCATTCAAAGCTTAATATATACAACAGTATGAAACTACCAGCTTTATCTTTAACTGCATCCCAGTAAACTTCATCAAGAATGAAATCTAAATTGAGACATATTACTGGACAGACTTTTTTTTATTGTAGAATGTGAGCGAGCCCTGTCTATGAATATCTCACTGGAAGTGTTTCTGACACAAACCAGTCAAGATTAGATGGGGTACAGCTGCCTGGACATGTGCTGCACATGGTCAAACAGTTACATCTGTGCTCTTGGGTTTCATCTCAGCCAATAATGACTGTGTTCTTGAGTTTCATCCACTGTGCCCGGCAGCATTAGTCAGTGTCCATAATTAACGTTATCCACACCGACCAGTGGCTCCTAAACTAAATTGAATGACCTGAAACAACAAAAACATATTATTGATATTGAGTTTATTTATGTGAGTATAATTCTATAATCACAAACTCAACATGAATTATTATTTACGAAAATTCTTTGCTTAGGTGCAACTTGCAGTGGTTTCTAAAATATTGAAAATACAACAAATATTCAACTGCATTGCTATAAGAGTTACAGTTAATTCATTTATGACTAATTATTTGGTGATCCCTGGACTTTTCCTCTAGTACCACCAGCAAAGTTTACTTTAATTAGTGAAATTATCTAATATCAATCGTAAAGATTGCTTCGAATTTTGACATTCTTGTAATAACTTTGTTGGTATGTCATGAAGCTCAAAATCAGGTCAAGTCAGCAGTTCCATGTTTTATGACTAAATGCTAAAAATGAATACCATTCCCAACAATTTCCACTGTACTCTATTTAATAACACGTATGTAAGATAGCGTCTATCAAAAGCTACGCTATGATTTTGAAACTGGTTAATGTTACACCTGCTTAAGGTTTAGGATGTTAGCATTCTAGCCAAATGATCAGTTTGAACAAGAACAGGAAATGATCTACTTTTCCGTGTGTTCCATTTTCATCCTGAAAATTAGGTAAGAGAAAAAAGTTACATGGTATATAAATGTTAATAAGTACAATTCAGATTTGATTTATTCCTGAGCTTCTTTCTGTTTCATGAATGAGGTACAATTAGTGTTCTCTGAAGCCCAGATTCAGTGTTATTGCAAATTGTTGTGGCTACAGCGACATCTTAATCGTAGCCCAGCGTTTTGGTGAGCTCAAACCACATATTGTCTTTGACTTGATAGTTCAGGTACTCATTGTGGTGTTTATCATACAAAATTGGATGTTGTGATACCAAATTAAGGAGATTTTGACCTGGAGGTGACATCAGCTGAAAGGATTTCAATGCCTTAGTCTGGTACAAAGGTTCATCACCACTGTGCATATGATAACAAGAACACATAAAATTATTTTTTACAGATTTTTGTGCAATTTTTTGGGATTAAAAATGTAAAGGCAAGAAACACGATGAATAAAATACTGGAGCCAGGTGTCTTCTTTTGTTTTTCACTTCTTGGTAGTCAGGGAGTGTGATTAGAAGTTCACAGATTGACAAGTGATGCCATGATATTCTCATGACAATTTTTAAGTTACAGTTAGTTTAGCTGTTCAGAAATTGTAGTCATTAATGCTTAAAATTATTACTCTGCTTTACTCGGCAAAACCACTTTTTTCTTACTGTATGATTGCGAGTAATCAGTGGCACATCAGTGCCACTCTGTTTTCTCCAGTGTTGTTCATGAACAGAAGCAAAAGGCTGTCAATCGGGAGACCATTGTTTTTTTTTGTATTTCATTCACTTGCGGTATTTCTTCATAACTGATTGCTGGAATTAAAGACAGCCAACAGAAGACACTGAGCTTCTTTCAACACTGGAACTCCCACACAGTTATCCGGTCTGCTCTGCTCAGGACTAATATGGTCAGTTACTGGTTAACGCTAGGAGCTGTCAGACCACACGAATAGAAGCACGCCAGTTACGCCTATTCCCTTTCAAACCATTGCCGTTGTGTTTGATTCCATACCGTGCCACGCCACCCTGTCTGCCTGTGTGTCCTGCATGAAGGACAAAACTAGGCGTGCCTTCCAGAAAGAAGCAGCACTAAGCGTTTTACCATTAGATTATCCAGGACAGGCAGGACTCTTGACTCACCACTTATGAATGAGTCTGAGGGCTCCTGGTGTACACAGCATTTAAGACGTTTCACCATTTTATTGTGCTTTTATTTGATTGTGCACTGACTTGACAATGAAATCAACATTTTCTTTGTAAAAAATTCATCTTGTATTGGGTTGTGATCAACAGGGGGAGTGCAATAAGGACATGATTGAGCTAACAGAGCAGAGAGTGGCTATAATTAGCCTGCTGCTGTTCCACTATTTTAGTTTATTTTGTATTCTGGGTGAGATATCTTGCGGAGCTCAGTTTACTTTACATACTGACCACTAAACAGTAAAACCTTGCTCTCTGACCTTAACAGAGCAAGGAGTTAAAATGAGTCCACTAACTCCTCTCTGCATATACATGGAGGGATATATAACTTGTGTGACAATATGACACACTGTTAAATACACGTCTCAATTTTGTATTATCAGGGTCGTTGGTTCTGGCGGGTGCGCAGGAACAGGGTTCTGGATAACTACCCCATGCCCATTGGTCACTTCTGGAGGGGTTTGCCTGGAGACATTGATTCCGCCTATGAGAGGCATGATGGCAGGTTCATCTTCTTCAAAGGTATGCGGCAAACATAAATGTTGACACACACACCCCAAAACGGTCAAAGAACAGCTCTTGTCATTCTCCTAACGTACATTTAGTTTTACAACCCATCTCTGATGAGAGTGTGTGGTGATTAAGGAGAGATGTACTTGGGAAGAGATGGACGGTGTCTTGATTTGGACCAAAACTACGATAAAAGTCCAGGTTACTTGGAATGAAGTTCATTATCTGAATCAGCTACACTGTATCTTGCAGTCCAAAGAGGAAGGTAAAATACCCTGATTGATTGTATATCATTTCTGATTATTTACTGTAAAGAACAAAAGGAGAGAATGATATTTGTTAACGTTAAAATGTTAGGGAAGAAATACTGTATCAATTTAATATAACTGAGGTTATGATTTTATTGTTTGTTTGTTGTGGGTTAGCATTGTTACGCAATTATCTACTGGATGGATTTTAACAGAACATGGTGGGAGTCAAAATGGGTCAAGGAAGAACCCAATAAATTTTGGAATGAATCTGGATAAAGGGGTGGAACCGCAAATGCCTTGGAGGAGGTAAACTCTCAGAGTGCCATTCTAGCGCTCTGATCCATATGTGTACAGTAATAGAGAGCAAGTTATGCTAGCCAGTTAGCACTGAGCAGTCCTGATTTAAAAACACTTTTGAATGAACGAATGAATACTATTTTGTGTTTTTTTAATCAAAAAAATATACATTTTTTGGTCTAATCGTGTACAATTAAGAAACACTAACATAAAACACCCAGTAAAGAGAAATCCCATAATGAAATTATATTCTTATGCAATTCTATACATTTTAACTACTGTATATAAACACATATCTATCACACCATATTGCAAATATTATTTGCAATAAAATGACTTGTGATAGGTGGCTAGAAGAGGCCTTTTTATAATAAACTTCATTTGTTTTGTAAGATCAACAAACAGAGTGAAACATTCACTTCCTCCATATTGTAACTCTCTTGTTTGTACCTATACAATTCTCCATTGTGTCTTCTCTAGGGATATCAACATACCATGTATGTTCCTGGTTATTGTTGCTATAAAACAGGCTCAGACTCTGTTCTAGATAATCTTTTTTCTGTTATAATAACAGAATAATAGTTCATAATAAGCTGCCTTTCAACAGTAAAGTAATACACAAGCTTTGTCACAGTCATGGTTTTATTTAATGCATGCTATGCTATAACACAAGATTTGCATTTTATTATAGTCTGTCTTATACATACAGTATATACTGTATATAGTAGTATGTCATCTTTTTTAGGTAAAAATATTTTCATCAGATGTAACAATTGAAACATACTGTATCATTTTATCATGAGCATATACTACATTATAACCTTTACATAATTATACTGTCCTGAATATAAAATAATCCACCATCTGGTTTTGTTTTTACAACCTAAATATAGTTTAACTGCCTCATGGGAATATATATACAGATTTAACTGTATAAAATAGATGATGGTGCCTCCTTCATTTTCTGCAGATAATGATGACGACATACTGTATATAACCCCGCCTCTTCAGGAAAGCAGAAGTACATAATGTGTTCAATTTGCAAAACATAAATCTCTTTTAGCACAGTCTATTATTTTTCCTAGATTCACTGAGAGCAGCATGTGTTTGATAATGGAGGACAAAACTCGTAGAATGAGAGAAAGAACTAAGGCTTTGATGCAGCTGTTGATGATGAGGAGGATGATGTCATTGGCAAGCCCCTCAGTGTGACACTTGGCTGCAAGCCATCAGCAACGAAAGAACAGGAGAAAGGAAAGAGGAAGGAAGGAAGGAAGGAAGGAAGGAAGGAAGGAAGGAAGGACCCACTGGCAGACCTCAGTGTCATAATGGTCGGATCAGTCAGTAATATGACTTCTTGTCACATTATTGACAGCTGTTCTTTCTCAGTCTGTGATTTTTATTATTGTCCACTCGTGCTCTCATGGATTTGGATGTTTTGCTACACCAGATACGCATAGAATGTTTTAAAAGTCTTACAAAGAGCTCTCAACTGCAACACTCGAAATTCGTACCGTATACAACTAACCTGTCATACACGGAGCAATTTACAGTAAAAACACCATTTGCAGGATTGCATATGGCATCACTATATCAAAATTACACTAGTTATCCTCCTTGCAATGTGTTTCTGCCAACTGAACTGTTGTTTAAAAATTGTAATTACATTTTTCTTTTTTCAGAGATGTTTTAAGAAATGTCAAATAATGTCTAATAATAATGTCCACACAATCTAATTGTTGACAACATGCCTCTCCATCATCAAACATGATGCTGGCCTATGTCTATTGTCATTTCCAGTTAAAATAGTGTTTTCACTGCAAGGTTTAGCAAAATAAATAATTATGTACAAATAGAGATAGTGTAGTGTATGATACCATTTAATTTAGTTGTAAGTTGTATAGTGTTGTTGTACTATACACAGCTGTCAGGATAAGATGCTTGTTGTGAAATTCACAATAAGACATAACAAGTAATCATGTTAACAACAAAACTGTTGTACCACATGTAAACTCATATGTTGGTATTATTTGTATTGAGGAAAAACAAGATTAATACATGAATACTTGGATTTTTAATGGTATAATCTCCTTTCTGGGTAGGGTTCAGTACTAGTATCCATGAAAAGCTTGCGAACATCAGATACTTAACCAAATTCTCAGGAAAGTAACATCCAAAAATGTATTCATTCACTCCACTTACGCAGCTGTTATATTACCCAGAGGTTTCACAGCTGTTTTTATCCCAAACAAGTCCATCTGTAATAGAAACCACATCATTTATCCCTGTTGAAAAGCTGTTACACAGCAGGAAGAAATCAAATCTTTAGGTCACTCTACAGTCTGGTGATGGAAAGTCAATGGATGGAAAGGGAATAAGTTATGGAATTTTGCATTAGGGCAATGCACAGCAGGAACGCTGGGAAGCATTACATCAATCAATCTCCAGATGCTGTGTGTAGAGCTTTCAGTTTAAACGAGGAGCAGGAGGTGCGTGGATTGGATGGGATGGGTGGATGTGGGTGAAGCAGGCAGGGGAAAAGTGGATTAAAGCCAAGAGGAGAGATGTAATGGTGCCCGTAGGAATGGAGTCCCCCAGTCCAACACAGTGAAAACAATAAAACCTTCCCTTCAGCCAGAATTGTTTTTTAGCCTGTCATGAGACAAGCCGCTCCTACTGAATCATTACAAACAAAACCCAAACTCCTTAGTCAGTGAAGTCCTACTCAAGTTTTTTTGATTCCTTGCCAACAAATCATTATATATATAAATTACAAGTGTGGGTAATGGTTTCTTTTCTCTGAATCTCTTTTTCTACTTCATTCAATTTTAGTTATTTAACAGATTCTGTGCCAGCTAATGAAATGTGCGTGCAAAAGCAGAGTGTGCATGTATTCATTATTTCTTGTGTGTGTGTGTGTGTGTGTGTGTCAGATTCTGTGCCAGCTAATGAAATGTGCGTGCAAAAGCAGAGTGTGCATGTATTCATTATTTCTTGTGTGTGTGTGTGTGTGTGTGTGTGTGTGTGTGTGTGTGTGTGTGTGTGTGTGTGTGTGGAGTTGTGCGTAAACGAGTGTACATTAATAGAGTGTTTTGATTTTGTGTGTGTGTTTTTTAACATTTTCCAGACTCCATTAGAGTTTTTATGAGTGGGAGTAAATAGGGAATGTACTAATGTACAGTATGTAAGATCATTTTTTCTCTCCTCTCTCTCAGGAAATCGATTCTGGCTCTTTAGGGAGGCTAACCTGGAACAGGGCTATCCACTGGAGCTGGTGGATTATGGTCGGGACATTCCCTATGACCGAATAGACACAGCCATCTGGTGGGAGCCATCCGGTTACACTTATTTCTTTCAAGGAGACTGGTAATAATGTCTACAATATGTCAACAACACATGAAAACCCTCTAATTGCCCAGTATATTAGAGTGTTATACTACGTATTTTGGCAATGTACACTCAGATACATAGATGATTTTCAGTGGGTCAATCAACCTCTTTTTTCCTGGCTTAAATATCTCAGCAACTAATGAACAGTTTGCCACCAATTATTTTACATTGATGATTAGCAGATTATGAACTCTACTGATTAGGTAGAGGGTAACCAAAGTAGTTTTCCTTGAGCCAATTTAAAAAATGTAAGTTTGCAGCTTTGGTCTTTGAACTAATGCTTGCTAAACACGACACTCAGCTGACCTCTGCGCCAACTGTGCTTCATTAGCATGCTTATATGCTAAAATAAGATGGTGAACAGCACGTTGTGTGACTTATCAGATGTATACCATTTAGAGCGGCCTCTGGTTAAGGGGAAATTATCATCTACTATTTGTACATTACAATTTTTACATTCTTGTTGCTATTGATAAACGAGAACTTCTTCCTTAGCATACACATCTAAAACGATTTTCTAACCTATATTCTAACCTTGGCCTGGTCACTACCAGTACAAATGTAAACCAGCTGGCTACTGTTATGTTATTGTTTTGTGGGGAATTAGCCATTTTAAGGCTAAGGTTCACCTCATTGCATGCAAAATAAGTTCCCCTTGACCTTATTCTGAAGGGCCACTGTCACTGTTTACTGGTCTTAGCGTTGGCCAAGACAATTGTGATTGGTTTACAGAAATACAAATAGCAACAGAATGTTATTGCAGACCTTTCTCCAGCACTAACACAGTGCTGTGGAGCTGTCTGGCCAGTAAACATGGTTCACATTATGTCTTCTAAACATCAGCAGGTAATTATTATCATTCTAAGCGAGTTAGTGTGTTAAAGTTTGAATTTAGCTCAAGTGCCACTTTGTCTCAGTACAGACTCACACAGCAACGAGCAGTAACAAGTGATACAAAATGTGTAACTTGTTGGGTTAAGGAAAATACAGATGGGGCTGTAGACACAGTTAAGCTTCTGTCTTTGTACAACTCTTTTATGCAGAGACAAACACTATTTAAACTAATCCAGTAGAAACAAATTGGATTGATATTGTGGTTGATCTCTGATTTTTAGTTTAAGCAAAGCGCCTTTTCCATTTCTTGATGAAAGCAAGTTGACACCATGAAGTCAATACAGTGTGAAGGTTTTTGTCTGCCCACCTGGAGTGTTTTTCTATTTAATTTCCAATATATTGACTGAAATGACTGAGATCAAATGGATAATTGTGCCATTTAGAAGGTTACCGTAGCCAGCAGCATCACGTCTTGTAAAAGAATATCAGCAGCTGTATTTGCTCTGTTATCAAAGCCAATGCAGCTCGGGAATAATACAGACATACTGAGCTTTGCACTGCTATAGAACAAAAATAAAGAAGAAAATAATTTTTGTTTGGAAAATAATGTACTATGGCCCTGCAAATCCAATAAGCCATGAGTGAGCACAACACAGCAGACACAGATTTACCGTTTAATATACTGACTTGAATGTTCTGAGGAAACTGTGTTGTTTTGTGCACAACATGCAGGTTTTGCACTGTTTGGTCTGTGAAAAGTCTGTCTTCTTCTTTTTTTAGACAGTTGATAAACAGTAACAAGCATCTTCTCTGTTACTGTCTGCAGGTACTGGCGCTTCGACGAGCAGTCGCGATCGGCCGACAGAGGCTACCCGAAGCCAATCAGTGTGTGGGGATCATCAGTGCCTTCTGCTCCCAAGGGGGCCTTCCTCAGTGATGATGGGGGTGAGCTGAGACAGGAGAAGTGCTTTCTTTGTGTGTGTGTGTGTGTGTGTGTGTGTGTGTGTGTGAGAGAGAGAAAGAGACAGTGGAAAGGGGCAAGGAGGGGTTGGGTGAGACCGAGACATCTGAAACAAAGAATCAGGGTGAGGTCAAGCAGTATCAGGAGAAAGAGGGGGATGGTATGTTTGCATGTCTAGAAGTGAATTTCTGCTTTGATTCACGTCAAAATGGGAACATTTGTAAGCCAGGAGTGACAGACAGTAGAATTTATTATTTTCATTTATACAATGTATTACTTTGCATGAATTAATACATTTTAAATAACATTTTTGAAGTCTTGATTTTTGAACTGGAGTTTGACGTTTTGGCAAATATTTAGTGATATCCTTCTCAGTGAGTTACAGTGAAATAACATAATACTGTAAAAACTGGCTCAAATCATTCAGAATCTTAGTTTGAGCTGCAGCTACAGCTTTTTATTCAACAGATTGGCAGAAGGCATTTTATTTCCCAAACTGTTAAACTACTCCTCTAAATTGTTTGGTTTCATATGGTTATCATGGCTGACATGCTTTCCTGTCCTTTCATTCTCCAGCGTACACCTTCTTCTACAAGGGATCCAAGTACTGGAAGTTCGACAATCACCGCATGAAGAGTGAACCTGGCTACCCCAAGTCCATTCTGAGAGACTTCATGGGCTGCAGTGTGGACCTGGACCCAGACAGAGACACTGACACTGACTCGGGACGCAAATACCCAGACACGAATCACCCGCCTTTCAACCCGGACGCAGGACGTGACAGCGACAAGGGCAAAGACAAGGATGGAACTGATGGCGGTGGAACAGACAGAGACGCGGGTCGAGGATCCGACAAGGACAACGACGAAGACTACCGTGAGGGTCGTGAGGAAGACACCAACGAAGTGGACGTTGTGCTGAAGGTGGACGACAGCGAGGAACGGACCATGACCATCCTTATGGTCATCATCCCTCTAGTCTTGGTGCTGTGCATCCTGGGTCTGATCTACGCCATCATCAACACGCTGCAGAGCAAAGGGGCACCGCGGCTGCTGGTGCACTGCAGGCGCTCACTGCAGGACTGGGTCTGATCCTGACATGGGGGGGCGCTGAACTGAAAATGGACCTTAGACACCACCCTCCTCTAATCCAACCCTCCTCCCAGTGATTCATTTGTCTCACGTCTCTGTGCTTAGTGGCTCCTGCAAGTACGTGCGGTAGTAGATCTAATACTGTACTGATAGACGCACACACACACACACACACACACGCACACAACCTAGAAGCAGGCATAAATTATGTCTTACATGTACACACACAGACACCTCCTCCTGTCTTCCATGGTGCTCTACAATGCGTTGACTGTAGTCTATTTATATGAAAGAGGTTTGCACATTGTTTTTTTTTTTCTTGTATTTCTAAACCAGGAAAGTCATTCTATTCTCCTCCTTTCCCTTCTCCCAATAGGGTTTTTTTTTCCTTCATTGACAACTTGGCATCTGCTTATGCTATCACAGTTGCCACAAAAGGAAGAATTGCAAAGCATTTAAGAAAAGAAAAGCAAAAAGAAAGAAAAGAGGTATAAGTGAAAAGAACACTATCCTTCAGGTAGGTTTCAGCAATAATCTCTCTCTACATTACAGTACAGCAGGCCATGCGGTGGGAGGGGAGACAGACAGGAGCGTGCCCCATGCTTGTAAATCTGAAGTTTGGATGAAAGTCTGTTAGCGATGCAGGCCGATGTTTTAAACTGTCTGCTGTAATCATAACACAGTTTATAGAGCAGTTTCAAGGATCGACCTACCCTCATAGTTGTACACACACATACAGTTCAGGTGCAATCACTTATCACTTCCATTTTGGGTGTGCTTACTTTTGGCTTCTAGATTAGAAAATCTGTTTAACATCTTTAAATGGATAGTTTGCTCTTTTGAGAAAAAAACTATCAAAAAAACGTTTTAATATAAAGGAGCACAAAATCTAAATACTTGATTAACGCTCCCCAGAATTGTGCTTAAATAAAATGCAATTAGTTACATTCCATCATTAGTTACGAAATGGTGACACAACTATTAATTGTTACTGCAAACGTATGTCAGTCCCTTTTCATTGATAAATAACAACATAATAATCCCTACTTTTCCCCAATATCAGCAATTACTTTTCTTCAGTGCAATATTATATTCAGTGCATATTGTTTTCAACATAAATCACGCTACGACTACCCTATTTTCCATCTTTATCTTGTGCTCACATAGTTGGGTCTACCTTCTTTCTTGTCCTTATTTGGGAACCATTTAAGTCCTCTTTGGCTGAAAGGGTAAACAAACTTTAAAGGAGACCTCTTCCCTTAGCTATCATTTATGCGGCCAATTCTCAGAGAGCCTCCTTTCTGTCAACAACACGACCTTTCTTTGTGCTACAGAGGAGACAAACTAACGGTTGAGTTGAAAAGTCATCCCACTGTGAAATAACACAAGGGTGGAGGTATTCATTGCATCTGTGTTTGTGTGAGAGACAGAGACATAAAACATAGAAGAAACAAAGCAAAGTCACGGCCTTTAACTTCAAGAACAGGAAGTAACACCACAGATGAAAGTGCAGTGGCAGGGTGCAGCTAATGTACCGTGCAGGTTATGATGGGCTTTTAACTGCTAGTGCTAGTGTTTCTGGAAAAGGAACAGTTTTAAGAGACCTCATCGATGTCCTGTGCACTGCAAATATAGCGTAGTTGTAAGCACCAGGGTGGGCTCGGGACATGCAGGCTCATGTGAACATGGACTAATCCTCTTCATTAAGAAAACAGCAGGTGTGTTCAAATGCTGTTAACCCCAAGCGACCTCAAAAGTAAACCTTGAACTCTCAGAGCCAAAACATGCCCCACTCCCTTTTCATCTCACAAGAACAGAGAAAGGAGAGAAAGATCCAAATACAAAATCTTCACATCTGAACCTCACCAGCGTTTTAAAACATGTTATATTCTTTAGGTACTATGTCACAGTTTTACATGTGTTTTTGACACTGTTCTTGGCCACAATTTTTACTATTTTCATAAAATCACCTTGCAAGCTGAGAAAACGCTAAAATATACTTACTTTTGACCGAACTCTGTCATGAAAAATAATAACAGTAAAATGGTTGTGATGAAAAGATAACTGTATTGTTGTGTACGAGTGTCAAAAAGCAATGATGTTGTTCTTTAAAATCAGCCTTAAAAAGCAGGAAGAATATTCATCACAGAACATGAATATTAATATTTTTATTTACTTGGTCTTAGGACATTAATCATATCTTCGTGGACTGAGCCCTCTACAGTACAGAATAATTAAGTGTACAGCGCTGCTTTACACTCAATATAGATCACCCTCTATGAATGGGAGGAATGCTTGTCTAAGGTAGCATTAAGTAAGGAAGCTGACTGGTGGGGGCTCAGTTTGCCCGGCTCAGGTTACACACATGTGGACATGGAGGGCGGGCAGAGACTTCCTTTTAGCTGAGACAAGGAACCGGGGGGGAATCTGACCTGTTCTCTGAGCTTGGCAAAGTTTGGATCTCAGGAATAAGGAGGGGTGGGAAGAGGGAGAGAGAGGACTTTGATGGCTCTCGTCCACTGGTAGCAGCTCATGTGACCCACATTCTCCTGCTAGCTCAAAACCAGCAATAGCCAAACAGGAAACATTAGCTTATAGCAGGTGACAGGCCCTTTTTTAAAATTAGGAATGTTCTAGTTAATGAACCTCATGACTTGTTTAAAAGTCTGCGCATTGATTCCGGTTGTGCCTTGCCTTCACTTTGTCTTTCTTTTGGTGCCTGTCGGACAGTTTGTTGACAGGCAGTGCAGATACATAACACCATTGCCCCACCAGGTCTCCAGTCAGGTGACGACTGGCCAAGATGAGACACCTCCTCACATGGAGGTAAAGTTAGCCGGATGCCAGCACTGAAAGGAATAAAGGGGAGAGCATAATGAGCTGTCACCATGATTCTGGGGATTGATCTGTGGCTAGTCATTAGCAGTTGCCAGGAGACGGTGTCGTGTATCCATTACCTCCTCCTCGTCAGGGTTGTGGGGGGTTTGCGGGCTCAGCTAATCAGCGTTAAAAGCACCCTCAACCTCGGCAGCTCTTCTCTTTGTCCTACAGACACATCGCTGGGTGCTCTGACAGTGTAGCGTCTTGACAGGCTCAGAAAATGCCAACTCATTGTGTTAGACATGACTTTACACGTGGAGATCTTCTCTATCGACCCTCCTTTTTTAACCACTTTTAGTGGAGAGTACCTGCTTCCCTTGAAATCATGGCATGGGTGAATCAGCAGGTTGAGTGCTGGGTGACACTGATAGGGACTTAACGCCGCACAGTTCATTCTGTCAGGAAAGAAATGAGTTGCAGCAGATTGATGCAGGGTTGTTGGTGTGGAGGCGTTCGGTTAGTCTGCTCTAGTCTCCATGAGCAAGGCCCATTCTCTTATTGTAAATCTCCCCCCTCCATGCCCAAGGGGATCACAATAACAATGGCTTTCTCTCTCTCCCTTTTTTTCCTCCTCCCCCTGTTTTCTTTCTCCATAATACACACACAAACACGTCATTGTTTTCCTCAACCTCCACCATCTTGTCCTTCTCCCCTCTTTATAGAAAACAAATCAGGCCAGAGTCCAGCCTCATGCAGCACAGCCTGTTTTTAGATCCACGTCCTTGTTCAGTAACATTTAGCACTGGGGAAGGCTTCACTTTGAAACACTGTAGCTGTCAGGTCTTGGCACCAGGACATCACATTCAGATTAAAAAGGTCTTTCATGTCAGATCCTTGTTGGTGTTAAAGTACAGCTCCTTCCAACAAAAGTTAGGTGAGGTAAGGATGTTGCTCTTATCTGAACTTTCATCTCTCTCAGGATGTGTTTCTGTTTATTTTTATGACCATCTCTTACAATCTCCACAATTGTTCCGAAGGAAGGTATTCTTCCAGCTGTTGCTCTGCACTTTTAGTGTTTCAGCTTCCTGCGGTCATTTTGCATCCTGAAAGCCACAAACTTCAAACTGTTGTTGCTACAGCCCTGTGCTAAAACTCCCAAACTCCCAACAAACAGATCATTCAATCAAGGGAGTGAAAAGCTTAAAGCAAAATACATGAAGAAACTGAAAAAACTCCTACATGACATATGGAGAGACTTTCACTTGAGCCAACGGTGTGGCTTTTGATGACTCAAATGCAGAGGGTTGCCCGGCTTTTCCCAGAGTGCGTCTCACCTTGCTCACTGAGCACGTCCACTCTGAAACCTCTCACTTCAAATCTCCTCTAACTCGTCTGCTCACCGCTGGGACGGAAGAGAAAAGATGGCTGACAAATGACTTTGAGCATCCGCGGCGGCACTTGGCCTTCTGACGAATGCAGTGGATCAGCTCTGATTGCGTTAAGTGAGGCAGCTAAACCTTTGTGCTGCCCACTTTAGAAAACAGTTCTCATCCAGCTGCAGCCACAGTAGAGTAGATTTTTGGTAGCAACCATGAATAGTGGAACTTCTATGGCAAAAATCTCACATTTGAACTTTCCTTTTCATTACTACTTGAGGTGTGGTTCAATTACTCTCTGAAAACAAACTTTACCCATCATCCTCGGCTGGGATATTGTGGGGAAAAAAATACAAAAAAGCAGCAATCAGAACAGATGAGGTTTGTCATTGATCGATTTGTCTTATTTTGATTTTAATTTGTGATTTTTTTTTTTTTCTCTCCGAACATGATAGACATTTTCTGTTAATAACATTCCAATTAGTTTTTGGGGTTGGATGTTAGTGTTTTGTTTTTCATAGAAAATGTAAGTTTTTATAATTATAATTTGTGTTGTGTGTTCACCTCTAGTTGTGTTAACAAGCCATGCTGGACATGTACACATTAAAAATTGCTCTGAAAATCTTTAAGTCACATTTGTTTAAGGGTTTTAAGCAGCACAATGCCTTGTGGGCTATCTGAAGAGATCATAGAGCTGCAGTTCTACACACCCATGTGCACATGTGCACACATACACGCACGCCTTCTGCTCTCTTCCTGCTGTGAGGTCAGCGTCCATAGGGCCTTGCTTCCTTTCTCACACGGGACAGACAGCAGAGTGGCTTTCTGGCTTTAGGGGTCCAGCTAATCGCCAGGAAGACATGAGCAAGTCAGCAAGCAGGATAGAGCCTGTCAGAAATCGAACAGGCAGTAGTATCACCGCACTGAGAGGAAGTTTGCTGTTTGTGATGGATTTTAGCCGAACACACAAATTGCAGGACTTAGATGACATGTTTGCGCGAATGAGAAAGTCGTCTCCAAGACTGAAAAAGTAGTGAGACCTACTCACATCCAGTCGCAGGCAGAATTGACATTGAAATATGGTTATTTTGACCTCATGCCTCGTGATCTATTAATGCAACAGCCTTTCAGTGGAAAAAAGTGTTCAACAGAAGAAAACAAGACATGCAGATTGAAATAGTCAACCTGCTATTAGATAGGGAATGTCTGTACATGTGTGGTCCTCAGGACACGAAGCCTAACTTCAGGGATACTGTATTTACAGAATATTGGTGTCAGGTACATTTTTTTGGCAGCACAAAATGTTGTAGACAGCATTAAAAAGGTGTTTGCAAACAAATTATTTATGCAGCTTAATTCCTTCAAAATCCTCTCTGAAGACATCCCTTTCACACAAAAATAATGTGTGCTATGTGTGCTCCAACATACTTGTAGTTGCTCTAGGTTGTTGGCCATGTTATATTCAAAAGAAGTTCATAAGATATAGTGAGCACAGAAGGCTTACTTAATATGAGTTATTGTAATAAAAATGTAAAGACTTTATCCCTCTCTTAGAACACTTGTGGAGCATCTTTTGTAATAATGTGTTGATGCTAATCTGAAGTCACAGAAAGCCATTTAACTTTAATATCCTCATTTTCAGCTCTGATGTAATGATCAGACAATAGATGATATTATAAAGAACGAAAATGTCCCGTTGTCGAGCCAATAATTCTTTTTTTCCAGTGAACACCATGCTACAGATAATTACATTATTACTGGCTTGGTTAAGAAAAAAATCTGGAGTTCGTCATTTTATAATACTTGAGGTGGATAGATGGACAGTGAGCAAACTTTCGTCCATAATGACCTACTTTTAGCAGTTCTCTCACTTACTACAAGTTGGACATACATCTGAGCACTGAGTAAACAAACATCTTCAATGAGGCCTGTTTTGAGCATACACAACATTTCAATATGCTGGCCTGCTTGGCACTTTGTTTACATGCTTTTAATGCCTCCCTGCTGCATATCTTTGTTTATGTGTGTGTGTGTAAGTCTGGCCAGGATCACAGCTTGTTAAATATATCTGCTACAGTTATCACCAGGCACACCATGTGGAATATTGTAATTACTTGCAGTCATCTCTTTGCTCTCGGTAGAAAATTAACTCACTTGTCTCCCCACAATACACACACACACACACACACACACACACACACTTGGAAATTAATCACTAACAGCTAATGACTCAGCTGCAAATGTTTGCTAATGAACCACCTGTTTTACAGTGCTTTTACAGCAATACACCTGTTGGGTGGCCTGCATAGTAAAGAGAGGCGTGTAAATGACTAGTTTAAGTTTTTTATTTATCAATTTTAGGGTTAGGGTTCATTTTCACACGTGATAGTCTGGGAAACTATTTCATTTGGCTTGGTTAGCTCTCACACAGACCAAACCTTCTGAACATTTTCCTTGCTCATCTCCTGGACCAAACAAAAACTGGAATTCTAACTGCACACGGGACACACAGACAGTGCAGTAACACCACATCTATGCCGTCTTGGGTTTTCAGCGTTTACCTCAGTTAACCAAATTAAAAGTAATGTGATATTTATCCGCTGTGCGTTTGAAACCCAATGTAAACCTTTGCTCACTTTGTTTTTGTTTTTGTGAGGGCCTACAAGCAAATATTTCAATTAGAGCTTTCACCTTTTCAATGCTCCTCGTCTGTCCATGAGACATATTTTTATGGCAAATATGTTATTTCCAAAAATGTATTGTGTGTTTTGTCTTTGTCTTTTGTACCAATTTCTTCACCTCAAATGAACCACAAAATGGTTCATTTGGAAGAAAACCTGCAGACCAGAGTTTGCTTGTTCGGTTCACACCAGAGTTCGAATGAGGTTCCACACCAGGCAAAATGAACCAGACTATATGAGAAAATGCTCCAGAATTCGTCCCCTGAACAGTTCTGGTGTGAATACAACCTTGAACTGCCTATTATCACTGAGAAAATTTATCCCAAATAAAAGCATGAAATAAAATAAATAAAAGTCTGGATGTTATCTCTAGTAAGAGACAGCAGTTGAATTATTAGTGTGGCAGTGTGGCTGATGGAGCAGTCGGTCTGTCTGCACTGCTTTAGTCCTATCTTTATTTTGTGCTCTATTTTGTGTTGAGTGCTAACATGCAATATGGCTATGCTGTAGACTCTTACTCTTGTTCCAATATTTTGAGCCACACAAATGAAATTCCTTTTACCTTCGCTGTATGTGGAGATGTGACTCCTCCCAGGTGTGATGAAAGTGTCTTTAAATCCTTGATTGGAGCATGATGACGAAAAAAGCCCAAACTTAACATGTGTAGTGACAGCAGTTTGGAAAAGAGTAAGATGGGTGTAGAAAGCGATAAATGTGCGATAAAATCAAATGACTCCGATGTTTCATTTTTCTTTCCTGTAGGTTTAATGTAATGTATTTAGATTAGTAGATTCGATTAGATGACACTTTATTGAGTACTGGGGGTGAGCTGCAGCAGATAATGGGATACACGAAGGCCAAGTTAGAAAAGAGCAGATGAATGTCCATTAATTCAGTTAAACCATTTGCGTAACTGATTAGGCCAGCTAATTTTATGCTGCGGTGGGCCACAGAAGCAGTTTACTTTCGTTTTTAGTTTAATTTCCGAACATCTTTACTGATGTATATAATGCTCAATCATTCAAATAAATTATTAATTTACATTGACCAGTTACGTCTGAAAATCAATGACGTGTTGTGTCATGACTAGCTAACGTCTTCTGGAGCTAGCTAGCTCAGGAGTTGTGGTGCAAAACAGAAACTCTATGCTACCCCACTGTAAAAAAAAAAAAAGAGTGTAGCCCTTGTAAAAAGATATGACTTTCCAAAATAAATAAAGAATTACAGTACAGTATATGACTATGGAAAAAACAAAACAAACAAAAAAAAACAGCCCAAGGCTGAACAATCCCTCTTTTGTCTGCCTAAAATGAAATGAAGGCCCAGCATTCACTCACAGGGGAAAAGAATAGAAAAATCAAAAATATAGACTAATTATTAGGACAGTAATTCCTTAAATCTCATTGCTGTTTAATGTCATTTTTGTTGACATTGAGCTTTTCTTCCAAATCCATTAAATTAAGCTTTTTCAAATACATGTGTATTAAAAATATACCTCACTTGAAATTGGAAAATATCTGCCTTGGAAAACCTGAGTATAATGATTTTGACTTTTAAAAGTACAAATTTGTTTTGGAATTAAACCTTGACGTCAAACACGTGTGGTGTAAATTAAAAACAGATTGGTAGATTTTTGACTGAGATAGGATTGTTTGATTACGCCAGATATTAGCAAATGACAATATTTTGGTTATTTTTTCCTGACTTTGACCTTTGACCCGTAAAGCCAGAAATTTTTATCAGTTTATGCTACTGCTGATAGGACCTCAGAGGGGGAAAAAAAAAAGACAGCTGGTCTGAGATTATGGATGGTAAGATGCTCATACATCAGGGACGATACATGACAGGGAGTTTTTCAGGGAGTTTTGCCTTGTTGATAGAGGCATCTGAAGAATTGCAGAAAGTAATTGGGCTACCTGGCTGTAGTGTGTGTGTGTGTGTGTTTGTGTGTTCTTTCAGGTGTGTAACCAAGGCACTCCCAATGTTTGCAATTTGAAACAAAAATATAATGACATTTACTGAATTTCTATATACATAAAAGAACAGAAAAAGTGTGGTTTCCCTTGATGCCATGTGCTGAGGTACTGCAAGACTACATGTGTGGATGTGCCATTTAGTGTAAATTCCCCACCGTAAAAACACAGAACAAAACCCCCTTCCCTTCTTAACTTTTATTGTTTCACAGTGAGGTAATGTCGATGCAACATCTGGAACTGTAGTAGAGCTTGGCCCAGCATGTTTTGGTGCGAGATTTGGCACACATCACCACAGCAGAAGGTGTAGATATGCTCCTGCAGGGCAGTGCAGGGTGTGGCTGCCAGTGTTTGGTCAGTGCCACGATACCCCCGGTGCCTGTAAAATGCGCACGTGATGTGAGGGGGTCACAGTTAAGACTGGTTATAGCCAGCCCATTCAAGCCTTAACAAAAAAGAGTAAAACTAAATTAAGACATACATTTGGGGAAAACTGCAACCTTAAGTGTGGCCAATGGGTGCTATGACAGTGGTGCTGCTAATCTGAGACTACACATGACATGAACAAAAGACTAAAAATTCAACACAATCAAACCAACCAAATTCAGGAAGGCTGGTTTCTTTCAGGAAGAAGAAAGGGATTGACACTTTGATAACATTCGCTAGGCCTGCAAATGCAAAATAACAAATGATAATCATAATTCTATACCCCACAGTTATAAAGTTAAAAATGTGATATAACTATAATTTATTGTGTCATAAAAGATGTGTCATAAAAACCGGAATAATTTGGTCATTTATCTGTCTGTGAACCATCCATCCATTTTCTACCGTTAGGGTCGCGGCTGGAGCCTATCTCAGCATGTTCGGGCGAAGGCGGGGGACACCCTGGACAAGTCGTCAGTTCATCGCAGAGCGGACTTACAGAGACAAACAACCATCCACACTCACATTCACACCTACGGGCATTTTAGAGTGAGCAATTAACCTAACCCCCAGTTGGCATGTTTTTGGACTGTAGGAGGAAGCCGGAGTACCTGGAGAGAACCCACGCAGACACAGGGAGAACATGCAAACTCCGCACAGAAACGTCCTGACCCGGGAATCGAACCAGAGACCTTCTTGCTGTGAGGCGACAGTGCTAACCACTGCACCACTGTGCTGCCAGTGAACCACACAACTCAAAGAGATTTTTCTGAAAATTGTAGGACCAGGATTAGACCCAAGGAACAGGTGATTCAATTTTGGGAAAGATCTGAATCTTGTTGTGGATACAGGAATTATTTTGAAGGATTTTTCAGTTTTGTAAGATGGGGCATTTTGCCTTGGCAGAGTTTTGCAGTTGTACGCCCAGCAACGCAGATAATTATTCCAGCACTGCAACTGGATCACTTATGTGTATTATTATCTATATAAAAGGTCACATTTATGTCTTTCTCTCTGATGAATTATAGGACTCTTGTCACACTTTGATGTAATTGCTTTAATTTAATGAAAGTTATCTTATATTCATTATTTAGACATCACTTGCTTTGTTATTTACAGCCTTTTTGAATCCCCACATTGGGTTTGCTATAACAATGTTAATAACACATTTTTAGATCAATCAGGGAGCTTCTAAACATTTTTCCGGATTTCTGTCGACACTTTCTTCTTCAGCTATTTAGGGGAATACCTCCTCTGACTTTATATGGGAATGCGATTGAATGGATAATTACTAAACCTGCATTTTTGGGTGACCTGACGAAGACAACACTTACTACTTTTAGTCAGGACACTCTTGTGTAAAATTTGATTGAATCACCATGTGCTTGGCCTTATGTGACAATGTCTTGCCCCGCTATAGTCCAGCACAGAACCACAAGCAACACCTGGCTATACTCACACATGTGGACACACAAACATGCCAGGAATGCATGAAGAGCTGCAGGTGTATGGCCGTCTTAGAAATACATAAAATGCAGAAGGTGACGTTAACAGAACATGTTGTGTGACAAATGATAAATCTTTGGACTTCTTATCTACTTTAGTCATCAAAAAATTAGCAATTGTAAAGACCTAATGTGACAATCAAATAATATTTGTAGCACAAATTGCTTTGCCATCTGTTAACATATTTATTTTTCATTCATGAATATCATCTCATTAACTGAACTGTTAACATTGCACAAGGACATTTTTAATTCTCATTTATCATTGGTGTTATCTTGCAGCAGCAGGCAAAATAAGATTTGCTGGGTGTGTGGGGACAGCGAACATAGGCGAATGTTTGTAAATCCTGTCAACAGTGAGCAGCAGACATACTGTCCATGGACGTGTTCGTGTGCCGCTGTCGAAACATCTCCACAAAACCACCACAGTCGATCTGTCTTCACTTCCTCAAACAAAGTTCTGCACAGGGGCTGAATTCGAATGGAACATCTTCACTTCCCACAACCCCATGGTGTTGTGAACCTTTGACCTCAACAGACTCATGATTTTCTCACGATCAGTCACATCTGTGCAGTCACTATATTTGGCATTAAAATCAAGAAAGTGTACGAGAATGTGAGGACTTTGTGATCGCTGGAGAATTTCTATTGCATGCCTGTTCTGCATCATTATAACAGAAATCTTTAACTGAACATACAGCTCTCAGGCAAGGGATTCATCAAAATAAAAGTCTTCTATTTCTACTTTAATTTCTTTTATTTGGAAGAACAAAAGCTCTAAACAGCGAGGGGGAGCCCCATTCTTTCCTGAAATCTGCCTATGTATAAGAAAAAACACATTATTTTTTCTTGGGGTTCTTTATTACTGAAATACTGAATACATCTCTTAGCCTGTGGGGGATATTTCCAGCCCCAAAAGACAAGCTGTCAAACTATGCATTCAGCTCACACATCACAAACCCAAATTATCTCACAAAAATATCAGGAAGAATCACCTAATCATCGTCTCCTCCTTACTTTATACTGTCTCCAAACTTTTATTATATCCTAGTTGGACTCTTGGCAGTGTTTGATGTATTTAATATGAACCTGCTAGGCATGTGTGTGTGTGTGTGTGTTATTGTAATGTGCATTTCTCCCATCTGTACAATAAAGGCTGTATCAGTGCGAGTATGTGTTTACAGTCTCGTGAGTGCATCGTACCTGCACAATCTGGTTTCACACTGATGCTAAACCTATTATCATAACAACTGGCAAGAAAGCTCATAAAACTATGGGATGTAATAAAGTTAATGAGCAAAACATCACAAGGGACACATGGCACATGCATCTGTGTGGATGTGCGTGTACGAGAGTGAGCGTGGCTGGAGAAAGCTCTGAAGATGGTGTCTGTTTGGCATATGCTTATAGAGTTACTTAATGCTCATAAATTCACCAGTCTGGTATGTTGGGTTGTTTACTGTCAAGGAGAACAAATGGAGACAATCTGCACATTAGATTAAAGCTTCCAAAACTTTACTGGACTGAAAAAGGTCAAATGCATTGTCAGGTGAAGAGTCATCACGTGAAAGGACAAATCTCCTACAACCCTAAAAGGAACTGCAATTAATGTCACTTATGACTTGTTTAATATGGATTTTTGATCCATGGGGGTTTTACTGTATATTACTAAAACTTTCCCTGAGCTCAGAAGTGATTTAGAAACATGTGACATCATCAGAATACCATGGCTATGGCAGGTGTTCTCAAATTGCTCCTGATGCTGTACTATTAGAGTATGAGTGTGTGAACGGTTAACACTCTTGATGAGTGGGTGGCAACCTGCAAATTAGTCACTGACACCAGTGTTTGAATCTGTGTGTTATGGGGTGAATCCAAAACCTGTAGTGTAAAAGCGCTTTGAGTGGTCAACAATGACTAGAAAAGTGCTATTATAATATACAGGACATTTACCATTTACATTTAATATAAGACTCGTTTTTGATTGTCAACAAAGTTCTGGGGACCACCTGCCCATATACAAATGTATAAACCATAACAAAATGATTTTAAAAGGAACTGAATTTTATGACTGCAAATGTTATATTTATTTAGTTTTTATTGAACACTTTTAAGATATAGTGTCTGGTGTAAACTTAAAATAATGGCAGCTGCCACAAAGGGAGCAACCAGCAGGAGACACGTACAGGTGTCACCATGAAAGTGAATGATCCCCAGATTGATTTGATTTTCATTTCATGTAGATTGGATTCATAGTAAGGCTGTATGGGGGAAATCATATAATTATTTTGATTTAAAAAAGAAAAAAGAAGCCATCTGGTGGCTAATGCTGATGTCAGAAAATGCTAATAACTATTGGTGGGACTCAATTAAAAAAATGTATCAAATTAATAGAGGTTTTGTAGTTAGTTAATCGAAATTAATCGCATTTCAAAATTTGACACGAGAAGTAACACATTTAAGTTTGGTAGATGAGTAAATTAATATACATAAGCTTAAACACCAAAATCTTGTTAATTTTCCATCAGCCTACTACACAGGCCAACAGATGATTGCAAAAAACACAGAGCAAACATTTTGTTCAAGATCAGTGGAAATTCTGACCATAGAACTATGCCAAAGTATTGATTGATTTTCTGACAATTTTTCAAACATTCTGTATGACAAACAAGACTGGGCAAAAATCTTTGTTGCAACAGACAAAGAGGCTATAAATGTTGATTTTCCCAGATTTTAGTTAGTGAGTCATTCTTTACAGATGAAAATAATCCCATTTCAGTCTTCACAGGCATCTCCAAAGTGCCTAGAGGTGGTCTTCTGCACACTTAAAGCAAATGATTGGCGTTTCCAGTCATCATCAATAATATGAGCTGTCACACAGAGGTAATTGTTGTTGCTAACAGAGGTCCAGTGAGGTCCAGGTCCTGGATTCGATTCCCGGATCAGGGCGTTTCTGTGCGGAGTTTTCAGGTTCTTCCTGTGTCTGCGTGGGTACTCCAGCTTCCTCCCACAGTCCGAAACATGCAAACTGGGGGTTAGATTAATTGGTCACTCTAAATTGCCCGTAGGTGTGAATGTTAGTGTGGATGGTTGTTTGTCTCAATATGTCAACCCTGCGATGAACTGGTGACTTCGCCCCAAAATGCTGAGATAGGCTGAGATGCGTCACTATAAACCGTGTGCCCGAACCTCAAAGTGCGATTAAAATGCATTAATTTTTTTTAACGCATTTTTTTGCTGTAATTAATTAATTAAGTCCCAGCCCTACTAATAACCTCATCAGGTCCACATTTTATGGATAGATTCCTGTGTTCAAAAAATTGGTGGTAGCATAAGCCGTGTTAGAGATGATAATGATCCCCAATTGTCCCCAATTTTTGAGCTTTTAATAACATTTTCAATACAAAAGTGAAGAAACAATATCTAAACATGTGGCTGTACCACTGCATCTGAAGCCTACTAGTGTGACCCTGCTGATACGTTGAAAATAGCTGGTCTGAAGGACAAATGGGAACTAATGAATAAGCCAGGGAAGGAACACTGTGCAAATTCAAAGAGCAGCATAACCTAGAATTAAACCTAGAAGAAAGAAGCTGTGTTTTGGAGATACAGGGTCAGGTCTACTAGGTGAGCCTGAGCACAGAGCTTGGTATTGGCTCCTACAAAGCAATAAGGATTGACAACATTTAAAGGTTGCCTGCCAATGCAAATGAGCCTGAAATGGCTGTTTCTATAGTGTGCACCAAATACAAAAAGATTTTGCAAGATTTTGAGTGTATTTATTGCAGGTTTTTCAGCTGATACTGGGGAAAACAGACAGACATACACATACGAAGCATGTCGAACTCTGCCTACCATTGAATTTGAGAAATCTAATAGCTATTGTGGTGGCGCACACAGGCACATACACGCTCAACTACAGACACATAATCCGTTCACATGGAGGAACTCTGCCTCTGTCAGGGCAGGGACATCTGGAGCTGACAGTGTCCAGCGACGACTGTGTGCAAGCGAGGAGCCCCTGGTGATGGGGCAGCTCTGGAGATGCCGTCATGTTTTCCAGGCAGCTGCAGCAGGAACGGTGATGTGGGCTTCTACCTGGTTAACAGAAAACAAACAGATGCCAAATGGACGATGCAATGAAAGTGCATGTGCATGTCTGTGGGTGAGGAAATGAGAAGATTTTATGTGTCAGCTGGGTTCCCAAGTCCCACTACCTCGATTCTGCTTTAATGTAACACAAAACAGTTGCTAAAAAAAACAATTTAAAACGTTTGTGGTCAGATTTTATCACTAAAACCAGAAGAAGCTAACCACAGCTCTGTCCCAAAAAATTGGAAAAGTCAAATCAGCACCTGTTCAGCTCAGTAATTCATGCAATGTATCTGGTTTTCTTTATCTGTGCTGAAACAGCAATGTAAAAATAGTATCTGGAGATGGGCGTTGTTCGCCATGAAACATTGAATCAATAAAGAAATACCTGATTCTAATTTTGCCATTGTTCCCCAGCTGTATTTCCAGTTATCTGTGGAACAAATGGAAGAACTTTGGAAAGTTTACTCTGCAGAAGAAAAAGAGCCCAGTGTTGGAGAGGGCAAAGAAGGTGCAGAGTGATACAAACAAATGAAAAAACTAGAAAGAACAGAAAGGAATTTACTTAATGGAAAGCGCCCTGCTGTGTGTTAAGATCTGTTTCCCCATTGATGCAGGTTTTTTAATTAATCAAATGACAACAGTACAAAGACAATATATTTAATTATCTTCATTGCTTACTCTCTATTTTAAGTATTTCATGCCAGCAACATATTTTTAAAAAGTTGGTATGGGGCAACAAAAGACTGAGAAAGTTGTAGAATACTTTAGTTCAACCTGATTGAAACATTCCACAGGTAAAGAGGTGACTGACTAGGCTGTGACTGTGTGACTTCTCAGGCAAGAATGGGGAGAGGTTTCCCCACTGAATTAAAATGTGAGTGGGCAAGTACACAATAACTTAAGAACGTTTCTCAATATACAGTAGCAAGGAACTTAGGTATTTCACCATCTACAGATTCAGTCAGAGAATCTAGAGAAATGTCTGCATGTGAGGAGCAAGGATGAAAAATAACACTGAATGCTCTTGAACCTCAATCCCTCTGGTGGCACTGCATGATAAAACAGCATGGCTCTGCGACTGATGCTACTACATACGTGTAAATGTGTCAGCGTAAACCCTCATTTCCCCATCTTTAAGGCTCGAAAATTCAATATTTGATAAAAATCCTTTTTTTTAAATTACACTAGTATGTAGGGGCAATTGGCTCAACAAGGCATGTATTCAGAGACAAACTTTCATCAAAGCAATCTAATTTTTCATGGTCTATTCAGCCTTGGTTTCTGTATCTCAGCTCCTGTTCTCTCCTGTTTTCATCTCGGCTCCCTTCATCTTCTTATGCAGTCATTCACAATCATTCATCACACTGTCGAGACGAGCCTGCTCTGTCGAAGTTTCAGTTTACCCTTTAGATCCTGCCTGGGGCCACGAGAATTCCTGTGATAGCATCCTCAAAGTTAAGATATGCCTGCACACTGGCACACATGAAAGAGAGGAGAAGCTAAGGCTGCAAGTAGGCGAGGGAGAGTGTCAATTTGATGCGCAGAGACTTGAAGTGTCAGGTCTCTACTGGCAGTTCACGTTGAGTTGGCTTGATTTAAGTTGTTCCATGTAAAACTGCAAATTACAACATAATGGTTTTGTTTCCAGTAATGCATTTACGGGTTGGACATTGTATGTAAATGTAGTCTACTTTTGCTTTTTCATTTCCTCATTTTTAATTGAACGGAATACATGCTGAGCTTCACAGATGCCCCTTGCTGTTTGTGGTGTGTGTAACTTCACTTAGCTTCCAGCTGGTTGTCTATCTCTTCTTACCCCCTCACTCCATAGCTACTGTCTAGCACCGAATAAAGGTTTGTTGTGCAGAGCGAGAGCAGTCTGCCTCAGCCTAACTCTCGCCTCTACATGCATTCCTGTCTTTGTCTCATTCCAGCCCAGGGCAATGGTTTTAGTCTTTATGAACTTCTGACTGGCTGACTGGACTGACTAGGTGGCTGCTTGTCTATCTGCAGTCTGCAGGCATGACAGGCTGTCAGAATTATGGTTGATTTTCTACATTCTCTAACTTTAAGATGCATTTTCGACCTCAAGTAAAAGTCTCGTGAAGTTGGACCTCTGCTGTGTCAGTGCTGGGGGTGTCATTCATTATCCCGGCTGACATCAGAGGGGAAATTCTCTGGACAGACCTTTCTCAGACAGAAAGCAGGTTAACATCCACCTCTTTTTCTATCTTACATCTCTGGGGTGACCTAGGCACAAACATACATACACACACACAGTATGCAGCTCAGAAACATTTATAGGGCTATTTATTGTGCCCGTCGACTGTCTGTCTAGTCCTCAGCTATTTTTGTCATGAAGCTGTGTAGGTGTAGATTCAGCTTCTTCCTGGATGATAACCCCCCACCCCCAGTACATCACTTAATGATAATAGATGCTAAATGTTAAGATGGCTAGACCTGACCAGAAATATTAGGACATGAATGTCACGTTCTCCATGATGCAATTACAATAAATGCTGAAGCAAGCGTAGCCAATTCATGGGAAATTGTCTATCTTGGGCTCCCCGGGGGCATGTGAGCTATATTACACTGTCTGCATGTGTCATATTCTCTAGCACTCCTTCGCTGCTTTCATGTAAGATGTTGTCAGTGAAGTCTGAAGTTAGTGTAAATTGTGCTTCAGGTGTTGCAGAAGGCAAAAGGAGAGATGCCCAAAAAACCCTATTAAAAAAATAAAACCAGCAAGCGCAGTTTGTGGTTTTAAAATAACTAAATCAAAACATTAAGTAGAAAATGAGGAGGCCAGTTCGGAATGTCAACCATGAGTCTAAGGTTGTAATGAACGTCAACCACAAGCAGACAAATGGGGGCTTTAAGTTATGGGCCTCCTGCCCCATCATAATGACAGAATTGCAAAGGAGCCTACTGTACCTCCCCGAGGACATGGGATATCTGCATTGTACACAGTGGACTGCTATTGTGGGGTTTTTCTTTTTTTTTTTTTTGTTTGTGCTGCTTTGAGCTTGTGATGTTTTCCCTGCTGGTAACAAGTTACGGTCTGAAAGCCACAGACATACTGCATGCACCGGAAACTGCTGCCACAACACAGCGTATCTGACTTCATTGTGAAACAAGAGGCTCAAAGACAACTTTGCCAGTTTGAAGAATCCTCTTTATAAATAATTCTTTGTGATTTTCCCCTGTGTCTTGGAGTAAGGTAACTTGCACTGACAAATACAAGACACAGAAATGTAGCTCTGGAGCTTTTTCACCATTTTTTAGCAAGCACACAGAGACCAATGTGATGTCCTCATGATTTAATGTGCATTAGTGCTTTAAATATGAGTGCATTTTCATTTGTTCAATTGTCACCAGTCTGGCTTTGATGAAAATGTGGCTCTCTCCGAAATAAAAACAGACTGACGAAGACAATCTTCTTTTACCTTTTTGAGACACACTAAGATAAGATAAGATTTTGGCCTCACAGACTTCTGTTCCCTAGCTAAGTGGCTCTTTGGCAGCTCTCCCTCTTAAAATTGCCTGACCACAAGCTGGTTCTGACATAAAATCAACACTGTAAAGCATTCAATTATGACATCTTGTTGGTATATACAAAGAAAAGATGATTATAAAAATAACTTCTGATTTTGATTTTGTTAATCTCGATGTAACATAATATTTATATTTTTATTCAGTTGCTGCCTCTTCATGTCATACTGTTTAGGAAGCAATATATTGTATACCTTTCAGTATAAAGTTCAACACCACTGTAAAAGTAGGAGGACAAAATCCTAAGCTCTTGATCTTTGTCAAGATAAATTCAAAATTTTTGCCAATATGAGACTTCACCAGTCTTTCTTTAGCCCTTTTTTTTTTTTTTTTTTTAATGTAATGCTTATTTTGTTCCCAACAACAAAAAGACAAATCCCTGTCCTAAAAGTAATTTAGGTTTATGTCCACTGCCAACCCATGCTGCACAGTGTTCTAACTTTATGAAGTACTTACGGTAAAGCTGTTAGTGAACATATCCCACAAACTCACAACAACACTATGATGTGTGCAAGCAAACGTGAAAAGGTAAATTGACTTGCATTCATATAGCGCCTCTCAAATCTACTGGCTGCTGAAAGCACAGGTGGCAGTGTAATGCTATCTAAGTAACCACTCAGGAGCAGAAACCATGAAAGTGAATACAAATTTTCCCATAGTGAGAATAAATTCAAATGACGGAAAGTTGCATTTCGTTGTCAGTTGTGTAAGTTGAAAATAATCAACTTAATGACAAATCAGCATGGAGCTTTGTGGGGCTTTGCAGAATGCTATGTGGTGAGGCCAGAGCAATCTTTGAACTTAAGACTTGCAGTCACGTTGGATTCTGCTTCTATCTGGAGCAGAGACCTCAGAATTTACTCTTTTTAAAATGTGGATTGTCTTTACAAAACAGAGACGCACCCTTGCGTGCCATTGCTTACAGCTTACAGCTATTGCACAGAATTTTGACTGTACTGTTAGTTATACATAAATGATCATGTATGACTGTGGAAACAAAAACTGAGTAACACGGGATGAAAACGTAGTTTGCTGTGCTTGCTAGCCTGAAACCCAAAATAGTCACCTAAAAGAGACTAAAAGGGTAATAACTCATTGATAGTTTATCACTACAAAGTACACATTCCAAAGTGCACAGTCATCTGATCCATTTTTTATTATTTTATCTGTTGATTATGGCAAAACCAAGCTAGACAAGCTAGCATTTATAAATAAGTTTGATTATTATGAATAATCCAAACATTGACTCGCTCTTGGTACCTGTGTATACTGTACTCATAAATCAATTCATGCATATTTTTTCATGATGTGTTGTTGTGTTTATTTATTTGCTAACTACCTTTTTCTCCTTCCATTTAGTCCGACTGTGTTTGAGTGTGTTAGACAGAGCTCATTATTAAGATCCCAAAGTGAGCACTGTTAGGCTTACGTGTTCCAATCTCATTATTTAGGAAATGAGTTGCCATTACCAAGGAGATGGGTTGTCAGGGTCACTGAATGCAAAAACACACACACCCAATTAAAACAGAGAGTTGAGATCTTTGCATTTTAGGCCACTCAGCAATTTGGGATTAGGTAAATTCGTAGTACAGATAACACATTTTTAGGTACAAGTATTTAAGTAAAATGTCTCTATAGTAATGAAGGAAAATTCTCATTGACTGAAGTTTATTCCCACAAAAGGGGGTTTATTTATTGAAGAGTATCTGTAAATAGTTCTTTTCCTTTTAATGTAATAAATGTTCAATTTATTGTATTTAGTATTATGCAATGTGTATTTACTGTATTTATAGCATAAGAATTCTGTATTGGCAACTTGACCACTTTACTGTTGTTTTTGTGTAATTTAAATCGAATTGAAGTATTACACAATGCAAAGTCTCGCCTTTCTATTGTGCACAGGCAGTAGTTCTCAATCTGACCACTTTACTGTTGTTTTTGTGTAATTTAAATCGAATTGAGGTATTACACAATGCAAAGTCTCCCTTTCTATTGTGCACAGGCAGTAGTTCTCAATCTTTTTTTACACTGTGCAAGTTGTGGCCACTCTAGACAAAGTCATACATGAAAACAAGAAATGAAACAATGCTGAATCAGATAAAAAATGCTTGTCAGACCCCAATATTGTTTTTATAAGTCATAAAAGAGAGATCCAGAAAAAGAGGAACCTCCATAATATTTGTTAGTACATTTTTGGGCATCCATGAGCCTCCTGAAAAGCTACAGAATTTTTGATTCTGATATCTTTTGTAAATAATATCAATAACCCAACTGGAACAGATGTAAGGGAGTCAGCATGAGCAGCTAAAGTGTTCATACAACATACCCTCTATCTTTGATCACTCATTCATTCATCCATCTCAATCTGTGTCTTCAGAATAAGTTGGTGTTCATGTAATGACTGCATCTTACTCTCATCTCTCCAATCCCACATTCATGCACGCAAAAAACACACAAATCAGACAAAAAAACGCAAGGCTTTTTAAATTTTATTCTCTAGTGCCTCTTATCCTGTTTATGTAAATTACAAGGCTTCATCATAGTGAGTCTGCCTACCCTGCCTGACTGTGGCGATTCCCTTGTGCTTCGGAGGATTTCCATACCAGTCGGATAATTATGTCTAGTTTTTCATCCTACACATAGGGACCCTGCGCCATGGGTGGTAGACCGAGTGCAGTTCATCAAAAGGTCAACAAGTAAACAGGCATATCTTATTTCATACACTCTTGCTGCCTGCTCTGCTTATGGGTGTGTCTCTTACTCTGTGTTTGTGGCCATGAAAGCCTGAGTTTCATATTAAGTCACAGTGAGCCACAGTTAAGAGGACTAGTCAAGGAGTCAAGTGCAGAGCGAATGTACCCGTAATTATTAGTGACTCAATGGTTTAATTTTATGGATTTTTCCTGTGAAAGGATTGATGCCTTATTCAAACGACTATTTGCACTCACTCGAGTAATAAAAAGCTAAAACAAGCGAGGTAGGGTCAGTTGAGGAAGACATGTTGGAAATCTACACCTGTATAGAAAATAAGTTTTCCCTCATTAGATCCAACTATTCACAAGATAAGTAAAAATGTAGGTAAGACAGCAGTGAGCCTAACAGTTTATTATGTATACTACTACAATAATTATATTAACCAAAGTCACTTTTTGGATTGTGAGCCTAAGTCATACCATCTTGAGGCAGATATCCCCTCCTTTGAGCATTTCATTTTGTGTTATTGTGTCTTATCAGTCATTCATACAGTATCTTATTCCGTACCCCATCAGTGATTGGGAATCACTGATCAAATAAAATCCAACACAACAGGCCTGCAATATGTGTATTTTTCTTTTTTTTTTTTTCTTACCCAATATTTATTTATGAATGTACTACAAATCTGAACTAACACCTCTCTCACCACAGAAAGAAAGTTAACTGCATGGCTGTTGGACTGAAATTTACACATGTACTGACCATGAAAATCAGTGTGTTACAGTAATCTAACTTTTATCTAGTTTTCTATTGTAGAACAGTTAGCAAGCATGATGATACCGCCCAAATCTAGAAAGATTAGCTAAATCTCCAGTGGCCATTGTAGTTTTTTTCACATGCAAGGGAGGAAGTTGTTGTATGAAAGCAACAAATGGGCATATGAACTGTGTGTGACCCGACAAGAGACAACTGTCCCTTGTGAAAACAAGAGTTAACCACAAGACAAGTATAGCCATGGTCATTTCTGGAACAGTCACATATGTGGTGATTGAAGGAATCATTGCTATTTGTCATATTCTGTCTTAGATAGAAAGTTTTGTCTTGTGTGTCTTGATGTGCTTGCGATCTCTACTAAGAAACATCCAGTAAAACCATATATTGTGGCACTCTGACCTGTAGAGGAAACTGGACAAGAGCTGGTGTTTAAACTTGAGAGAAAACTCGGGGGCCCTTGTGCAAAAGCAGCTCTGGTTTATGATTGACCGCTGAGATGGAGTATGCAATCATTGACATCTTTGATTCATCACAATAAGTATCATAAAGGAAGTGCATTGCATATTGATCCCCAGGGTTTCCAGGATGTATAAATCATCAGCCTCATTGATTGCTTTTAATATAACGATAATCACCTTTGACACTTCAGCAGATGTAATAACCAGTCCTGCTTGACTATTTCTATTAATGTATATTTACTGCTGTTGTTGTTAATGGTTGTTGTAATTGGCATATTTGCATAGACTTTAATTGGTATTTCAGTAAGGAATATGAATGTATCCAGTCACTGCTATGACCATTCTTCCCTCCCTGACAGCCATGAAGGCAACGACCAAAACCATGAATGATTGGAGAGTGATAAAGAGGAAAAGAGCTTCAGGGAGACTTTGAGGTTAAAAGGAGGAGAGGAAAGAGGGTAGATGGAAGAAAAAGAAGAGGGGAGGAAAGGAAAATACTGGCTTATTATGTGACCACCACAGTTCCAGACCAGTGGCACCCACAGTAGAGGTTCTCAAGTCAAGTGAACAATGATTCCAGTTCGCTATTAGGAAACCCCTTTAAGCAGTGTGCTCTGACGATTACCTTTATCGCTGTCTTGATTCTGTTAGGGCCCACTTTCATCACCCGCCCTGTGTTTCTGTACAATAACAATTGGTATCAGTCGATCTGCTCTGGACTATGATATGTTTTTAAATGAGTCCATAACATGAACATATGTATAAACAACATCTGGTTAATCATGAAGCCCTGCCCAGTTTCAGTAGACGTTCAAATTCAGATTTATTTCAGTGGACAGATACAGTCTATGTAGTCCAAATAGTTAGTCTTAAGGCGTATCAATTCATAAATTTAAAAACCCTTGTGCATTTACATCAATATTAAGCACACCTTTGGAGTCCGATTTCAGTCACACTTGTAAAAGTAGTAGTTGACTAAACTGAACTAACACCCAACTGATTGCTGAATGAAATCCCTATCTTATTTCTTTTTAGAGTACTGCGTAATAAAAATATGTTATGCTGTCAGTCAATCCAGCTAAATGATTTAGTTTACAGAGTCACTTTTGGGCATAACTCAGTATCAGCTACTCTGAAGGAGGGGTCACAGGTCTTACCATTTTATCTTAGCCAGGTGGAGTGAAATCAATGCTGGGTCAGCACACGCACATACTGTATATATGTGCACATATACACAGAGGCTGCTTTTTAATGTCACAGTTGCTTGCTCAGTGTGGGAACTGAATAGGAAATAATTACTCATAACGATGTTTGACCCATGAGTTCCCACTGAGGCAGATGCAGTCATTGGTTATTATTATTATTATTATTATTATTATTGTTGTTGTTGTTGTTGTTGTTATCAGATTAACTTCTTTCCTGATGAGTCACAGATATTTAAAATTTTGTTGTATCTTGTGTATCTAAGGTCACTGAAGTTTTTAATTAAAAGGTATTATACAGTTAACTTCCTTTATGCAACCTGAGATGGCTTGGTCAGAGGAAGCTGGGCAGTGGTGGAAGTGTGTCTGGGCGGAGTAAGGGAAAGATGGAAACGGTTCAGGTGACATCACCTCCTTCCTGTCACAGCTACGTTTGTAAGTGTGTGTTGCTACTGAGGAAGTGGCGCTAACACAGCATATTGTGTGTGTTAGTGTGTAAGTGCAGTAGACTTCAAATTTGTCCACACAGTGAGCTGATCAGTTTGTGTGTATACAACTTTTGTGTGTGGGTGGGTGGGTGTGTGTTTGAGGATGGGCTGTGGTTGGACAGGATAATATGTAACAATAGACACTACTCTGCCTGTCATTTCTCATATTTAATCATGTCCCGTACTGGAAAATAAAACAATGCACCAATGTCCTGTAAGTATCTGGTCCCATGATACCAAACGTACTGGTAATGTTAACCATCAAATCCAATCAAATCAAATTTTATTTGTATAGCCCGAAATCACAATTTACACATTATCTCACTGGGCTTTGACAAACTGTACAGATGTGACATCCTCTGCCCTTAGACCCTCGAACCGGGTGAGGAAAAACTTAAAAAACCCTAAACAGGGAAAATAAGAAAGCTCAGGAAGAGCCACAGAGGAGGGATCCTTCTTCCTAGGACGGACAGACGTGCAATAAATGTCACTTGTATAGAACACAACAACATGATAACAACAGTTCATTTAGAATGCATAAAACATCCATGAGTCCCAGAGTCTGTGGATTCTATGAGTCCGGATGTATGGAAAGTCTAGTGATCCAGACGCAGGTGGACTCTGTTGGTCCAGGAGTCATTGTACTCCATGTAGGAAGATCTGGGTGTTGCTGAGTCCAAGAGTATGTAGAATCTGTAAATCCAGGGATATGTGAAGTGTAGTGGTCCAGAAGCAGGTGTAGTCTATTGATCCAGAAGCCATTGTGATCTGTGGGTCCCGATTTGCACTTGGAAATCCAGCCTAGGATCCAAGTCACAGGATCTCCTTTCCTAATGTGGCCAGGGGGCATCAGGCAGGACCACAGCAGCACCTCCCACCGCGACCTAGAAAAACCTGCAGGATGGTAAAGCACAACGACTCTGGGGAAGAAGTAAAGTTAGTGTAAGGATATGGACATTTACAGGAGCAGAGAAGGAGTCGGAGTCAGAGGGGGGAGAGAAGAAAGCTCAGTGAATCATGGAGTGTTCCCCCAGCAACCTAAGGCTATAGCAGCATAACTAAGGGCTAGATAGGCCAGACCTAACTATAAGCTTTATCAAAAAGGAAGGTTTTAAGCCTACTCTTAAGATCAGAGAGTGTGTCTGCCTCCCGTACCAAGACTGGAAGATAGTTTCACAGGAGAGGAGCTTGATAGCTGAAAGCTCTGCCTCCCCTTCTACTTTTGGAAATTCTTGGGATCACCATTAACCCTGCATCCTGGGAGCGTAAGGTTCTGGATGGGCGATAGGGTACTATGAGCTGTTCAAGATAAGATGGTGACTGACCATGAATAGCTTTGTAGGTGAGAACAAGGATTTTAAATTCTATTCTGAATTTAACTGGGAGCCAGTGCAGAGAAGCCAGTATGGGGTTTAGGTTAAGGTAACCATTTGGGCTTTAATCTAAATACTATCCTCACACCCACCAGACCTAAAAATGAATTATAATAAGTAATGGTAGAGGAATAAAGTAAGCACACAAATGTATCTCTATAAAGATATACACAAAAAGAATGATAAATATATTCAGTACTGTCACAATCCGCTCCTGGTTTTTCCCTCAACCACCTCCACACTACCTGCTTAACTACCTGCCCTCATTAAGCTCATCAGACTCCCAGCTTAAACCAATCACCCACACTCCTTTTAACCAGCTCCTCCACACTCACTCCTTGCCAGATTGTCTTTCACGGTATGCAAAGCTTTCCAGCCTTTTTCGCCAGACTGATCTCTCGGCATAGAGCCTGCCTGTCACGGAACTGTTCTCCATGTCTCTGCACCGGTAACCCGACCTGCCCTCTGCCTCTGGACTTTGTTTCTGCTCGCTGTCTGCTGCCTGCCTGGAATCCCTCTTCGGAGGGTCCTGTCTAGTTCAGCACTTGGTTGGTGTGTGCTCGCCACCAGATCATTGTTTGTCTGGACTCTGGACAAATAAAGCCCTGAATTGTACTGGTTTTGATTTGTGCCATTCTTGGGTCCGAACTCACACCCGTTACAAATACATTAAATACATGTTAAATACAGAAAAAACAGTCAATCAATAATAAAAGTAGATACCTTAAAAGCTACGCACTTAGTAAGCCATATGCTTATACAAGATTTGGGGTTATAAACTTTGTTTTTATTCTTCTACAAATGTCAAGAAAAATTATCCCTATTCTATTAAATGTCATAAAACTCAAGACAGACCCGTGAAAGAGCATCTCATCTTCTCTTGTCTGACCTTTTTAACCCATCGAGAATGCTAGAGGGGGACGGGGGGATATAAGTAATCTGGACTTTGAAGTCCAGAAGACTGGCATGATACATTTGGAGTTACTTAGACGCACACTCAGTGCGGGGCAACATCAAATCGGACAGTAAAGGGAGAAGGATTAATTGGTTCCTTTAATATTTTACACAGTAGTAGTAGATTTTACAGAAGTATAAAAAAATTGATAGCCAAAATTGATTTTGTTTTGGACATGTTCAGAGCATAAAGTATGTAATGAACTTGCAGGGGCTTGCTTTCATCTATCGCATGTAGAGTCAAACTTTGAAATAAATATAGAGAGCCTAACCTTTGACCAGCAAAACTCATGTACTATCTCGAAATGTGCTAAACATGTCACTGACATTTGGACGATGAGTTAATCCTTTGGTTTATTGGTTTACTGCATCTGGAATGCATTTGTTCATGTTCTGTCCAAACGTATCTTTCACCTCCAAAGTAGGGGGGGGGCAGAGGGCCCTGGGTACTGGGTGTGCCAGCATAGTTGCAATGCCAAAGGCTGATCTGGCATCCACTAACCCCTTATCCCTGTCTGCAGTCCAATCCACCATGTGCCTACCAGATCTACCTAAAGTATAGCTACAGTTAATACTTTTCTGCGAAATAGTTAAAGAAGATAACCATTATCTGTTCCAGAGAGTGTTATGCTGAGGCATCCGTCAGACAGACGGTTTCACATGTCAAACATATCAGCCCTAGAGACCCTGCAGAGTTATCTCTGCAGGGTCTCAGTCCTTGACCTTTTTCCCCACACCCAGTAGATGGTAACTTTTCCGACACATTGAGGAAATTCAATATAAGAATTTTTAGCTTAGCTTCTAAAACCACTATATACACATCTCCTAACCTACCCAACCAGTTTAAGGCAAACATGCATCTATAACATAGATAAAATAACACACAGCGGACAGCTCAGACTTCATTAGTTTAAGACCAGTGTACTGCTGGTGCATTTCAGTTTAGCAAAAAGATTTTTAAAATGATTTCTTTTTCTTGATTTGCCACGATTTTATTTATTTTTTGTATTCATTTCAAAAACTATTCTGTTGAACATTAAACTCCACAATAAACTCTGCCTGAACATATTTGTAAAACAAACTTTATTTGCTAATGCAATTAATTTTTTAGGGACATGTATACTGCAAAGAACTCACAACCATTTAAACCTTCATGGAACATTGAAAAAACCTGTGTTGCTGTGTGCTGGTAGCCTCAGTAACAATTAAAATGGAGTGACATCAGACTTACTTGAGTATCTATCTGCCTGAATTTAGAGGAATACACCAGTGTTTGCAGGAATAAAGCCAATCTGGGATATGCATTTTAATCACACAACTGATAAAGCTGTTTTGTCTGTTATGAACAAGACACAGGAATCAGTCTTCAATAATGTTTTTATATGATATATGCTACTTTTTTGTGCTCTAACTGTAAAGTAACTCTTGATTCAACAGTGCATGACTGCATAAAACCTATATATCCCTCCTCCCACATGACCCCAGCTGTGTTTACTGACTGTTACTGCATTTGATTCCCAGGACCTAGGGACAGGAGACCCTGGGAGAAACAAAACACATACACATACACATGCCACAGTTTGGATGGATGCCTGGAGGCCAGATCAGAGAGCACCAATCGATCATTGATGATAATAAAGTCTTTGTGCTTCCTGGAATTGCACAATAGATTGTCTTGTAATGTTTGAGGAACAGCTTGTTTCCCCCCTACATAAAGAAAACAACAAGTGTATTTTTTCAGAACATAATTTTAAATCAGTTTCACATTTGAAATCTGCCCAACTAACGTAGATATACTTAAAAACATAAAAACAGACCCATTTCATGTCGTGCCCAGTCACAGACTGTGTAAACAGACTTGTGTTATCTAAACCACCCGCTCCCCTTCTCATTTAACGCAGCTTACGCAAAAGACATCTTTGTAGCATTAAACTCCATCTCCCAATTGGTTTTTGTTCTGACAGAGGAGGGTGAGTTGTTGTATACGACAACATAGCTAATAGGCTTTTGTAACTTCTTCCGCTCTCAATCTCAAAATGATCAAAAAGTCTTGTTAGACAGGATTTTGTGTGTTTTTTCTTTTGATTAAAATTGAATTTGCTTTGATATTTCACGGTTTAAAACGCTGTTGTGGTTGGACAAGCTAAACTACGTAACTGTTTCAGGATGACTTAAAAGCATAAAAATGAACAGAGAGCAGTACTGTCAGCTGCTGACTCCAAATTCCAGGAAAACTAAAAATAGAAATACATTAAATGCTTATGGTAAACATTTTTTTGATATAGTAAATTAAACCACCTCAATTCAATTTTGGATTTAATCTGTGTTTGAGTCGTTTAGATGACTGTCTAAAAGGAGGCACGACTTTAACAAGGAAATATAAAAATATATATAAAAATTCCAATTTGAGAGTCTAACAGCACAACATATTATTACAAACAGCAAAATTAAGGTGTAAAAAGTTTAATAATAGGATATATTAAGTCAAATATGTGACTGATACTGTTTGAATCAGATGTGTGTAAATAGTGCTCAGCAGAACAGAGAAACCCTACCACTGCCAAAAGGGCATCATAAGGGATGTCTGCACTTTGAGACCAAGAGTCACCTTGGATAATTTAAGAGGTATGCACATAAACACACACACACAAACACACACACACACACACACACACCTACACACACAAATACAACTGGACATATTAGAGGCCAGCAGTACATTAGTTTGTCTGTGACCAAGGTGCTCATTATAAGAGTAGTTGCTGTTGATGCAGACCTTAATTTAAACCAGGCTAATAGCTCACTGTCGCCTACATGAACAAACACACACATACACACACCCTGATAATTATACATTCCAGGGAAACGTTGTCTCAGGATGGTGGGCGTCTATGCCATTCTGTCTCCATGCATCCATCTCTCCTCTCTCATCTCACTATGTCTCCACTTAGGTTTTCACTGTCGTTATTTCTGTCATTTATGCTGGACTATCCTGGACGACTGGTGAACATACACACACACAAATATATTCATAGTGCTTTGTAGTGATTTGCCTCAATTGCATCCATCGCCTCAACCTTGACTTTACCCTTACATGGACAAATATAGCATGTTGAACAAAACAGATCTTTGCACAAATGGAGGGGCTAACAGGCCATTTAAGTAATTAAATGGTTACCTGTGTTAAAGTGCTCTTTCATCTAGCCATCTGACCGTATGTAGCGTTTCATATGAAGAGTTGCACATTCAAAACATCAGGTTCATCATCATTATCATCAGGTTTTGTATGCATCTGCTAGACAATGATTTTTCTCCCATTGTCACACATGTCACACATGTCATACCTAAACTACTTAAATCCAATTCCAATCTCAGTTGCAAACAAAAATGTTGCAATGTCCCATTTCAGAAGAACCAACAATTGTGGGCCAATTGTCCACATTGAATGTTTTAATGTTTTGCATCTGTTTTCATGAATGACATTCACACTCACACTGGTCGTCTCATCCTCTCTGTGCTGCATTATGCACAAAAACACACACGGATGCCCAGTCATTGTTAATTTTTAAACACATCATGTCTAGCAGAACTGCTTTCATGACAAATAACATGTCTGTATGCTCAGTTTATATTGAACTTTGTATTTTTTTTTTTTTCCCAATTTGTTCTGTATTTTCAACAGTGAGTGAGAGACAAAACAGACTCATCCATACCATAAACAGACTATTAAATCGTTAATTGAACAATAACTAGCAATCAAATTCAGACAACCTTTGCATATATCAGACATGACATTGTGTCATTGTGTTAATGTGTGGCCAACAACATAAAAAGCTGCCAACTGCAATACTCAAAGCAAAAGAAAAGGAAATGGAAGTCTCATATTACTGGGGCGAAGAACAGGATTGGGGAGGTTCTAATGGGATTCAAACTTTCCATACACCTCCCTGTTGCCACATAACATGGAAGGTAAGTGACATTTACTGCTATGTTAATTCATGGTATAAAAAGCGCTGCTTGCATTTATGTAAAGTGTCACACTATATGTTACATTACACCCATAGACAGTTAAATAGATAGCAGAATGATCAACCCTGACGACACAGGATTCTGAAGAGTATTGAAGCTCGAGGTGGGCGGCTCTAGTGAGGTTGATTAGTCATGGGTCCATGTTGTCTTTGCCTGTTTCTCCCTAACTAGCATCTGATCCAAAACTGTGATAATTCTGAGTTAATACAGAAAGAAAATCTAATTTTAGCCTCATGTTATTCAGAGGATCTCAGGATCACCCGTCACTTGGTTGGTCTTCTTAAGTTACTGTAAATTGCAAGCTAACGAGAATAGTCACTGAAAGTGTTGCGTTTGTGCATCTTCAATAATTAAACTCTCCTTTGACCAGTCTCTAATGATCCGTTTTCCATCTTTTCTCTATCTTCATTAGTAAACTACTGTTTACTGATTTACTAGTAGTTTACAGCAGCTCCACTCTAGCTGCAGAGGCTGAGGAATGAGAATGAAGATGAATTTCCTTTTTAATCTCAAAAGTTTAAAAAAGCTGCTCCTACCATCCATATCTCTGTCCTCCAGACACACATCTTCCTGCAGCAGTCTGCTGCAGGAAGATGTGAGAGAGACCATCAGTCATCCAAGCGACTGTGTTTGTCCCTCTGCTTAGGTCTGTTAGTGGCATATGGTTTATGCCATATTGTTATAGTCCACTCCGGATTTTCCCCTCTACCAACCCACTCTACCTGCCTGCCTACCTCTCCTAATCAAGATCATTAGACTCACCTGTTCCCCCCAGTCGGCTCTATCACCCAGCCTCCTCTTAACCAGCTCCTCCACACTGCCAGATTGTCATCGTGTCATGCACTACCCACCAGCACTCTTTACGGATGGATCTCCTGGTACCTGACCTGCCTTCTACCCCTGACCACGTCTCCTCGTCTCTGCCCCGGTAAGCTGACCTGCCATCTGTCTTTGGACTTTGCATCTGCCTGCAGCCTGCCTGGACTCCCTCTCCGGAGACTCCTGCCCCATTCAGAACTTGGACTGTGCTCGCCGAACAGGCTTCCTGATTGTCGTCTGTTTGGACTCTTGAACTATATCAATAAAGTTCTGAAGTGTTCTGGTCTAGGTTTGTGTTGTTCTTGGGTCCGCTCTCACACCCATTACACATATTCGCGTCAAATTCTCTCCAAAAGGCACTGACCTAAAAATCAAATTGACACTGAAATGAGTTGATGTGAGATTGATTAGTCAGCTCAAGAGTTGGGGTCACTCAAATTGGTCAAAGCATAATTATGCATAACTTTAGGTTTAATGAAATTTAAATTTGTGAGTTATAGATGAACACATTTTTATTTCTGCTCTAAAATTGGACATTTTAACAGTGGGTATAACAGGTAATGTTTATGCCTGGAGAGGTCATTCAAGGAACTACACTTTCTACACTTCACCTTCATTTGACAGCCGTGCAGGTAGCTGTTTGGACAAGCTTGTTTTGAGGGCAGAACACTGGCTTCCAATCTAACAACCACCACTGTTGTCGAAGACTTGTGTTGTGGCAGTATTGCACTATCTGTATAAAGAAGAACTGAAGTCATTCCATGCACATACATACTCCAGATACACATCAATTGCCCGCCCTGTTTCTTCCTTTTTACGAGGGCTTGTCCATTTTCCTGTCCGCTTCCAGATCAAAACTTCACCCCTCAACTCCCCCCATGCCTGCAAAGCATCCACAAATAGATAAGAGCACTAATATGATTGGGAGAGAGAGAAAGAGGGAGAGACTTTCTAATTTAATAGAAACTCCATCAGGCTAATGGAACTGTGGACTGTTCGCCCAGCCTCCTACACACACACACAGTCATTTACTGTTCGTATTGTACCTTGTGAATGTGGGAACCAATTAGCATTCACCACAATACATTGGGCCACAAAGTTAAATGAATGTGCCAAGAGAGTGGACATTGGAGGTTAAAAGGAAAGGCTAAACCAATGAGTAGATAGATAGCTTGGTGGAAAAGAAAAATGCAACAATACTTGTAGATGGATGTTAAAGTAAAAATTAAATGCCGTCCCTGATTAGAAGGAACAGACAGGAAATGAGGTGGACTGACGACTGATACGACGGTCACCCAGTACAAACAGTTCAACATTTAGGGCTGTGCAGGTTTCTGGTAGTAACCGAGGCTGGCGCGGACGCGAAAGGAGACTGAGGAGGTGGAGGACGAGTCATCTAGGAGGGTGGGTGGGGATGACGGATGGTTTTTCACTCACAGTCTGTCTGGCACAAGGGAAATATATATGAGTGTGCTCTTCTTCTTGGTCTATCTCCTACATACAAACTCTCCTGTTTCTCATTCACATCCAGCTCTGTCAGCTGATTTATTTCCACTTACCGTCTCAAGTGCAGAAATTTGGACAAGTGACAAAAAGTACAAAGAAGACATGTCCTTGAGTTGTGCAGTTCTTGCTTGTCTCTTTGTCCTGTCTTTTCTCTCTCCTGTTCCTTTCAGCACTTAATGTTTACTATGATTTCCTCATTTCTAGGAATACAAATAGATTTTTGTCTGCACCTGATCTTCTATTAACACATTTCCTCCAGTTTGTGACTCAATGAGCTAAAGGATCAAAGTTTGAGTGGCTTTCTACATGCCGTTTATACAAAACAGAATCAGACGGAATATCAAATAACAGAATCAATTTACTAAGATCATACAACCTAATCATTTTCAACTTTATTTTTGAAACCTCTGATGCCAGATATAAAAATACAGATGATTAGATGTTAACATTATACATAAAGCCGTTAAAAAGAAAAAAAAGTAAAGTATTTTAAAAGACTAGGTAAGTATTTAGGAATAGTAAGCTGTTATATTCACTATTGAATTACTTGAGACTTGACAGCTTAAGATTGGTGTTTTGACCTCAACACCAAAAAAAAAACCCATTATTTGGATTTTTGTATGTCATATATAGAACTAGTGAACAGGGAAAAACCAAAAACTATTTGTACTGGTGAAAAAAATGCTGTTAAAGATGCACCCCACAAGGCACAATCATAGTATTTCACCTGTGGCTTTTGATCATGTACACTCTCACTTGTCATTTCACATTTTGACATCTTGACATCTGACATGATTTGTTTTTAAGTAATCTACGAAAAAACTGTTTGGACTAGACTGGATATAATGATGGACAACTTGAAAGCTCCCTAAAAGCGAAGCCAAAGCAACTCAACCGCTGGTGGCTGGTTCCAGTATTGATACTAAACCCAACCTCCTTTCAAGTAGGACTTGGACCAAATTAAAAACTCAAAGTGCTCTTGGAATAAATTTTTTCAAAGGTTGGTGTTTCTCATTTTAAGTAACTCTGTTTGGTATTAATTTGGTATTTGATGCAATAAAAATGTCATGATTGACTGTTCAGCGGGACCCTGATACAGCAGCTCCACATACCAGTTCATACTGTGAGGGCTCAAATCAAAATGATCAACTGGCTCAAACTGGCAGCGCTCATATTTTGGCTTAATTTTTGTCCCCTGGGAGGAAATGTTGATGTGTTGCTTGTCTTAATTAAAATCAATGATGTGAATTTTCATTTTTTCTTTTCATGTAACCTAATCATTTTTTTAAGCAGTTGTTTAGTCAAAAAAAAGGGGGGGGGGAAATAAATAAATAAATAAATCAAGGATCACTCATGGGACATGAACTCTGATCCCTCCACTATTTATATCATTTCACATGATTTACTAAAAGGTTTTTGGTAGAAATTTTCTGTTATAAAATACCCAAATGCTAAGCAGAACATTAAGATGTGAAATTCAAAATTACAAAATATCATTTTGCTGTCAGTAAACATATAGTAAAATCTTTCTGTTGGTGAAACTGCTGCCAAGCTCAGGAGGTCACCAAAAAGACAGGGATGGATATGCAGGGAAAACTTGTCCCAAGCCAATTCCGAAACTGCTCAAGGCTGTAATCTGACTCAACAATGGGGTTAGATAAGAGTCCAGGTGGTCAGCAAAGCATTCACAAATGTAAACAGATTTGTTCTGTGTTTAATTTCATTCATCTTCTTGTTATCTTTTGAAATGGTGCAGGATTTATATAACGTTATGTAGTATACAGCGTAGGGTTTTCTTAAGATTTTTGCCTGGTCTGTTCACACAGAGCAGAGCGGCAAGGGGCACTGTCATTGCCACTAACATTGTTATAGACCTGTAACCCTGGTAACGGTACAGTACACGCCAAAAGTGATGACAGCTTTTTCTCATTGTTCCTGTGAAGAGTGTATGGCTGTTTTCACACTCATGACTCAAAGTGTATATATTCTTGGTGCTTTGATTTTTTTTTTTTTAATGCATACAAACAGTACTATCAAAATGAAGTATGAAACATTGCTGCCGATGCAGTAGTAGTAAATAAATAAAGACCAATGGCACGAGGTGTGCAGACATATAAACACAAGAGATGGTCAGTATAGTACTTCATCTGGGGAGACAACATGAACTCAGACATCCTGCATAGTAATACAATTACACTGGAGTAAGCAAGCAAGGATAGGCTGTCTGTCTGCTCTTTCTTCTTATCTATTTTCCTCTCAGCCACTTCTTTTTTTTGGTCTGCTGTGGTTGTTGCTGCACTCACACGACTGGGCTGCAAAGCTTTAATAACCTGATATAATACTGATTACTGTGAACATTGCTTTTAATTAGATTACTGAAGTCATACTGGATGTGCATTAACACATAAAATACAGTATAATGCATCATTATATTGGACCTGTTGAGACAGGCGATAGAATCTCAAGGTTTAGAAAGGTATTTACCTGTTCATATCCAAACAGACACACACATAAAGTATATGCAGACAGATGCATTGATTCCCACTGAAAACCACTAATAGTAGCACTAATATGTCTGTGTGATTCTACAGGATCAATTTTTTACTGATTTCAATCTCAAAAAATTTCTCTTCTCACTGGACTAAAGCTTTTCACATTTCACATTTGTACATCTGACACCAAAAATAATACACAAGCTTCCAAACAACACAATTGTAATTCATGGAACCTCATAGGATCACCTTGGGACAGTTAAGGGCGTGTCCAAAATTAGTTTTCAAACCATCTCTCAAAACCTGAAAATGTCCATCCAAACAGGCAAATGAAACAATAGGTAGCAAGCAACTTTCAAGTTTTGCCTCTAATGAATGGGGCAACGTACAATACAGGCAGGAAAGGTCAAAAGGGCAAGGTAAGAACAGGATATAAGCTAGCAAGCAAGACCTGAAGCACATGATAACTTAATTGAACTGGGCATCCATTGGACTACAATCCTTCACATCGGTATATCCATCTGTCATTCCATCAGTTTTGGTGCTAGAGATTCCTAATAACTAATCATCTTGAGATCTTGTCTCTATAGAGGCCCTTGTAGTATCTGTTAAAGACCCGTGTGACTGTCTTTGTTTTATATTGTTCACACACACAAAGAGACAGACAGACAGACAGACAGACAGAGATGAAAACAGCACCCACTGCATGGCTACACCAGTGCACAGGGTAACTGTCTAGTGAAGAATGAAGGAAGCAAATTAGTATACAGTACAGTATAGTGTGAGTACAGTGTGGTGATTGGGCAATGTGATGCATATGGAGAGGTGGGCAGGGAATTTTCATTAGTCAATAAACCTGCCCTCCTTGACTTCCCCTTGGCACTTGCCCCCAGGGGGAATCCCTGCAACCATGGCAACTGTCCTTTCTCAGGAAAACACCAGTTAACCTCATGGGACGGCCTTTCGAGAGCTGAGGTAGTCACCATTGACTGTCACTGGAAATCAACCATGCTTTGCAGTTTATCATCATTTATGCCATGGCATCAGTGCTGCTGATTCACAGTACTTATACGATGTTTGACGTCACATTTATGTTGTGACTATGATGTTTGTGACTGTAACAAAAACATGCGTGCAATTGCATTACAATGAAATCCTATGGCATTAACATGATGCAATTAGTTACAATACATTTTTATATCTCCAAAAGTCTGGGATATTATGTAATTACCACTGCTGCAGATCCTTTTTGTCAGTGCAATAATTATTGCAAAAACAAATGCAACAACTTTTTGAGTCCGGATATACAGTATATATATTGTATATAAATATCTCCTGCTGTGCTGCAGCAGCTGTTTTTTAGAATCTGAATCTGAATCAAATTTATTAGCCAAATTAACGCATACAAATTAGGAATTTGACTCTGGTTCAACTTCACTTTTAATGTACAAAATACACAAAATAGAATAACGTTTACAATAAATAGACTAAAGATAGAAGTCTGTGTCCAGTGCAATGTAGGAGATGATTAGTGCAATTATAAGGTGTATGTACTTCAAACTGTACATACAATGAAGAGATGTACAAATATGCATATGAGGTAGAGAGTTATTGCAAGAAGTTTTCCTGAGATGTGCAAATATATCGGTGAGGTAGAGAGTTAGTGCAAGGGGATTTTCCTGACGCTCTGTGACTGGAAGGAATTCATCAGAGCGAAGGCCTGGGGGAAGAAACTGTCTCTGTGTCATGTGGTCTTGGCGTACAGTGCTCTCTATTGCCTACCAGAGGGGGAGGAGTTTAATGAGTTTGTGTGTGGGGTGTGAGTAGTCCGCAGGGTTGTTACCTGCCGTTACCTACCATGGACCGGTACAGGTCCTGCATTTTGGGCAGGTCAGCCCCGATGATCCTCTCTGCAGACCTGATTGTCCATTGCAGTTTGTTCCTGTCCTGTTTGGTGGCCGATCCAAACCAGACAGTGATGGAATTGCAGAAGACAGACTGGATGGTTGCGGTTGTAGAAGGCAATCAGCAGTTCCTCAGGCAAGTTTAACCTCCTGAGCTGTCGTAGGAAGTATAACCTATGCTGGGCCTTCTTCCAGACAATGTCTATGTGGGAGGTCCACTTCAGGTCTGGAGAAATTTAGGATTTCAGAAACCTGAAGGTGTCCACAGTAGGTGCTGTTTTGTTGAGGATGTTGAGCGGGGATGGTGTCGGGGGATTTCTCCTGAAGTCCACTATCATGTCCACAGTTTTGAGCGGGTTCGGCTCCAGGTGGTACTGACCACACCAATGGGCTAACTGTTCTACTTCCCATCTGCATGCAGACTTGTCACTGTCCTGGATCAGACAGATGACTCTGGTGTTGCCCTCATACTTCAGGAGTTTCACTGAGGGGTCTCCTGAGGTGCTGTCATTAGTGTAGAGGGAGAAGAGCAGTGGGGATAGTACACACCCCTAGGGGGCACCAGTGCTGGTGTGCCGATTTATGTGTGGATCAGGAATTTTTGGGAATATACCCTTGCAGTCATGTATCAGTCAAGTGGAGTAGTTTGTATTTAGAGCTACCCATTATGTTTGTTAGGGTTACCATTTCCCTAATGTTACTGATTAGTTATAATAGGGTCTGAAGTAGAGATGAGCTCCTCGTTGAAAATTGTCAGTAGTTATTGTGAATTGTATTTGCAGGGCAATGTGCCTTCCATTTAAATACCCCATCCCTCCCCTACTCAATTTCTCTCTGGTCTCCATGCAGTTTCAAGCAGCTTCTCATTAGTAGGAAGAGGGACTACTGATGATTGGAAAGAAACGTGTGTAATTGGGTGGGGCAGTCAGGTATTGACAAAGAAGGCAAAAGCATGAGGATGTCTAGTGGACAGTTACAGGATGGCAGATCAGACAAGATGAGGAAATGACCATTGTCAGAGAAAGTGAGCAGGGACCAGAGACAGATATATATTATGACATATATATATATATTGTTCTTCTGTCTCAGAGATGTAATAGAATTCAAAATTTAAAACATAACTGTGAGCCACCCTAATGCACTGGGTGTTCTGCAATTATAGTCAGCATTCAACTTACTTTGCCGTGTTGCTATATGTACTTAAGAACGCATATGTCCAGATGTTTAAAAAGAAATCAAACCATGATGATTTTATAGTTATTTTCTCAATAAAATAACAAAAAACCCAAAACTAATGTGCCTAAGTCTCGGTGTTATGAACGGGGTAGATAGAAATGTGACTACCAAAAGAAGTGAATAAATCAGCAAATGTTCAGTAATGACATATGTATGTTCAAGTAAAAAAGAGTTCATGCATCTTTGGTGAATGAGACAATATACAATCTCAAAAGGTTTACATGCATTCAACAAGCATTCAAGATGCAATAATTCAATGTGGCATGAGACTCCTTGTAGCTACACATTGGAAAGGTATAAAGACTTGTCTCTCGCAGCTGCATTTTGCAGTTTTAAACTCCTCTATAGTGTAACAATGTGGAAAATTATCAGGTTTAGGGTACAGAGAATCCACTAATGCAGAGACACACAGGGAGCTTTCTGAATCAACGTTGTTTTACTTAAATTAGGTCTAAAATGGGAAATCAAACTAGACAGCAAAGGTACAGTTAAGGAATAGGCAAACTCAGTTGTCGGGTTATAGAACAATGATCAAAACGCAAGGAACTCACAAAGAAGATACGCTGGACTGCTAACCAGGAAGACAAGACAATCGGGCCCAGACGGAGAGGAACACAGGGTTTAAATACACAAGGAAATGGTAGAAAATTAAACACAGGTGAGACACATTAGGGAGGAGAAGTAATTACACACACCTGAGGGACAAGACTTGACAGGACATGGGGAATAGACGCAACAGAATTTCAAAAAAAGATGGGAAACACTGACTGACTAACAGAGAGACACTCGACACTACCGGACACTAAAAGTACCGGCGACAGTGACGGACCATAGCAGCTGCTGAGGGGACGTTTTCATCCTGTTCTGTCTCTTCTGAGGAGGGCAAACCAGAAACAAAGTCCCGCGAGATGTCCGACCAAGGGCGGATCCAATAATACAGCGACAACAGGGAGCGTTCTGAATCAATAATCGTTTTATTAACAATAGCCAAAACCAGGAATTCAAATTATGCAAAAGAACAGATTAAGGATAAGGCAAACTAGGTAATTGAAACACAGAATATACATCGGACACAAAGAGACTCACAAGGATTAAATGCTGGAATGCTCGCGGGGAAGACAAGACAATCTGGCAAAGGAGGAAGGGAACACGGGGGTTAAATACACGAGGGAGAGGTAGACAATTGGACACAGGTGGGACACATTAGGGAGAGGGAATATTCAGACACACCTGGGGGACAAGACTAGACCAGAAGTGGGGAATAAATACATAGGGATTTCAAAACAAGAGGGGAAACACTGACTGACCCTAACAGACAGACACTTTACACTAGCGGACCCTGACAGAGCACTGCACATCCCCCTGCGAGGACTGAGTTGGCCAATCAATTATGGCCTGGACTTTCTGTTGGTCCATCCCAACTTGACCATCCAATACAACACGCCCCAGGAAAAGAAACTGGGCTTTTACGGCACTGACACTCCTTTGCTCTGCACTGTCCAAAAAACAGTACTCAACACAGTTCTTTCCCCACTCTAAAACTCTTCCCACGGACCAATCTATATGGGGTTATGTTTTAGCAGCCATGGGAGGCCTAGAATGAGTGGGTGATGGACAGACTCGAAAAGAAGGAAGTTTACTTTCTCCTTATGACCGTCGTCAAACACAAGTGTCACTGGGAGCATTTTGTGTGTAACCTTACACATTAATCTACCATCTAGGGCTGATGTAGAGAGAGGTTGAGAAAACTTTACCCCGGACAACTGAAGTCTCTTAGCAACTCGGAAATCCATCAAATTAGTGTCTGTTCCAGATACTACAAACACTTGGAGAACTAGGGAATCAGAATTCGATAGGAGCATTACTATAGTTAGAGGTCTCTTATACCTGCCAGGTAGTTTGGTTTGACTCACCAAAGACGACGAGGCGGCGTTACGTGTTGGAGACCTAACCGGGCAGGAGGCGATGAAGCAGGAGAAAAAAACTTGCCGCTGGGGCGTCAGAAGGAGCAGAGGAAAAAAACTTGCTGGTGGGGATCTGGAGGAAAAACCCGTTGCTGGGAAACGGGAGCAAACCGGGAGTGATCATGCTGAAGCCGCGGCTTCTGACGTTCACCGAGTCTCTTATCTATCTTGGAGGCCAAATTAATCACTGCCTCCAGATACGCCGGTAGATCAAATGGAACTAAGTGGTCCTTGAGAGGCTCTGACAAGCCATTCATGAATGAGTTTATTAGCGCAGGTTGAGTCCATGCGCTATCAGCGACTCTGGTGCGGAATTCAACAGCATAATCTATTACTGATCGTTTGCCTTGCCTCAAAGATACCAATGCTTTGGCTGGAGATGTCGACTGGAATATTTGCGTGAATTACGTTCAGAAATTCTGGCAAGGAATAACACACGGCTGATCGACATTCCACTCCGTCGTGGCCCAAGATCTGGCTCGACCAGTCAAATGACAAATAATATATGCAATCTTGGCTCGGTCTGAAGAAAAAGCGGATGCATTAAACTCGAAATGTAGTTCACACTGGGAAATAAAGTGACGACAATCCCCAGAAAAACGTTCAGGGCTAGAAAGGTGGCGAGAATGCGAACTCACGGTAGAAACAGGAAACTCAGCCACAGCTTCTGAACCCTTAGGAGCTATTGGAGAAGCAGACGGTTGCTCTAAGATCTGCAGTCGATCAATAATGAAATTTAATTTATCCGACAATGTCACGCATGCCGATTAATTGCGTATTGCAGCCTCTAATATTTCCTGACGGACAAATTCCAGTTGCTCCTCTTGTCAGGAGATGTACGCCTTGTGCCTTCGGGGCTGAGTGAACTGGGTCTGACTCTGCTGAATCCATTTCTGGCCAGATTATACTATCAGGTTCGGGGTACAAAGGGTCCAATAATACAGAGACACACAGGGAGCTTTCTGAATCAACGTTGTTTTACTTAAATTAGGTCTAAAACAGGAAATCAAACTAGACAGCAAAGGTACAGTTAAGGAATAGGCAAACTCACTAGTCGGGATACGGAACAATGATCAAAACACAAGGAACTCACTAGGAATTAACACTGGACTGCTCGCTAGGAAGACAAGACAATCTGGCACAGGAGGAAGGGAACACAGGGTTTAAATACTCAAGGATGGGGTAGACAATTACACAGGTGAGACACATTAGGGAGGAGAGGAAATCACACACACCTGAGGGACAATCCTTGACATGGTGAAAGGATGCAACCGAATTTCAAAATAAGATGGGAAACACTGAATGATCCTAACAGACAGACACTTTACACTACTGGACCCTGACAAAAAGCCAATACACATTCTGTACCTTTGATAAAAGCAGCCAACGTTACACTGGCATTAGTCACTGGTTCTGTCTCACTAAAGTGATTTCAACACATGATCTGTATGGATGAAGGAGCAATGAGTGATGGGAGAATGTTGTCACACCCATTGTAGTTCATTCAGTAGATAAAAATCATCAATCTGTTGTCTATGTGTGTTAGGTAAGTATATAATTAGAACATTTGTTTTGTTTAGTTATGTTACACCTGCTTTTATCTAAATATGAGATACCTGAAAAGAGATGGAAAGTACATAAATGGGGTGTGAACATGGGAGCAACTACGAGTTTACGTTTGTCTTTCGGCACTACAGGAGCATGGAGCGCCCACAGAGTGAGGAGGTAGGGGTGAATAAACAGACTGGTGTGTGCTTCCTGTTTCCTCAGGACAGTCACTGTAGGGGTTTGTTTTAAAATGTGTCAAACAGTTGGTTATTGCGTTCGCATGAGACTCAACATATTTCACACTGAACCTTTTAGCATGACAAGGATCCCTCCCTAAACCTTCATAATTGAAGTATTTAGTCTCATGCTGTAACAATGAGACCAATTTATTGGCTCTATCTTATCTAATGAATCTTCTTCCTGTCACTCACACCTGCCCAATCACCAACATATGTACATAAAGCCACACATCCTCCCACCACAGCTCACTTCCAGTAAGAGCAGTTTCAGCTCACAGACTAACCTGTTAATACGTGCGTGATGTACAATGTGAATGGCGAGCTGTGCGGATGGAGCTGTAAAGGAACTGGGTGTGGAAATGTGTGCTGAGGGACCGGCCCACAGGAAGACACACACACACACACACACACACACACACATACACACACACACATACAAACTTGAGAAGGCCTGTGAATTAGCTGCGCAGACAGGCCTCAGAAGGACAACGTGCCAGGTGGCTTACAGAGGCAGCTAGTGTGTGTGTGTGTGCATTTAATTGTGTACAGTGCACGTGAGAGAGAGATATGAAGGCAGAGACAGAGAGAGGAGGGTAATAACAATCACTGCAGCCTCCCTATACAATACTACAGTATGTGTTCACTTTCTATTGTCCTAACTCTCACCTACAACATTTTTTGAATGTCTCTGTCTGCATGTGGATATTAATAATGACGTCTATTCATGGCAGCAGCTGTTTTTGCGTTAGCCACATAAATCCTTCGACATTCTCTCAGTCTAAAAACAGCTCACCCACAAAGCCCAGCTAGTAGATCACTGTGACAACCGCTGATGGGAATCTCCAGCCAGGCTAGTTTAGCCCAGTACAGTGATATGCATATACAAAGCAATGTACGTATATTCCTCCTCTGTTTTTTTTATTGTTGTTAGTTTGTTACATTATTGAATCAATCAAAGTAAATCAAATGTTTTGACACTGATCCCAGGTAAATATAAAACTTGAACTTTTCTAAAGTTATATAAATTCATTACATACATAACAGTGCCCTCTGGCTTGGAAAGGTTGTTCAGGACTGATGTAACATCTCTTTGGAGGTCTCCAGGCAACTCGTAGGAGACCCAGAGGTAGACCCAGAACTTGTTGGATTATATATCCCATCTGGCCCGAGAACGCCTCATGAGGAGCTGGAAAGTGTCGCTAGAGAAGGCAGTTAGTAGGTTTCAATTATTGCACTTGAAAGGTTCAACTTTTGGTACTGTATGTCAGTATAGTGAAAAGACCTCAAAAAGCACAAATCAGGACATTTTCATGTCACTGAACATCCCTTGGTTAAATCAATCATTTAGAAATTGATAGCAGCTGTAATTTTCTCTAGCAGAGGCTGTCCTCAAAAAGTGGACATGCAACTAGACGTGAGCATGCAACAGGGTGACTTCTGAGAGAGGCTGCCTTTTTTCTGTCGGTGTGAAACTTTGAACATCAGAGATTTGTTTTCAGGAATATATTGATCAAACATGGCTATGCAGGAGTGGCTTAAAAAATGTCCCTTGAGAAGCCGAGTCCTCATTCAAGCATTCAATCGAGCATTTTTGGTTAGATTTAGACTGTCCACCATGGATGTCACAACACCGGTGAAACTTCAGGTGAAAACAAACAAAAAAAGGGATTAATTTAGTAGGCATAGCATATTCATATCTCAAGGCTCTAATTACAACTAAAACCCACCACCCTACTAAATATTGCTTTTGTGTGAATATATGCATGAAGCTGCAGCAAAGTGGGTCAAATAACACTTTTTGAGCCACAGAAGACAAGAAAGGGAATCAATGGGACTTTTTTGTGTTGATCAAAAATAAATATGCATGCACATACATACACATACAGTTTTTATCACAGCCTTTGACAGAGGAATACCACCGCTTTGTAGGAAGTGGAGAAAGGAAGTGCAGAGTGGATGAAGACAATACATTCGACATCCTACTAACATACAAAGCACAGCTAGGTCAGACACTTGTGGAAGTCCATTCATTCATTGCCTCTGCTGTCAAAGGAACTATTGTTATAATATGTAAAAAGTAGAGGTAATATCTTGTTAAGACGAATATACTGTGAAGAGAGAAAAGGCAGATTTTACTTTAGTGCATAAACTGCCTCCAAAAACTGAACTGTTTCCAGTCCAGTCCGAACAGTGTTTCTCTCTCCATCAGGTATTTAGGTATCTGCCTTGACCACACCTAAACCATCTAACTGCAGAAATGGACTTTAGACGGATTGGAGATCAATATAAAAAGAATTACTGCTGACTAGGAAGCTAATATATTATCAAGGGTGAGTCTGAGTAATATGTCAGTCATATGTTAGTCAGAATACTTGATGCCACAATGCTATAGAGCAGTTATAGCACGATGACACAGTATTTCATATGTCAGGGTCATTGAATCCTTGATTCTGACATGAACATTTTGAAAGACAGCTTTATTAATCTTTAAGGGCAAACAGGAATGAGGAGAGGGATATCATAGTCATCAGGCTGCCACATAACGTCACTGCTGAGCACTCAGGGGTTCAGAGTCAGTTCAGTGCCTACGAGTTGAACTGGCATTTCTCCAGCTTGCTGTACTAGGTACTGGGCTCCTGGGCTTCCTAAGCCAAGTGTCCACACACAGAGCTACTGTCCCCTCCAAACCTGGCCCGTACCTCACTGGATGATGTCTCATCATGCAGCTCAAGCTGGACAAGTTTTGCTCAGGAAATGTTGGTCTGTCTGTTACATCTGACTCTATCCGCCTTCCCTTTTTCTCAGTATAGAGAGATTTTTTTTAATGAAAATTATATAAAACCAGTGGTGTTGTTATATTTAGATATATTTGTACATTTAGTTGACTTAAATGTGCAAAGAGTCATAGTACACGGGTCAGCATCAGGTGTCTAAGAGCTGCAAGAAAAGCTACAATTTATTTCATGTGCATTTGATATAACTGAATGGTCTGAAATGACAAAGTAATCTGCAATAATGTATCCTACCAGTGATGCTTTGCTGAGTACATCTTTGCTTTAATGTTTTGTCACAGCCCCTTACTTCTCATCCAGATGCACAAGGTATTTTCCAAAGCAAGAGACTGCCAAGAGAGTTGGAGGTTACTGAAGGGTCACCCATATGATTTCAGTGAGGAGTTTGGCGATTGCTTCCCATTTGAAAGTGCCACCTGGCATTCCTTGAACCCTATTAAACAGGACTTGTGTCTAAAATTAAACCTATCCACTTGATTTTGGTGCCTAATTCAACCAAAATAATGTGATGTAATGTAGACATGCATTTGCAAACCGGTTTGTGACGTCCTTTGTCTGATAATAGATGCATGCAATGTGTATATCCTCTTTTTTCCTATTGAATCATACTGTATTTCCTTCATTTAACTTCAATTGCTGGTATATTTATTTATTTAATTTTCAAATATTTATGTGTAATGCATATGTATAAAGAAATATATAAAGACACATTTTAATGTAAATAAATCAAGTGTAACACAAGACAGTGAAGGTATAGCAGCCCATATGGTCAGATACAGATAAAAAATTAACAACAACTGGTGACTACACTGCAAGTTGCTGAGGAGGCAGAAATAAGATGACTGCTTGAGGAGCAGAGTAGAGGTGACCTGGTCATGAATGACTGGGTGGGGTGACAGCATCACAGAGGGATGAGACCAGTAACACAGGAGTATGGCAATGAGAGGTCGTGGGGTTTTCAAGGTTACATTCAGGGTGTGGGTGCCTGCATTTGTTGAGAACCGTCACGCTAGGTGAAGGTGAAGAGGGGAATGGGAGTGAGTGAGCTGTGAATGGGTGCAGTCAAACAGACAGACACAATTTGGTGGGGCTGCGGGGCGTCGATGGGAGGGGGCTCTGCATGTGGTGAGCCAAGCATGGTTTCACAGTCCCTACAGAACTGTACAAGTACGCTTCATAGCTGTACTGTTCATGAACTGCAACATGTGTTTGCCCTTTATTTCTGGCTCAGGTTCTGGTGGAGTTTCTCTGGCTCGGTATCAGCACAGGAACCGACACGCAAAGGTCAAAGCTAATAATGTGCCTTGGAAGAGCTGGGCTCAGCAATACGATGGCTCGTAGGGGAGGCTGAGTATGGGCAGCGGTGTAACTATCATGCAAAACAAAGCCAGAAAACACAGCTTGACTGCCAACAACAGATTGAACAGTTATGAGGCACATGTGACTAAAGTGCTGACTTCACACCAATACTTGCTTTACATCCAATCTCTGGTTCAACTTCATATAATAAGAAAAACAGTGGATTGTTTTGCTGTCATCACGGCTAATCTGTACTGTGTGGCATTTTAATGGTTCGTGGTTGTGGCAACTGTGATTGAAGGTAATGGATGAGTGATTGCCTCTTATGATTTATGAGAAAGAAAGGCAGAGGCTGTTTGAAGCGCGGCTGCCACTTCACTTATCATTAGGTCCAGTTCAGACCAGTCAGCTAATTGGTAAGGGAAAAGTGCACGGCTCATACAACAGGTTCACACATAGTAACTGTGGATCTGGTGAGAGAAGTCAGCAGCAGTCATGAGGACGAGGTGCGATTGCGTTTGGCCATTAGATCATATTTATTCAATTTATTTAACTTTTTAAGTGCCGCCCAGTGGCAGAATAAAATGTAAAGTAGGCTTACTAAATTATTTGTAAAAATGAGTGTCAAAAGTCAAGATATTATGTACATGACCTTAACTTGTCAACATTTGGTACATCTTGTACCAGCTGCACTCGTGACAACCAAACAAATTAATCATGATGTTTTCCTAAACAAGTGATTTCGACCACAACCAAATCATCAGCACAGTTTTGGCATATCAAATTAAAGGTTCAACGTAGTGAAAGTTAATTTTCAACATCATCCCATTTGCAGATAGGTACAGCATTTATTTATTCTATTGTGTTTTCAGGTGAGAGATCAAGGTAGCTGCAGCAGCTCTGGAGCTATTCAATGTTTCTCAGAGGGGAGGCTTGTTTTAAGTTATTCAAACAACCTGCGCTACATAGACTTCCGGCTTTCATAGAAAAGGTTAGTTTGTTTTAGTTGTATTTCTCAGTTAATCTCTTTGCTATTCCACAAAGAAATATCACATAAACAATCAAAACTCCTACTTGCTGATGCTTATGCAAAAATACATGCCGCTATCTAAATAACACAAATAAGTTGAATTGTCATTTATTTATTTTTCATTATTTCAAGGAAAACGCACAGCTCCATTTAATTTCCATGAAGCGCTAATCAAAAAATGTTTTCTTTCTTTTTAATTAAACGAATTGTGAAACCATTATATAAACAATTGTGCTACTAAGCAGCCAAACTCATTTATGGTAACAATGATATTGTTTCTTGGGGGAAAAAACGATTTTTATATTGTTATTTATTTATGTATTTTAGTATTGGCGATAAACTGTAGCACGATATAATGCAGTCATGAGATTCGTTCCAAAGATTCCTTCTGCAAAGAGTTTAAAATAAGTCAGCTAAAAACATTAAAAAGTCAAATGGAGTTTCAATCGCCTTGTTATTTTAATTAGGCATATAGCTAGCTTTATCTGATAGGACAACAGCACTTGGAAATTGATGGCCACCATTATAAATGGGAAGCTACCCTTGTCTATCTCTGTCTGAAATCAAAGACCATTCAGACATAACAAAGATTTCCAATTGATTAATGGGTCATGGGTTTAAAAACATGTGCAGTCTGGATATAGATGTCAAAGCACTCATTTTATTTTATTTTTTTGTTTTAATTTGCTGAAGTGACCTGTGGCAAACTCACTGGATTGTTTAGTTACAATAGCAAGACTTGAGTATCTTAAATGATTGACACCCAAATTGCTGCCAGCGGCTGCCATTTTCTTTGAATGCCATGCAAGCCAGCGTCCTAAATTCTTGAGAGGGGTGAGTCGTGGTGTAGCTGGGAAATTCCGCTCCGAGGTGAGGTTCTGCCCACTTTGGCAGCTTCATATCTGGATTCCAGTGCCAGCCAGTATCACTTACCGTACTCCATACCCATTGGAAAACTAACTGTCACCCGGGCAACGCCGACACACATCCTGACCATTTGCAAAACCAGTCAGACAAAACTCCCCTTCGGGAAAGAGACCACCTGTTTTTCCTGTGCACAACATGGTGCCTTTAAAATTCTACGGATCACGTTCATCAGTGAGCTTAGTGGAACTAAATTACTCCAGCTGTTCTCCGGTTGTATTTTCGACAATAAACTTCAATGTGGCACATCTCTTGGCATCATTTATAATCCAGTGAAGGTGTAAGTGCAGCCGCAAACACAGTGGCAGCCCTGTAGCTCTGTCAAGCTTAATTTGACAGTGCTAGCGGAGCGATTCAAGCTATTCTCAAGAGCAGCCCAACTATCAGCAGAAAGTCTGGAGACTGACCCTCTTACTCCAAACACGTAAAATAGCTCATTCTGGTGTGGCTGTTCATGTGTGAAGAGATTGCTTGTATGCCTTACAGTCCTTGTTAATACGTTATGTAGCGTCTACAGCCAATAATTTCTTTTTTACCAAATCAGCTATGGATTTGTGGTGCGCCCTGGGAACCCTGTCTAATCCCTCTAATTCTTTCTCTGCTCCTAATCCTTTTATAATTCAACTCTCTGTGTGACTTACAAGGAGTCAAGTCTAAAATGTAGGTGGAGGATTCCATTAGCTTATTTTGCCTTTTCTCGATTTAAAAGCCTGTTCCAATATGTCTGGTCAAGCACAATAGAGGGAACTTTTTCATGCTGAGGTGGGACGTGTCGTCTAGTCTCAGGCTAAAGACTTGTTTTTGGTCTGGAGCTATAGTCTTTGAGTATCTATCAGGTCAACGGAGATCAGATATCCGAGAGAAGCTTGGACATTTAAAGCCATTTCAGGAGTCTCAGCTTCTCGGGGCTTTTCCTTTGTGTTACACATGGCGTGACAGCTATCATCAAACTAGTGGGGCTCCTTCTTATCTGATGGTCAGTGTGCATCTCATCAGTCCACTAGCTAACAGGATAGAGCAGGTCAAAGGTCAGATGTCAGAGGGGAGAAAAGGAAGGAAGATGGTGGAAGACTTGAGTGATGTCTTTTGTTGTCAAATATATTTTGAGATCTTGATAGAAAAAGACGAAACTGGTGTTAGTGGACAACAAAAAATTTCAATTTACGATGGAAAAGTCAAAAGGTCACCGATGTTCTTGAATGTCAGCGGCAAAGTTAGGGGCAACCCATTAAAAACATCTCATTTTAAACCACAAAATGTCAACAAAATTGTGAAGCTGGAGGAAAAGGATACCCAGTCCGGGGAGCATGAATTTAGAAGTTAACATATTTCATTCTCGACCAAAGTGGTAGACCGACTGTCATTCCCAAAGCCAGAGGGGCTCCGAGTGTCTTGCTTTGGCTGTTAAATGGTTGGAGAGTGGAAATTTAACAAAAACTCTTGCAATAAATAAAGCACAAAAAATTATGACACCTGAAATTGCCCCTCCGTCACCTACCGTAGCCGGTCTATCTAACTTCGCTCACTGCAATGTGATAATTGGAACTAGAGGAAAGGTTTTTAGAGGCCTGCTGTACTTAATGGTACATGTGAAGCATCGGTGCCCGTTGTTTGCTGACAAATCATGTACTTTCCTCTCTCTGAGGCACCCCTTTCCTCCCGGCTAATGACTCTCTCTCACAAGCCTCCTACCCCCCAAATATGCAATAAAAACTAATTTGGCCTGCAGGGATATCAAGCCACGTTAGGCACCAGCGTGGCACCAGCTCCAAGTATCCCATTGTGCTCCGTGTATATTACTCTCTATTACTCACCCTCTGTCTTTGAGCCCCCCCAGCCCACACACACACACACCTGCCCCTCAATTGCAGATGAACGTGGGGCCGCAGTAAAGGGGTGATCCCCGCTCACAAATTCAAGAGTCCAGCTTTTATTGTCGTCTCAAAAGATCATCCCTTTCATCAGATTTCCATCGCTTCCACAGAGAGCTATTTGTTAACTCCATGGTGCACAATGGAGGCCTTCTCGATCTCACACAACACTTTCTTGCTTTCGGGGACAATTTGACGATCAATTCACCTGTTAAAAGGGGGAAAAATGGTAATTTGACTTTATGTGACGCAATGCCATCAATTTGGTACATATTACATTCATTTTGAATTAAGGCAAGGGAATATCATAACTGATTTGTATCCACAACTTGTATCATTACACTGATAGGAGGCCAACTGAAGGCCAGGTTCAGGGAGCAGGCTGGTACTTACATGGCATAATAGAACATCCGGTCCGAATGATTATTATGATGAATATTATTATTATTATTATAAAGCAATTGAGAACAAGAAGTCAAAACAGAAGCCTTGTGGGTGATGCACCTAAAACATGTATTATTATTATGTTATATTGAGGTAGCCTGTTAAGTTTCAGATTAACGCTTTTATTAAATACCCCCCAAAAAAACAAAAAACAAATTCACTGTAAATTATGCTGATATTCATCAGTAGACCAACACATTTCTCTTCGTTTTTGCACCTCACAAACAAAGAATCCTACCAAAATCTCATATCTATTGAGAAGCCTTTCTGTACCTTTTGATCATATAATCATAACGATCATAAACGTATATCTATATTTCGCTTTGTCACTTATTTCCTGTACTTTGCTTCCATCACCATTACCATATATAAAATATGGTAATGGTGATGGAAGCAACGATGGTTTTACAAAGGCTGACTGAAAATGAATGCTTTGTTTTGCCAAGGAGGAACATAAATTAGTTTTTGTGGATGTGTGCATGACTTCTCTACAGATGGTGATAACACATTTATATGAGTATCAAGAGTAATGTGGGCCTGTTTTGACAGAATAACAAAGAACTTTTAGGAAACTCATTTTAATAGCTAGTGAGGAGGGAACTAGGTCTGATTTGTTTGTTTTCGCTGTTTAGGTTGGGTTAATGCTTTCAAACCCATTAAATGTGCAACTCTTTAGCTAACCACTAGAATTTAGTCATCTGCCGCCCCCCAGTGTTTGAACACGTAAAATTACATCAAGGCTACAGTGGTGGGAGCGGGTGGTGTTACTCTACCAATCTGAAATATCTCTCAGACAGCATATTTCACAGTGACTTTTCAAATACATTACTGTTTTTAGAGATCATAACAGAGGGATTAATTATGAATTCCTTCGATCACCCTGACTTAACATCAAAATGAAGGGTTAGGGTTAACAGCAGCAGGTAGAAAACTGTTGCTATGAGGAAAAAAAGCAGAAAACAAATGTGAAGGCTGTACCAACAAAAAAACATTTATACAATCACAGAGCTTGAAATGGCTGCATTTCAAATTTATTCAACATGTTGACTTAGGACAGAGCGAATACAAAGACTTAAATAACTAGAGTTTGAGAAAGTTTTAAAGGCTCCGTTTGGTACCGCCAAAGTCTAGACAGCATCTAAGTGTGAAAATGACATGGAATAAATCTGAGCCCTCAGACAAACTTTATACACAGATAACAACTTATGTGGGGGTGGGGTGTAGTCAATGAGAACGTGTTAAATTTGGTCCATTAAGCCCATAAGGTAATGACAAAATTTTCTAGTCAATATTAAGCAATAGAAACACAAGGTTTTTTTTTTTTTACTCCCTTAGTCTATAAAAAATGTCACAACATCGATGAAAAATAAAATGCCAAAAATTATGGTTATGTTTTATGATAAACGCCATTACACCCTTACATTTTTATGTTCATTTTTCTGAGCATCACACTCAATAAATGTTAAAAGTTTGATGTAATAAATCCAAAAAATGTCTTTCTCATTCAAGAAATTGAACATGTTTTGGTATTTTTCTTAATAAATCACTGTCAAACTGACAAAGTAGATTTTTTAAATTGATAAATGTTTTAAGTGCTGATGTAACCCATACACAGTTGTTTCATGGGAATGTCACAGCACTGTGTAGCAGCCTTAAACAACAGCACTCTGCAGAACTGAGGTGCTGTACATGATGTGCTTAGTTAAGGATACAGTATATTGTAATGTACAGCCGGTAAAAATGTGTCAGCTAGTAGCGTAACAAACTGACTCTACTCAGGCACAGAAATATAGTAATAACAGCACATGTACACACTGTACACACACTGATCTCAAGACATAAAAACACACCAGCCATGTTTATTTTGTCAATTTCAGAATTTCTGTATCAGTCTAACTCATAGCCTCCACCCTACTGCTCTCCCTCCCTTTTGCCCCTCATTTCCCTTTCCCCTGTCTAAAAGACCCCAGGAATTAGCCGGTAAGGCACAGCATTTGTATAGCGCTTCCAGTCTTTGCCATATTTGCTGCTGCAGCGGTGCTCGTCGCGCACACAGCGGTGGACCAGCAGGATGGTCATGTAAACTATGTAGAAGTATGGCAGTATATGGCCAAAGCCACAGGCGGCACAGTACGCAAGTGACCCCATCAGGTCCCCCGTGTAGTTAAAGTGCCGCACCACTCCCCAGAAACCCGAGGTCAGGAGCTTGCTGTGGTGGATTCCACCATCAGCGGAGCGGTAGGAGCACTCGATGAATGTTGGCTTCCGGCCCCAAATGGAGCAGGAGCCCTGGGTGCGTCTGAAAAGGTCCTTCTGGTGGTTGGTGGAGCGGAAGATGTAATACCCAACTAGGCCAAGCAACAGGACAGCCAGGGCGTGGGGGTTTGAGAGCTGGACTGGGTGGTACACTAGATAAAGACCCTGGAGATCAAAAAACACCTATTTACACTTTGTGTCTTAAATCTACTATTAAATTATCAGTGCTATATTGTGGAAAACAGCAACATTGTTCTAGAATGCAAATTTGTTCATTCATTTATTTAAATATTTGATTTATTCAGATGCTTTGATTTTAAAGATTAATTAGGAGAGAAATATTAAAACAGAGATTATTGCTACTCGGTGTTTGCATGGATAAGAGCACTACCTGCAGCGTGTAGAGGTACGGCAGCCAGACACAGTCACCCCAGCCCAGGTACCATCCGAAGTGGTCATGGCAGATATCGATGGTCTTCAGGTACCACGCCTCATTCCAGAAGAAATCCAACACGTACATGGCCTGTAAGAAAACACACAACAGTATGTCTCGACAACACATTGAGAGCTAATATCGATGTCTTTGCTCATGCTGTTGCTCTCGTAGTTTTACTTCCACATACCAGTAACCAGTGTCAGCTAACCACCATGAATTAACCTTTGAACTGCATGCATTTTATGGAACTGTCCTTACTCAGGGTGGCTAACTCAGACAGCTGCATTAGTTCTGAACCATGCCTGTTGTAATAAGTCACAAAGACATCAGGAAGCTCTAACTTAAAAACATACAACAAATATGCACCACAGATTTGTTGATTTACCAAGCAAAGATAATTTCACAAGTCAACATTTGGTCATTTAAGGAAATTTCAATTTATTCTACTTGTAACACACTTTCTTTAAGTGTTTGTTTACACAAATTAAGATGTGTGGACTCTTGCCATTGATTTCACCTGCCCAGGTGTCTACCAGGTCCACAAGTCCTGACTGGAGTTTACATGAATGTGTGAAAAGCATGTGTTATTTGTGATACGCACTGAGTCTAAAGATTAAAAACTGATCAACCTAGCATATACAGAGGAACTTTTATTTAGAGTCATTAGGTTGACGGGTTCTGTTTCACTTTGTGGTTTTCTTTTAACTATACATGTAGTTTTTGAGAATCCTCTTTCAGATGTTTGTTTCTTTGTTTTGAACTACTGACACTGATCCTTTCTATTGTAGTTTTACCCAACATTTCCATTCGTTAACTGAATCTCACCATCTTTCCAAAAAATAACTTGAATTTAATAAATTCATCCAGTATTATGTGGCTCACTTTCCCAAACAAGATGGGTTGTACTCATACACTGTATGGTGACATGAGAGCTTCCCAAAAGTGAAGCAAAAGTGTCTCGATTTCCCCCTGGTGGTGAACTGCAGTAAAGCTACTAAGCCCCTCATCCATCCTAACCCTAACCCTACTTTAGGTAAGACTTGGGCCAACTTAAAACTCAAAGTATTCCTCAAATAAACCAAAAATAGCTTCTTCTGACCTAGGTAGTTCTTATTACACTGGAGTATGTTCCAAGTTTTTATTTTTCTAGTCAGTTCGGTTTTAACTAGTTATTTATTGCCATAAAATGGTGGGAAACATTATGATTGACACCTGAGCTGTGTTTGCATTTGGATGGGGATGTATATGGGCAGGACCTCGATATTGCAACACCACTTCTGAGCAGACTCTGGTACCAAATGTCATCATTATGTCATGTCACAAATATTTGTATACAGTGGGAGAGAGTGATGATGGGTTGTCCATCTTTAATGGCTGTACCAAGTCATAACCTATTATATTTTTAAATTGAGTCAAGAAGATTCTTGCACTATTCTTACTTAGTTGAAAGATGCTGAGGATTGATGGGTTAAGGTTATCCGATATTATCTGATCTGATCTGAAGTTATGTAAGCTTTTTAAGTGAGCCAAACATGATATCTTTCTGGAAATCACAATATTTTGAGAGGGAAGAGGATAAAGACAAATAAGATATACGGCAAGATTCATCACACAGTACAATAAATTAACTTTTCTATGCATCAGCCAGGTCTTGAACCCATGACCTTAGGCATCAAAGGCAGATAAACTTGAGCCACATAGGTACTGTGAGCTGGCAGGAAAATTGGTATTCAGATGACCTTCTAGAACTCATGAAGGGCTCCTTATTTGCAGCTTACCCCTTCAATATATATAACACCATGCATTACAATAAGAAAATTACTAGGTTTCTTTACATGAAAATGAAAGGATGGCCTGTCAGCAGAACAGCACGGACCATAATAATTGAAGATTTATCAAAAGATGGTTAAAAATCATGTGCCTCTGATCCAGTGTGTCTCTCTTGCTCCTGGGGATCTACTGCCTATTGTACACGTTTCTCCGCTCCAACGCAGCTAATTCAAAGGATCGGCTAGTTATTTTGCTTGATAATGAGCTGATTGTTTACATGAGGTGTGCTGGAGCAACTAAAACAAAATCAAACATGTTTCATGCCAATTACACAAAAATGTAGGAGGAAAGAGGATTAAAGATTTTTAAGCTTTTGAGAAAAATTGAGTGATGGACATGTATGGTTGCTTAATAAAGCTTTTTTCAGAATTTTAAAAATTTAGATGACTACTATAGCGCCACCCTCAGGATTATGAGTACATAAAACCAGCTGAGGACATTTGGCACAGGACTTGACCTGTGTACAAAGTTGTAAATACTACTACTAATAAAATATGCTCTGACATATTGATCCACCCAATAAAGAAATCCTTCTCTTTAATTTAATCTTACCTGCAGGACGTTGACAAGGATCATGGAGTTGGTGACTTGGCCATACAGTTCCTGCTGCTTGGCCATGTAGGACAGATTGATGAGAGTCCAGGCTATGATGCCGGGCCGGCCATTGAAGAAGAGCTTGAAGTCAAACCACTTGCCGATACGAGGGTTGAACTCGATGCCCATCATGTAGTCATAGAAGATGTTTCCTGTGAATTTGCTGTAGAATCACACAAAAGGACGTGTATATAATACTTAATACAAAACTAGTTCACCTTTACCAACACTGTAGAGATCAGCTCCAGCACCTCGTCACTGGTTATATGTTCGCCAGTACTCACCAGTCTTCAGAGTTGGTGGGGAAGAGGTAGGCCTTTATGAAAGCAAAGGTGGACACTGTGTAGCCCAGTATGTTGGCACACCACATCAGGGGGATCCAGTTGTCAAAGATGATGGTAGGAGAGAACCAATAGAAATAGTAGGCGTTGGCAAACCATAGAGCATGAGTGATGAGCCAACACTGCAGCCCATTGATCTCATACTTGTTAATTAGGCCTGCAGAAGGGAATGAGTGACAACACAGGAAGTAGACTTTAAAGAGATACTATTAAGCAGGCAGTCAGATTGTTGTTAAAATTGGACCTTTATGGATTGGTGAGCGCAAGTGTCTGTTTTAATTACCAGCAGGAGTACGTGCTCCATCCTGTACTCCACCAACATAGCCAGGAATCAATTTATGGGTGACGTCAGGAACATACATATATAGAAATGCCTAAAGGAAAATACAACCAGTAATTTGCTTATTTTTTTCAGCAGCCAACAACTCTTTTTTTCCTTTACATTATTATTACCTTATTCTTACCTGAAAAGCTACCCAGATGGAATATATCTTGGCAGCTGACCAGGTGAAGGAAGCTGTCCGGGCCCAGATAGAGAGCAGCGTGGTCTCTCCTTGGAGCAGCTCAAACAGAGGCTGGCTGATGGAACACTGGTACTGGTCACAGGCCATCACAAAGTAAAAGACAATGAAAGGGGCAAAGCAAAGGAGGCCCAGCACAGCAATTAGGGAAAGCCAGTCCACCTCCCTGAGGATAAATCATGTACAGACAGAAGTTATTCACACATCTCATGTATTCCACTAAATGTTTACTAAAAAGTCAAACAAGGGTAAGACTTTTGCCAATAAATTTCTACTTTAAAGTTGTCGGAGTGCTTTTTCTGCCATTTTTATGATGTTGCAATTTCATTTTACTAATTTCTTCTACTTTACATACATCACTACAAAGACTGGACTAAGCAGACAGCAGAGACTGGAGATGTCAGAGAAGCAGGAAAAGCACATGCTTAACTTATAACACAATGATGACCCCGGTTTATTCAGCTGCCCCAGTGTCTCTGCACGCTGAATATAAAATCATCCTATTTCACTTTGTGACCATTTACATACACGTTGGCCTATATTATTACCATGTTGTATACAATATATACTTAAACACTCAAACACTATGTTGTAAGATTAAAAAACACCAAACATCAAGTGAAAGAAGCAATTAATAAAAATAATTCACCTACCTTTATTTGTAATGTATTTTCAAATTAATTCACTACACTGCAATGTCCAAGTAACAAGTGGGAAGCATGATTAATACAATGTAAAGATAGTGCAGTCAAAATATTTTTTCCTAATGTCTGCTATGCTTGGACCTTAACAGTCTTGACCTGGTGCTCACATGTCTGTCTGGTACTATGGGCTGTGGGCCTCTATGGGCCTCAGAATATTTACTGCTTAAGGCAAAAGGAAGCAATATTATTAGGGCAAAAAAATCTTCATATTAGCTCTACAACTTTAACCTAAGCTAACGAAGGCTACTTATGTAGTAACATTGGAATGATGTAGTCTGTGCTGTGTTTTTACTCATTACTCCTTGTCATTACCCAAAAAACAAAACTTTTTGGGGTCATAAGCACATGACTAAACAGTCATCCCCATCATCAACCCTACCTTTGGGCATTGTGCTGTGCACTGAATCTGCATGAGGATACAACTTAAAAATCATTAAGTAACCACACTGGAATACAGTTCAAACAAATTAAGCTTTGGTTTGTGTCAGGGTTTACATTAGCTGGTATATGCTGGCTTTTAACCATTATCAAATGTATCTGACCAAGCAGAAAAAATATCAACACCCAAAATGTCAGGTTGCAAACTGCCAAAAAATTATTGAACATTTCAATTCCTGTGAGATACGTGACCAAGCTATCATTATTAAAAACTTCTGTACAGTTTTCATTTAATTTCATTCCTACTTTACAGTGTTTCATCATATGATCATGTGCCCAACGCAATTTGCAACTGAAACACGCTTCAGCTTGTCAGTTAACTGGAGGTGGAGATAGCTAAAGGTAAGCAGACGTCTCTGTGTTATTTGTTATTTAAGTCTTCAGCCGAGGCCAGCACATGCATAGAAGGCATCAAACTCCTGCCCCCCAAGAAACAAGATGAGAAATACTGTCAAAAAAAGTGTTTCAAACCAGAATGGAAAGAGAAATTCAAATGGTTTTGGCGTGAAACGGTCGATGGTACCGCCAAAATGTTCTGTTATATTTGTGAAAGGGCAGAAAGGACAAACGGCTTCACCAAAGGCTCTATAAATTCGTCCTCAGCACTTATGCAAAAACCAGTGTTTCTCCTAATATTTTTTCAGCCCTGGTAGCAAGAGCTGATAGAGACAATGCACACGCACAAAATTCTTCTCTCATTTCTTCCCCCATATTTGTCCCTTTCCCTTCTTCCCCACCTGTGCTTTGGTTTGGCGATATGATCACGATACAGTACAATTTCTGTAAATTTCATGACATAATGTCCATACAAAATAACAACACACCTCATGACAACTAATCATTTAAATTTTGTGGATTAAGTTCTGTGGCTTACAGAATATCTAAACCCCCAAAGCGCAGTTTTCAGATGAAAAACAAGGTATTTGGGTGTTTAAAAAGGGTTTCTGATTGATTCAGATCCAAATCTTGACATTTTTTTGAATCCTCTCCTACTCTCTCAGCAGTGCACTACCACAGGGTCACTACTGTGCACTGCAAAGTCTCTGTTCTGAACATAGCCCATTTTAAATAGCTACTGAAATTACTTCAAAACTAGGATTCAGATCAGTCTACTTGAGCATATTCACAAGCAGCGATCACACTCGGATGCAGCACAAACAAGCTGCATGAGATCACCAAGGAGGGGTGTTCTTACCTTACATCTAGAGTTGAATCAAGTTTTAACAAGGCAAATAGGCAATTTTAAAATTAATTCAAAAACTTATACTCAAAATCTGTTCAGGAAGTGGTCTTATTATCAGTTGTCTATATATTTATGCAAATCAACAACTAAACAATGTGACATTTAGTGTATGAGGGCCAGGACCACTGAGCTTCTATTCTACTCTCTGTTGTTTGTCAGTTCATTAAAAAAGTCCATTAAAATTGGAGTGAAAGTGATCACACATCAACAAGCTCTGATTTATGACTCCATAAGAAGCTTTGCTTTATTTCTGTGGTTAGCCATAATAGCAAAAGTTCAGTCAGGAAGACTATCTGCATTCCCACCATATTAAATCGTGTTAACTCACAATAGTCACCCTTCTCTCTCACGTCACTTGTATCTCCTCTGCTTCGGCGGGCTGTCACATCATGATCAGCTGTTCATATGAGCTGATCTCATTTATCAAACAGATGAGTGCCACTCTTGCTATCATGCCGTTTCGGTCCTTTTAAATATGTCTCTGTTCCCTGCCTAGTTCCTTCATGCTGCTGCTGCTGTGCACACCCCTCCACCTCCCCATCTCCACCCAATCCTGGAAGTTCCACCAGCTCCATCATTTCCAGTTTCAGCAGAGTCATTAGTCGCCACCACCAGTGTCTGGACTCCACTGGGGGATCTATAAGTGCTGAGGCTTAGGAAGACAGCCATCAATCACAGTCTCTCTATAGAGTCCAAGCACTAAAGACTTTTACTCATATCAATAATTTATTGTGTTAATAAATAATATTTAATTATTGTGTAAACATTTGTATCTTCTTTATTCTCATCTCTCCTGATTAAAATATAAAACGCAGTGGATTTGCAGTCTGACAATACTAATAATACTAGTAATCGGTATTTTTACATGCTTTTTGTTACACAAAACAATATAAAAATAATATAAAATACACATCAGAACCCTTAAAGTTCTGAATAAACTTTCTGATTTCCCCAGGCTGATAATGTGTGTTAATTCATAGTTGACCACATTAATAATCAAAACTCAGCCAATTATTAACCCCCATCCCCCCACCTCTCACCCCTCACTCATCAAACATGACCCGGTGTATATACAGTAGCTAGCAACGTACAAACTGGTATGGCCTCGGTTAGCAGGACCACTGATTTCAAAGGCCAGTTTTCTTTGAGCTAGTGGGATTTAACTTGTCTTTATCCTTGAACTGCCTCTCAACACAGCTAGCAAATGAAGCTCTGACGGGATGCAACAGCCTGGTACAATATAGTTTAGCACCTCAGTATATCCCTCACCATGTTTATTGGCATCATGTCCTTTTCCACCATAAATCCTGTGAGTAATTTGTCTGTGCACGCTCATCTCTACAGCTTCTTTTAACACACAGACACAATAATTTGTTTAGAAGGAAGACATTCCACTTTTGAGTGATGTGCAAGCGGGCCATCTGCTGGAATAACAGTTAATTACCTTGCAATCATCATTAACGTCCCTACCAGCAATGCTAGTTATCCTGGATAATACAGTATAACTGCTTGTGTTTAATTTGTAAGTCTGTGTAGTAACGAACTAAAGGAAAAGAAATCAAAAGACCGTGCTTTATTCTTCCTCTTGATCAGGAACAAGAGAACCAAACTAAAGTTGTGTATAATCCACTCACCATGCTCTGCCCCATTGTGCTGGCTGCTCCATCTGCTCAGATGTCTTCCCATTGGCACTGTGCCGGGCTCGTATCCTGGTGGCCTCCATGGCCACTGCACCTTCGATTTCTGATGAAGGATCACATCAGATCAGATCAGTGATGCACTGGTATGCTGTTCTTTACTATCACAATTCTTTAGGACAACCTAACTTAAAGTGGCAGTCACCAAATGAACAAACACTTAAGGGCGTTGATGCAATTTAACTTTTCTCACAGATTTGGTGTCTTTCAGTGTCTCTTTTAACAAACGCTCACCAGTTTCAGAGGTGGGGTTCAGTTCCACGACACTAACTTGTGAACAGATAATGACTAATTGGGGGAATTAAAGTGCATGTCCTTGATGATGTAAGATAACAGAACCTTGAGTGGAGGCCAGAATGATAAAACTAACATGAACCCAGGTTCTCTGCTCCTCTGTTACTGCAACTACGTGTCTCTCTCCCAAACACATACAGTCTTCTGAAGTAAAAGCAATGCAAAATATGCTACAACATTCTTAACCTTAAACTATAATACATACAATATAAGTTAACAATTTCCTCAAAACCCCTGTTTTGTTTAAGAGTTGTTGTTTTTTTTTTCAAATTTGTCCCACAGACAGCAGAAATAGTGGGAGGGGAATACCCCACCGTTGCATAACTTCAGTACAATCAAAACATTCAGTCTTTTCTGCATATATGTCCAGTAAACTGAATGAGAGCACTTGTAGACACATGCACGTCCATTTTATGACGTTAATTTACGTGAACTATTTTTGAATAACAGTGACAGTCATTAATTTGTGTCCTAAGCGGCGCTTCTCAAAAGCCATGCCGACATTATTCACATCGATTAGTGCTATAAAAGCGTTAAGCCGGATTTTAATCCCGTTACAGACGAGCTACTCAGCGGTGTGTTCCTCACCAGCGGCTTGTTGGACCGACAGTCAGATCCTCTGGTTTGTCCTCGAGGTTCAGGCGCTGGGTGTCACGTAACCGTCAGCGATAACTGACGCAGGCGCCACAGGCTCCGCCCACAACGTATCCATTACTGCGTCAGACCAATGGCGTCCCTGCGGAGGCGGTCCCGGGGAAGGAAACAGACCTGTGGTTGGACAGCCCTGACTGGAGCCACCAGCGCCTGACCAACGCTAGTGGCTTTGAGCAGTGAAGCCACAGTGCGACGGACTGGTAATATTGTGAAACAGCTGAAGCCGGTGTCTTCTCCGCGTGTCAAACATTGGCCTTTGTCATCCAAGCGTTTTCTTTTTTTTTTCGTTTAGGTAGTCATATCATTGCATAAAGACATGTGGCATCTAACATTTTCACTGCGAACAAAATGTCGCTTAGATTTCCTAAACTACGTTCATATAACCTGAAATGAATGGAAGTCATATTTTGTTTTCCCATTTAACGGTTGTCACTGGTGGATGCAGTGTTGCGCAGTTACTCTCTAATGGTCATTTTTGTATGTAGTGTTTGACTGTACTGTGACCGTTTGTAGTTTGTAGTGGCAGTCCACTTATGTGACTGCTTTTGTTTAATATTCAGTTGTGTCTTTGGATTTTGTACACTCCATTGATTTTTGTGGGTGTGGCCCCCTTGTTCATTAGGGTCAGGTTGTGTCACTGGTTTTTTCACTTGTGTAGTGTGCATTTTGTGGAAATAGCAGTTTGTGTTTGGGTCTTGTTTTGAGCTTATGGTAGCAATTTTGTAGTTTATCTACTTGGTTAGACAACTTCGGTTTGATTTGTAGCTATTGCATTCTTCCCGTATTGGTCACACATCATGCTGTATATTGGTATATGCAGTAACTCTTAAGTGGTATCAGTGTTTTCACCTCATGGTGGTAGCCAGATACTTAATCAAGTGGGACTGGCACCCACTGATTTGGCTACTAATTTAATCCACAAAGTGTCTTTGGTGCTTTTGATGAAATCTTATCCATATTTGACTCCTTACTCCTGTGGGTCGCCTTCTGATAGGAGGGTCAACGTATCGATTCGCATCCTCTGTAGCAGCATGTGCAGAATGCAAGTTCATCTACTATTCGGTCTCTCCTATTAGCTTGTCCTGCTCTCCTAAAATGCTCCTACAGGTACCAGAGTTACAGAGGGAGAGAGTAAAAGTTCTTGGGAGGTTTGAAAGAAGATATTTTGAATTATAAAGTGAGAAAATTTAATGTTATAACCTTGTAATTTAACAGAATACCTGGTAGGTCTCCGTTCTTATGCAGCGGTGTGTGATGACCCCCTGATGTTTAGCTTTTGGGTTCAGTGTTTTTTTCTGCTAATTCTGATGTTTTCCACTTGATTATGCTTGGTCTAGATTATTTAGGATGGCTCTTCCACTCATTTTTGTCTCATTTTTCTTAGATCACCAGCTGCCTGTTGGTTTGGTTTATTTTCGTTTTACGTTCAACACACCACACACACATACAAAATGGCACCTACTTCAGACGTTCACTCTACAGACTAATTGTCACGTTTGCTTAGTTACAATAACATTATACTTAAATGACTTTAAAACTTGTCTGGCCCACTTTGCCTGAGCTGTGACAGAGTTTCAAAGTTTGGATGCAGGCCGTTTAGTGTTTGCAAGTGCATGTACATATATTGGCCACTAGAGGGTAGGGTTCAGCTGTGACATAAACAGCAGCAATCCTACAATGAAAAACGCATGTGCATACCACCACCATCATCATATGTCTGTAAAGGGGGAATTACACTGAATTTTATATCTACTTTCCACATTATTTTCTACCCTGTTAAAAACAATCCAACCAATTTAAAGAAGCGGAATACTCTGTTAAATCAAGCACAACGCTAACCTTCTTGTCATCCACCATGACACTTTCAACATCAGCGTGAACCAGTGATCATGGACTGAATGATGTGTTCTTGGGCCAAACCTGCCAAAAAAGACAAATAGCTGAACTCACTTCACTTAGACCTCAAATGTAAACTAAAAATGGAGAGAGGAGGAGACGATCCTTGTTTATTTTCATGTCCACCTTTGAAATGTGTTGAAATGGGACCAGTTGATTAGGGGTATTTTCTCATCACTGCTTTCTCTAAAACTGTGAATGAGGATTCATTCCTATCTCATTACTTGTGGCTTTTTGTGCCAAGTCAGACATTCCACTATAGCATTATCCTATCATGCAATCTGCAGCAAACACAAAATCTTCCAGAACCTGACTCTGCTCTATGAAATGCAGCTGTGGACAGTCTCCAAAAGGTTTTCATTTGAATTTGAGAATTTTTCTTAGACCAGAAAATTCGCCTAGGTTCCTCCCAGATCTCATATTAACATCCTACATCATCAAATGACCCCCATCTTTCTCTTTTTCTGTTGTTTTCAGCTACAGTATGTCTAGACCAACTAATCTTTCCTTTTCCCCTCTGCGATCCGTCTGTTTTTTTGTTGTTTCCTTCAGTCTTTGTCTCAACAGTCCTTGTTCTGTTTCTCTCTTTCCATTCCCCTTTGATCAGATGCCTTGTTGCTATGCTGTATCCAGACAGTGTGATGTATCTGGGCCAAGCAGCAGACATCAAATATGCTTCCAAATACTGTATGTCTGTGAGAAAGAGGAGGTTTTCACTGTTGGCTACCTTGTGAAATCTGAGGTGAAAATGCACTAGTTGGCTCTCAGGGAGATCATGTATTTTGGTAATATGTTTGATGGTTTGGGGTTTTATAGATGTTCATATTTGGTAATTACAGTATATACCATAGCACAATATACAGAAATATTGTACACTTTTCCCATCAAAATATATAGATGCAGAAAGGAAGACAACACCTGTCAGTGGTGACACATAATGTCTATTAGCAAGATTTGACAGCTCAACAGCCAACCATCTACATGAATATAGTTATTGTTTGTTTTTTAGGCTACTTTATCCTCTCCTAACACTGAAGTCACAAGTAATCCCACAGTAGACAATAGACAGCAGATGTGAAATTTGTGCTTTTCAGATTTTATTTAGGTTTACTTTAGCTTTAGTGAATTAGTACGGGGACGTGCAGTTATAGATTTGTACAATAGGAGCAAATCAGAATTTCTAGCATCTATTCCACAAACTAAAAAGGCAAAATATTATGACATTATTACAGTGCAGGGAAGACGCTCTGTGCCCTGTCTGTGTGCATATTTATGTGACAATATAGAAAAAAACTAGCAGGGGTTTATACACATATAAGTGCGGAAAGGTGGGGTAGGGGTGGGGCAAGTTGTCTGAAAAATCTGCAACCTAATCAGCTCCCCTGGGAGAGTTCCTGTATGTCTGTATGCACATCAGTTTTTATGTCACATGTTAGAAATTAGTAGCTAGGATGGTGCATTTTTGTGTGTGTGTGTGTGTGTGCATGCTGCTCTTTGTTAATTTTAAATGATTGGGAATGCAACAGCCCATGCTGCATCGGAGATGCAGTGCAACCTGGTTCTTTAATAATTTACTCTAAATACATGTGAAAAATGAATGAGTAGGTCCTCTCATCTGTAAGTCCTCCCCTTCCTCCCTCTCTCCCTCCCTCCCTTCCTCTCTCTCACCATTCCTCTCTCTCTCTCCCTTCCTTTCTCCCTCCCTTACTCTCTCTCCCCCTTCTCCTCGTTTTCCTCATAGAAACATTACCCTACCTCTCTCCTGTAGTTTCATAATAAAACCCCTACATACATTTTAATATCAGGGAGAATTTACAATCCTGTGTGTGAATAAAACAAACTAAAACTTAATATGCCAACTCCACTACATGTTAGACAGGTCCTTGGGCAAAAATGGACTGATATGGGAATTCTGGGCTGATACTGATTTTTTAAAGTGACAATTTATAAATTTATATATCTATAACTGATATTGTGTTAAGAAAATAAAGAAATCCTTTGTATGAAAAATAGCTGAACTGAACTTTTACAACCTTATACCCCACCCCTGCAAGTCATCAGAATGGTGGTTAACACTGTCGCCTCACAGCGAGAAGGTCCTGGGTTCAATGCCCGCGTCAGGGCATTTCTGTGCTGAGTTTGCATGTTCTCCCTGTGCCTGCGTGGGCTCTCTGCGGGTACTCCGGCTTCCTCCCACAGTCCAAAAACAGGTTAGGTTAATTGGTTATCCTGTTAGGGGTCACGGAGTGGGGGCTGGAGCCTATCTCAGCATCTTCGGACGAAGGCGGGGGACACCCTGGACAAGTCGCCAGTTCATCGCAGGGCTGACATATAGAGACAAATAACCATCCACACTCACATTCACACCTACGGGCAATTTAGAGTGACCAATTAATCTAACCCCCAGTTTGCATGTTTTTGGACTGTGGGAGGAAGCTGGAGTACCAGGAGAGAACCCACGCAGACACAGGGAGAACATGCAAACTCCATGCAGAAACGCCCTGACCCGGGAATCGAACACAGGACCTTCTTGCTGTGAGGCTACAGTGCTAACCACTGCACCACTGTGCCGCCGTTATGATAACAAAAACAACAAAACAGCCAAGCCTGCCAAGAACTCCATGGTCATCATTCTTGAAGCATTATTTGCATTGATCATTACACTGGTGTTGTGCACGTTTCCATGATGAGCACGTAGTTCTCTGCGGGTAGGCACTGTTATATGGACTCATGGCTGCTCACAGAAAACCAATTTAATGCCAGGTGTATAGGTGTAACCGCCATCAAACTTCCTGAACCGAACTGAGTTTCTCAAAAGGTTTCTTGTTCTAGGGTATCAGTTCCAGCAACTGAAATGCAGGATTTGTGGTTTTCAATAATGTATTGTTTCTCCAGCTTACATGAGGCATACACATGTCACAATAAGGAAATAAACCCATTGTACTACCATGTAAAATTGACATATCATTTTGTGTAAAGTACAGGTCTACAGGTGGCATACCACTCGTGCTCACACATGAAGGCACTTATTACCTACCTGTTGAGGATGTACCACACCCCAGTGAGTGCACCAGCTAGCCAGGAACCAGAAAGGAGCCATGCTGTGAGGTACAGAGCGATCACATACACCGCTTGGAGCGAGAACACAGTGGCTCCAAATACGACTGGAAAAAAGAACAACTAAAACATTTTATTTTCCTCAGTGTAGCACTGAGCACTAGCTGATGTTGAAACTAAGGGCACACTCACACTTGTCCCTGTAATTTCATACCTTGCCAGAGCACAAATTTTCCCCCTTCCACACTTCCCTGCTGGCCTGCAATAACACTGCTCTGAGTGCATCCATGCCTGGGTGTAGTTACTACTTGTACCTATGTCATCACGTTGAGAGAACATGACTGCAACTTTATTGGATTTGTGGCTTATTTGGAGTCTTTTAGCTCAAATACAGCATTTTTTTTACAATATATACACACATTCTTCACATTTCAGGTGTTATCTTCTCTGTGTTACGGAACTTCAGCAGCTTTACGTATATGTGTGTTTCTGCAATTGAGAAAGAAAAGTAATATTTATCAAACTTGTTCATCCAAATCCGCTCTCTCTTTTAAAACATTATCCTTTTTCAAATGTTTGCATATGTCTGTGCGGCCATGTTGCAGATTATGTCTCTGGATGCCAAAGTGTATGTGCATGCACGCGTATTCTTTGTAAACTCTTTGTGTGGGTGTTTCCGCAGGCATATTGTAAATGTGTCTGTTTCTGTGTGCGTCTGTGTGTGCATTTTTGCGTGTTGTGACGTACGTGTGTGTTTAGTCTTTGAGATGCGTCAGTAACTGGGGCAGAACTGATTGTTGCTGATGGCTGTAGGCAAGCACAGACCTACATTCTGCTCTGCCATACAGAAGAGGAGGGGGAGGAAGAGACGTGCAGGGTAGTAAAAACTGGGGTCTCTCCTGTACTTTCGCTCCTTTATCAACCCTCTCTAGAGCAACCAGCTTGACTTGAGTTTCCGTATCTTTGTTTCCTATCCCGTCTCCATTACCCTCCTACATCATTTTATCTGCACTGACACTTGGACTTACTCAGCACTCAGTAGAGAGTGGAGTGATGGAGAGAAAAGTGTGACCAAAATAGAATAGAAAAGCTTGTTTCTCTTATGATGTCGATGGAAAACTAAAGATATCTGTAGTTATCACAGATTCAGTACTGATTTATTTGTATTTAGGATTATGAGTAATTGTTCCATCTTCAAAAATGTGACATAAAGTAGAAAGTATCAGATACAGACTTTGAAAGATTCAGAATGGAGAGACAAAAAGGGAGTTTCTTAATCAAAGCCGGTTTAATAAGAAAATGGGTCATCACCGGGAGATCAAACTAACAAGCAAAAGTACAGTTTAAGGAGACAGGGAACTTATTAATCGAGGAACAAACAGGATCTAACACAAGGGACTTACAAGGAAATAACACTTGACTGCTCTCTGGTAACAAAAAAAAGACAATCTGCCACAGGAAGAAAATAACACACAGCTTAAATACAAAATGAGGGGGAGAGAATTGGACACAGCTGGAACACATTAGAAAGGGACGCAATCACATACACATGAGGGAAGACAAATTAACAGGACATGGGGATTAAGACATAACCAAAATTTCAAAATAAAAAAGGAAACACAGAATGACCATAACAGACAGACACTTAACACTACCGGACCCTGACAGAAAGAGGTTGGTACATACTGCCAAAAGATGCATTTTACATCATTTTTCAGATTGAAAGCATGATTTTGTAAAATTATATATTTTGATTTTGGTTTTCATGAAAAAATCCTTCCATGGCCCAGACCCAAGCTGTCAGAATTTATTTATTGGAGACCCGTCATTAGTGGATTGCAGAACAAAACTTCTTGATACAGTCATGATGTGTGTCATAGTAAACTTAAAACATATGAACACGATAACAAGCTCAAGATAGGTAAATCTACAGACTGACAACTTTATTTATCCCTGACAGAAAATTGTAGAGTTGTAGCAGCAGGTCATATAAATCACAAAAATGTGGTCTTTAGAATTTTTCATTCTTTTCTAGGTAATGATGAATCAAGTGAAGACTTCTTAATATGCCATTCATAATTAATACGGTTTTATGTGGCTAATTAGTTTCTGTGTAATTACATATATTTCATAGGCAAGGGACACCAGCCTAATGAGTATGTATATACATCCTTCAACTTATGGGAATCAAGTGACCTGAGGCTGATTTCTTATTGGTTTTTCTACCATCTTCCATGGCTGTCTGTGCCCTGTGCCAGTCAGTGTTGACTTATGTTATTTCTCTCCAATGTCATTGATTCCCGACATCTGTTATTCAAATTTAATCAATCAAATTAAACTCAGTGCTTTGAGGAAATGAAGGCACCTTCAAGGAAAACAGAATAAATAAAATCAAATTCCATAATTTGTTTGCAAAAAAAAAAAAAACATTCTCTGGAGGAACAAAATAACAGGAAAGAGCTTGGACCAGACCAATATAAGTTAAAATTCCAGCAGCAGACAAGTGGAACCCACTCCCCCCAAAATAATAATGTCTGGCTATAATGTCTCTCTGGGTCACTTTTGTATGCCAGGCAGTTTGGAAATTTATCTAACCTTTGTCTCATTACAAGTGGAGCCCCCTTATTAGATTCTATGGGCAGTATTCTCCTCCAAACATTGCTGACTGATCTGACCAATTCTACACAAAGATGTGATCAGTGTGTATAAGGGTTAGTTTCAGTTTTCCTTTCATCTTGCCAACTCTTCGTTGAGTGGTTGTGAGATAAACAAAGAACCTGCATTAAGCCTGGCGCCCTGGATCTGTTCAGCTGTAACCTCAGGTGTCAACACACTGTTGACATTCTGAGACATCCAGAGGACTAGGACAGGAGGACGTGTGGTCACACAGCGACAGAGGGTTTAAAGTGAAGTTTTACTGTAACTGCCCTGTAAAAGTGAGGGTAGTGTTGAACCAGAAATGCTGCTTATAGCTTGAGGAGGCAGATGCATTTTAAAAGGCGGCCATGTCCCTCCTACTGTTCTACTGGTCTCCCCAAGCAGGTTACTCTCATTACCAAAACAATAGTGCCTTGAGTGGGATCACTGTATTAGTAACGGACTGGAAGTGGCAGCGTGAACTTTCACGCATTTGAAGGCCCCCTTTCTCAAAGTTCATTGTACCCGCATCATACTCATTAATGTTTCATGAGGATAACTGTATGCTTGATTTTTTATTCGGCAGCATGTTTACTTGTGTAAGTTTTTGTGGCTTAGGGGACATTTGTATTTAATTGTAATGAGTAATGTTTTTGGGTGAGATCCTTTATGTAAGTTCATTGCATCTATTTTGTCTCGTTTGTTTGTTGTATCGTTGTATTCGTTTCTTACCGTGTAAGTAAATAAATACATAAATCTGAAAATATATCACACCTGAAACTATAGGGAGGTTAAATAAGGTGGAATAATTTGAATTTACTTCCTTTAAAACATAAAAAAAAATTGCGCTCTCCATAAACGTATATTACTGACAAATAATGCTGTAGCAAGGGTCACTACCATTTCAGTTCCTCTTTCAGTAAAACAAAACAAAAAGTCCTTGTCAGCTCTTCCAATTTAGAAATAATCTACAGTTGAAACCAAAAGTTCACCTCTCAACAGTGGTGTTATGAGCTAACATCTGCTTTCGGTAGACAACATCAGTTGCTCAAGTTCTGCTGCTTCCTCTCAAAACAAAATGTCTGGTCATCAGATTTTACGATCAACTGACATCTGACATGACCTCACCCTGGGACATGGCTCTGTTTTGCTTTATGTGTATGTTTGTGTGTGTGAGAATCAGCAGAAAGCACCACAACACAGAGTTCAGTCCAATATTCATTGAATTGTTACATGAGTTCTGATGCTCAACAAAAAGTATATAAGCTACAGATGTTTTACATTTTTAAAAGTGGTTTTCATTAGTTTTATAGGTGTTAGAACACAATCTGAATTTTTTTTTCATTTACCTATTATGAGTCAGGAATTAGAATTTCTAAGTCATTAATTTGGTTTTCAGAAGGTATAACTTGTGTTTCACTATTCAGTTGTGTGTTACTCAAAATAAACTCTCTTGAATTCTCTTGAATTCATTCAAATGTTCAAAAACATACTGATGTGGAAACAAGAATCAAATAAATATACATAAAGACCAAAATATATACATAAAGATAGCTGGGTTCGGTGTGCATTCTAAACCCTTTATAGTCATTTTTACACTGTGTATAAGACCTGCAGGCAGTAGTTTAAAATGACAGGATGAGGAAGACTGAAACTTTCTCTGTGATGAAAGTGACTCAGCTTCACTTTTTCTGTGTCCATCTGTTGAAACATGACTGCTTCCTACACTGACTCCATTTAGGTAGGCTCAGCTTTGTCACATGTGATTCATAGCAATCGGAATCATATAACTCTTTTTAGGGTATGTAAAGATGCCATTTTAAAACTCTGATTGATCTTAATTGTCAACTCACCAAAGATTATTTTTTCTTATTTTGTTGCAGTGCTCATACAGGATTCTCTTCATGCTTCAGAACATTTAATCTTAAACTGTATATTGTGTGTGTAGTGGCAAGGATCTTTCTGCCGAGTTCTGTGTATAAATTGGGTGAAGTGAAATAGTGCATGACATCTGACAATTTTTTTTTGCAGAGCTCACTGTGGTTTAGAAATCCGACAGTCTTGCTCAGTACCTGCAAACTCCATGGAAGAACCTGCACCACTGTTGCTGGATTCAGACTGCAGCTCTGCCTCCAGCTGTGAAACAACAGGCCATCCAGGTAGATCAGAATCAGACCTTTCACATTAAAATTGATAAATGTCACCAGTTTATCCACATATTTTTAATGTTGTTTTATCATTGTTATATATAAATATTACTTTTTACAGTATGTATTGTACAGTAAATACTGTATATTTTGTATATTATGTAGTTGAAAAACTCATTACTGTGTATGTTGCACATGTAGTATAGACCATTTGGTATGACATCACACCTCATTTGCATATACTCATGCTTTCTGTAATGTGAGAAAACATTGGTGATGTTTTATGTCATCTTAACATTTTTGTCCATCTGTCCATACACATGAATCAACTTTCGTTTAGGGAACCTTCTGGGCAGTGTGCCCAGAAGGTTCCTGATAATAGGGTAGTAATATTAAATAACTGTTAAAAACCAAACACTTGGCTACTACTGTTTATGTTTTTAAGCCAATTTCACTAAATGGGAAACTGCTGTCTGTGATGCGGACTTAAGATGACACCTGTTCTGCCACTGTTGTAGCATGTGTGTACAGACATATCATGTATAAGGAACGAAGTGTGGATAGATTTTTTTTTTTTTTTTTAAAGAGAAGAAAACATATCAGTTTAGAAAAATATCCACTTTAGTTTGGACGAGGACTTAAAGGCCTCTATCGAGTGTGTGGTGCAATGCAAGATTAGTTGCCTGTCAGCGCAGCGGTCATTTTGCACACTCAGAAAGGACATTGTATAAATTATGCCTGACTGTGCACGAATATGTGTGTTGTTGCCACGTACAGTAGCTATCTTGAGGCAAGAAAAAACGATTGTGTCAGTGACCAACAAAATTTGGTCTAAAGTTTGTTTGTGTAGGTTTCTCAGTCATCAATTTTGAGCCTTAAGTGCTTCAGGTGAAAGGCATCTGAACTTATTTTAGGTTTTGAAAAAGTTTCACCTCTCCCCACCCACACACCTACCCATCAAGGGGTATATATTAGGGCTGTTGAAACGAATTTGCGGGGTACGAACATAATTCAAATTGTTGAGAAATCATTAATATTCAAATGCTGAAATCAGTATTTGAATGTTTGTTTTTAGTTTTATAGATATATTTTCTACCATTCCTGAATCTGATTGTACTCGTTTTGGCTGTGGCTGCTGTGCTTGGACCATTACTGTTATACTTCCTTTAGGTAAAATTATTAGAAAGCATTCCATAAAGTTTTATTGTTATGGGGATGACACATAACTGTACTTATCAATGAAGCCAGATGAAACCCATCAGTTAGCTAATCTACAGACATGTTTTAAGGACATTAAAAACTGGATATCTCATAACTTTTTATTGTTAAAATCAGAAAAAAAATGAAGAAATTGTGCTGGGCCCTAAACACATTAAAGACTCATTATCCAACATTCTTAGTAAACTGTTATTGTCATGTTGTTGTGTTCTGTACAAGTGACATCTATTGCACATCTGTCCGTCCTAGGAAGAAGGATCCCTCCTCTGTGGTGCTTCCTGAGGTTTCTAATTTTCCCTGTTTAGGGTTTTTTAAGTTTTTCCTCACCCAGTTCGAGGGTCTAAGGGCAGAGGATGTCACATCTGTACAGTTTGTCAAAGCCCAGTGAGATAATGTGTAAATTGCGATTTTGGGCTATACAAGTAAAATTTGATTTGATTTGATTTGATTTATTTATTTCAACATTAAGCATTTTTCTAATTACTGGTTTTGAGTAGCTTCAGTTATGAAGTAAATTAGAATAAAAAGTACAATATTTTCTTCAACATGTAATGGAGTGATATATAGGAACATAAAATGGAAAATCAGTACAAATACTTGCACTTGAGTATTTCCAATCCATCATTGGTTGTAATGGGACACCATGTTCTTAGCTTGTCATGTGAGAGGAACATCTTCCTGCCTGAAGCGGATACAAGAAAAGCAATCTGAGAGCCTATGACATGATCCATCTGTGGTCACAGGAATAACCAAACCACAGCAACCTTTGACTTTTCAACCATCATTCTGGTTGAGGACAGCATTTGGTTACTTGAGCACTGTAAGAACAGGACAAGAAAAGTAAATGTTACTTTTACTGCTATGATATTCATAGGAGTAGATTTTTCACATTGTGGACACTGACACAGCTCCACATTGCACAGCAAACCCAGGGTGAAAGGATTTCTACCCATGCAAGAACAGCCTCAGGAAAAATTTCTGTAGTTAGTTGTGGCTTTTACAGTGTTACATAACAGCACTACACCACAGTCACAGTGGTCCTTTTTTACACAGTGATGTACACCATTGCTGACCACTGGATGGAGAGAATTGTCATCTCTTAGCAAATACTTGATCTGAAATTCAATACACAGCACATTAAGTATGGTTTAGAGTATGAGACCCTATATGATAACGTCAGCATGTCCTCTTGCTGATGTTAGTGTCATCTGAGCAAGTAAGTAATGTTTCCCACACTCTTCTCTTTGCTTCAGTAGTCCGTTGTTTCGTTGCCTTCAGCCTCTTGTTAAGGAAAATCTCCTTGCTGTGGCAAACAGCCATGTAAGAACCGGAAACACAATCCCCTCAATATCTTTCATTGTTATTGTTGTACGTAAGTTTCACGTTGGCGACTTTACTGCAGTTTCCTGCAGTCACCATAACAGCCAGATGAATAGAGGGGGTACTATTTGCAGTGGAAAAGAAAGCAGCCAATATTAAAAGCGAGTAGAGCTGAGGTGAATTGAATTGAGCAGGTACCGCATATTGGAAAAGCGGCAAAAGCAATGCTGCAAAAAAACA